>VZRV01010995.1:850266-907718 GCA_013398115.1 Falcunculus frontatus | reverse complement strand
GAGCCCGGGGCGCTGCCGCGGCCCCGCGGTCGTGGCGGCCCCTCCGTGCCCGGGCGGCGGGAGCGCCCTCTGCGCTGGCAGCGAGGGTCGGGCACCGCGGCATCCGCAGGCTCCGCGCCGCCGGGGCCACGCGGGGGCTGTCACAAGGGCTCGGAATTGTGTTTTAAAAAATGAAAGAGCCCGCAAAGCGGCCTCTCGCAGAGAGGCCGGGAACGTCCAGCACGGGGGCATTCTGGTGGTTTTAATGGACTGCTAAAAACAAACCCCTCCTCCAGTCTGTGTTCAAAGACTTTGCATAATTCAGGTTAAGTCCCCATCCAGCAATGCCCTAAATACAAATGTAACTTCTGCACATAAACTGGATGAAATAAATGTAATTACCATTGTGCTTACATATGCTTTGTTGGATTAGGACCATGCTCATCTACTGAAGCTATTCAGAGGTTTGCCAGAGGAGAGACACTGTTTATTTTATTTTCAGTAAAATATTTAAAAATATGTATTTGCTATCTTATTTCCATTTTTTGAATGACTGAAGCATTTTCTTGGCCAATTTAACTGATTATCCAGATGGTTCTCAATATCCTCCTTATTCCTTTTGATGACCAGTAAAGCACTTCTTTTTGTATAACATTCCTATGTTGAATCTGCCAAGTCTGCTCCTATTCAGAGAATTTTGTGATTAATTTTAAGGCAGATTCTCAGAAATACATCACTCTAGTGATGCAGTGCAATATGTACCAAATGCACTCTCTAAGAATCCTCCCAGGTATGGATAATGACATTTATTGTCAAAGGATGACCAGCTACAGGAGTTTAACTTCTTTGCACGTAATTTCTCCCTGCACACCTTGTAGCTATGCAGTGGTTATTAAGCCTTTTGCTTTAAGTATTCATGAGGAGTGATACATATGGCAATGACTACCAACTCATAGTTGGGCTGACTTACTGAATACTTAAAGAGATATGATAAAGTATTATTTTTGTCCAGGACAGAAAGGACACAATCCTGAAGCAACATACTTCCAATAATACATTTTTTCCCTACCTTCGATTTTATTACAGAGTAGGGCTAATCATTTGATGTATTTTTAAACATGTGGAGGTCTATTCAGCAGTGGAAATTTCAAAAAAGGGTACTATCCCATAGAGAAAAAGGAGAAAAGCAGCGATAATAGTAGCAGTTACTATTTTTAGAGATGACAACCACAATGCTTATCAGTTCCGGTAATCTGTGTGGTTTTGTACAAAGTATCTCTGTGGTTAACACTTTGATCCTGGAAACACACACTTGCTAAAAAAAGACAAGTTGACAGTCTCGGAGTCCTGTATGAGATCGATGCATTTCTGGTTGGTCAGTATTAAACAACAGAGTATAAACAAACACTTGCCTTTCCCTGAGTGAAGCTAATTAAGCCTAATTTCCCTGAGTGAAAGTAGTTAAGCCTAGTTTCTAATGGGCTTTTCTTCTGTGACCTTGCCACAGGAACCTCCCAATTTATTCCCATGTTTCTGCTACCCCCTGCAATGCCTCCCCCTTGCCCACCTGCCTTAACCCCAGTGGCACCACAGCTCACTCATGCCTGTGACTGGAGGTGCTCCAGAGGGAACACCCCACGCAGCTGCTGCGCTTGTACCGCTGCTCCCTCACCCAGCTCACACCTTGCAGCTCTTCCAGCCCACCAGAGTCACCATCAGCACCACCACTTACCTCAGTTTTCCTCCACTATTCATCAGTACATTTTGCAAGGAACTTACAGGAACTTCAGAGTCTTTGAGACTTGTTCCTCCCTCAAACTGGGGTGTCACTAGCCCAAAGGGTGAAGAGTTAGTAGTGAAGGCTGACTGGAACAGACCCCATGGCAAGGTGGCACAAGCTTCAGCACTGTAGGAAATGAGGGCTAAAAGGGCTCAAAGATGCATCATCTACTCCATGCTCTTGCTCCAAGGTAGGATCAGCTATGCCTTTGTTGTTCCTACCAGATGTTTGTTCAAACAGCTCATAAAAGTCCTCCCACAGCAGAAATGTTTAAACCTCTTCAGATGTTTGCCTGTCCTTACCATTACATTGGATCTCCACCTGATACTTAATCTAAATCTCCCATTATAATTCCAGCTTATTCTTGAAACGCTTCTGTGAACACTGAAACTTTTTTTCACTCTCCTGTTTTTAATACTTTCGTCTTCAGTACATTGCATCGATTCTTTTCCATCTACAGATCAACACTGCAAGGCCTCTGATCATTCTTGGTTTTGCTCTCTGCATACTCTGTAACTGCTTCTTGCATTGTTTTTGACTATAGTTCTGGCAACTGGGCACAGCACTCCATCTGAGGCCCTTTTAAATGCTGAGTAATAAAGGCTGACTCTATGGGAAGCCATTAAATTAGCACTATCTGTTAATATAATAATTTCAAACTGAAGTGAGTAGTTTTAACATCAAGTTTTACTAATTATTTATTCATTGACATTACTTTTGTATGCATTGTTTACTAGAAAAAGTACTTACAGTCAGTGTGGAAGTGTGTGATACTTCCTGTCCTTGAAGTTAAATGGGTGTGTAGGCCTTTAGTTTAATGGCATTAGTGTTTCCTGACTTGACAATAATGTCTGTAAGTCTTCAGTTTCATTTTATGTAACAGAATACTATTTTTCTCCTTTAATTTTTAGACAGTATCCTCATTCTTAAAAGCCCTATTATTTCACATACGTTTAGTAAAAGGGATAAACTGGTTCACACTACTTATACGAGTTACTGTAGCATTTTACTAAGTTCATACATTATTATAGTATACATGAATTTTTATGTGAAAAGTCATTGGTGATTATTTTATGTTTCTGTAAAACCCATTTTTCTTTCACGAATGAAGAAAGTACAAGTGACACATAGCAGCATTCTCTTGAGATGAAACATGATTATCAGTGGATAAATTGGCTACTCAAATTTTGTGTCTGGATTTGATTTCTTAGGCAGAAACACTGTTTCTGATCAGTCAGAGTAACACTCAATCCTGGGAGCTAAATGCCTACGCCCTAAGCAAAGCACCCAAACAAACTCATTTCTAAGCTTGTCTGTAACACTGAAGCAAGGAAAAATACACATGCTGAAGTGATTTTTCTACTTACAGGTTTTCTGAGTCTCTAAAAGTAATGAATTCATTTTTACCCACTGTCCTAACTACTTATTTATTATATATCAAAATGAGAACATTGAGCCATTAAGAAAACTGAGTACACAGTGTCCAACAAAACACACTTATTTTTGAGACTTGCCTAATTGAAGTACCCGAAGGTAACAGTACACTAATTAAAAATCAGTGATTACACATACTACAAAAGGACATCTAAGATCTCTGCTGATCTCTTCATTCTGCAGTGGGATGAGTTTGGAAGTGTTAATTTATATTATTCACTGCCTCGGCTGCAAAACATCAGTATTCCCGAACAGTTTATTTAGGGACCTTCTGATAGCAAGAAAGTGAAAGAATATCATGACTGCTTAAAGCAGTTCATTAAAAAAAAAAACTTATTTTCTCAGAGAAACATCGATAGCTGTTTTGTATGTGTGCTTGAACTGCACATTTTGCATAGTAAAGAAATTCTGAGCTAACAAGAACTCCACAAAAAAGCAATTTTGGATACATTGAATACCATCTGATAAAAATTGTTGAACTAAACTTAGTTTGTAAGAAGGTAATGAACTTGTCTGAAACACGTGTGATATCCCACTCGTGACCTGCACAGCCTTGTGCATGCACACGATTGTTCTCTCCATTAATTTTATCGATAAATACTTCATGTGACAAAACTCTTGTGGATTTTTTCCTGCAAGGCTGCCTCTAATATCTGCAGTATTCAAGCAATTCCCTTAAGTTTGGTTTCCACTAAAATAAGTGAACAAGCAAAACTTTCAAAAGTAAGAGCTAAAGTTTCAGAAAGCAAATAGAAGCCAAATCTTAGTATTTAAAATAATAACTGTTTCATTTTGAAGTTCATGTTATGTTAGACTTCTTGGGTTTGATGGTCCTGATGTACCAGCTGAGGTCATTGAGCTCCACTGAAATATTTCTGATCGGCTTATTTCTAGGCAATTATTACCTTGCAGTTTTAGGTGGGAAGCAAGTGACTGCATGCCAGTATGGGTGACATAATTAATGTAAATTCTGTTTTAAAACAAGCTCTGATTTTCAAAGCAGCAGTAGTACACTCAGCCACAGAAAGAGCCAGCCCCAGTATTGTCCTCCTGAGGATCAGTATGAATCCAAGGAGAGGCTTAGGACTATCAAATTATTTTGCAAAAGTCTATAACTAGTCATTAGACAAAATAAAATTCCAATCAGCCCTGACCTATTTTAGATTCCAGATAACTAAATTTAAAAGCCTTTAAAACGAATTAAAATCTCCCGAATCAGCCAGGTCTTACTATGTAAATATGTAGTCTTCATTTAAATTCTTCTGTGTGAAAAATGAGATATGTAATTACATAGCATTATATAGCATTGGAGAAATTCTGTGGTCATGTAGCACATGATACTATGTAGAAATCGGTTCATAACTACATGTCAATTCATTAAGCCGACTATAGGATGGAAAACTGATATTAAAATAATGTGAAACATATATAATAAGTTTTCCAGTTTTGAAATTTTCATGTCTGTGAGTTTGAACAAGGGTTTTTCTAGGATTTTCTTTTGGTAAGCTTCTTGGGAGGTTATGGCTGGGTGGAAGAAATTAGTCTTGCACCATGCCATGAAGAACAACAATACTGGCCAGTCATATGTAATTAGAAACAATAGAAAGTAATCAGCCATCCATTAAACAGGTTGTTTTTTTGGTGGATATTTTTTGTTGTTGTTTTAAGTCTGGGACTAATATCAGATGTGAATTAGTTTGACAGATGATCTCTAAATACAAATAATCAGGCACCAGCTAAAGCCAAAACATTATATAAAAAGTCCTGTACCAGACTCAACACATCTTTAGTTTAATACAGAAACAAACAGCAAACACTGTGTGGAAACACCTGTAGCTGGCACAAATAAGTTAGTTTGCTGAGGTATAGTCCCATAACAAGCACATTAAAGGTAGTTTTTCTCGAAATTCTTACAAGTTGTTTCATTATACTGTTACTCATTGTTCAGGCAAAGAGCCAACATTTTGAGCCTTCCTAAAATGAGAGACCTGTATAGGATTTAGGTATGTCTTTGTTATAAGCCTATTTATGAAATATGCCATGAACATATTGGAGAGAAAAAGAAAGTGGCATTGCTTTCCTTGCTTACAAATCCCATTTTTGATTTTGTGAAATACCTCTGACAGAGGCCGATGGCTTCTCTTCAAGTTTTCTGATGAGAAAACATGCACTAATCCCCTTTTCTGTTCTTGCAACCAATCTCCCAAGGCACATGATTAACACCTTGCTCAGATCCTGCCACGTCTACCAGCTCCTACTGGTTCTAGCTCTCTCAGTACACATAAATGTTTCATTGTTCTCCTGTTCAGCCTTCACTTATTGACTGTACTCAGGCCCGTGACTGAGCACAGCCACAAACATTTGCCAGAAAAGGAGCATTTTGAGAACACCTCCAAAGAAAATGGTCATGCTTCCACTCTTTCTCCTCTTTTCTTCCTCTATCCATACAAACAGGGACAAAAAGTCTCCTGGTTTTCATTTTCTGCATGAATCAGTAAGAATGGGAGCACTACCATGGGGAAGCCTGGACAAAGAAGAAAGGTTTGCATTCAGCTTTCATTGAAGGGTGATTGGAGAGTTTTGAATTTGCCTGTTGTTAGTAATTTTTCAGCAAAGTTCTCATAGTCACCAAGATACAAATGCAGCAAGATCATACAGTACAGTAAAGGTGAACTTTATTCCCATTCCTCTTTCTGTTTAAAATAGGTTTTAAAAGCATTATCAATGTCAAAGACTTGTCACCAGAAATATATCAGCAAATCATGTACTGGATAAATATAACACCTTACATTAGGTGTTTTGGAAACAGTGCAAAGTAAGGATATTTATTGTCAGGTATCCTTTGCCATTCAGCATTCCTGTTAATTTTACTGGGAGATAGTCCAAGCAGACACCAAAGAGCATAATGACGATTATAAAATTGGAGTGGGTGAAGCACTGAAGAAGCTGTTGGCCTCAAAGAAATCTGATTATATGCATTATTCCTGACATTTCTG
The DNA here is from genome assembly GCA_013398115.1 of Falcunculus frontatus. NCBI lineage: Eukaryota > Metazoa > Chordata > Aves > Passeriformes > Falcunculus > Falcunculus frontatus. Next base: position 901,529 of record VZRV01010995.1, on the reverse strand, counting down.
ATTTACCAGAGAAGGGGGGAAATTACAAGACATAACATTCTGTTTTTCACACCTGAGTACAGAGAAAGCTCGAGGCATTATAATGCTCTTTGATATAAATGCCTAATTCATACTGCACACATCTTTTTCCCTTCCTACTGTCATATCATTTACCATTGTGGCACCTCTGTTTCCAGCCTCCCTATAGATTGCTGGTCCTGCACAGGAAAGCTTTTGAGGCACAGGCTTCTTTTTATTCAACAAGGCTGTTTTAACAGTGTTGGAAGAAAAAGGGAAAAAATTATTAAAACAGTCTAGTTTGCAACAGCATGATTAAAAAAATGTAATATGACAAGAAAAGGTTCACCATCCTAATTAGAATGGTGACACTAACCATCAATAATGTCACCATAGTTTTCCCTACTGAAAATGTTGGGTTTTTAATTCCTGTTATTGCTTGTTGGTTTGAGTTTTGGGGGTGGTTTTTTTTCTCAGTTGTCAGGAGAGGACAGCTCCCTGGCCAAGGTGGAAGGCTTTTGTAAAATTATTAGACTTGATTCATTAAAGATTAGGCTTTTACACCAAAGTAAGCCCAAAACCGAATGTAAAATCTCTTAGGTAGTTATAAATAAATCCATACTTCTTTTTATTATTTTGCACATTTGCTTAAAATGAAAAGCTCTTGGGAAGATCACACATTTGCAGAGCTGCCTGAGAGAAAATTTATAGCTTGTCAGCTGCATAAAGATATCATCTTCCAAAGTATTTTTGGGTGACATGGTAACAACATTCAATAAGATATTAAACAGAAATCCTTTGCAAGCTGTGCCTGTGTTCACTGTGATACTGCTAAAAAGTTTATTTCTCTCTAAATGCAGAAAGCAAGTACATCATCTGAACATCTGCACAGTGAAACACACATCCTTTTTCATAATTATGGAGCAAATTCTGTACTGGCTGGCCCAGCGGGGATAAGGAGAAGCACTGCACAGTGCATTTGTTACCACAGGGATCCTGCAGACGGGATTGGATTCCAACAGGCACACCCCAGGGAGGCACTTTAAGACATGATAAAATACTACAGCCCTGTCTGCCTTCTTGGCCTTAGATACAGTACCAGGGAAACCTGCAATAACACTATCTTCTTATTTTGAATAATATGCCATTGAAGCTATATCATACCAAGCAGAGATCTGCACAGTCTCAATATTCCTGTTTCTTAATATATTGTTGTAACATATGCTTCCTTAAAAATTCTGAAAAGAGTGCTAATGCAATCCTGGTTTGTTTAGAAGAGCTTAAGCTCCAGGACATGGGAATTTCTTGCTGCAGAGATATTCTTGCTGTTGGCCATCCTACACATTCAGAAAGTTTGGATGGGTGGCAGGGAAATCTACTGCCATGGCAATAAAATCAATCCTCTCTGTATGTATGCTAAACTACACTATTCAGGGACATCTCTCAAACAAAGAGACTCCAATATGTTCAACAAACATGTCCCTCTAGTCATCACATCACAAACAATAATTTTCACAATCAATAAATTTCATCCATGAGCTTCCAATAAATGGTCCTTAGAAGAGTCTTACAATGGGAAGGTCTGGAATGTGACCTATCCTGGTAACTAACCAAAGCAGAATCTTCTCCAGCTCCACACCAAAGCAGCTGTAAAACTGCCTTTAGCAAGGAATTAGAGTTCATTCAGAAAATCCAACTATTTTACCCCATAAAATTTCTCCTCATTGTTGACTGCAGAGCTCCTACAGGGCTGCATCCAAAGTTTTGGGGGTTTGTTGTGGGGTTTTTTTGGTGGGTTTTTTTTTTTGAGGCAGAGATGAATTTCAGCTTATTCCTGGAAAACAGGAATGAATTTCTTGATTCCAGCTACTAAATCTGCCACCTCTCCTCCTTTCCAGTTTCATTTTGACAATTTAGTATCCTTTGACAATGGCTGCTCTCTCTTCAATTGTTTTATTCCATAATATAATTGTTCAGATTTTTGAATTGGGCATTGTGTTTTTCACAGTTGAAAGTCTTCCTTTTTCTTTTTAGTTGTGAAGTCCATTAAGAAACCACTTTAAGCCATGTACACTCTTCACCTTTTTCCTCCTTTTTAAACTGGTGTTTACCATAAGCTCTCAGTTTTATTGTCACCTTCCTGATTGCTGTCTACCAATTAGCCATTGAAAAGCAAAAGGGTATCTGGAGTTTCCATCAAGGAGAAGGTACCCCCTGGGAATGAAAAACAACCTCTGGCTGCTGCATCTGCTGAATTCTAATGGAAATGAATTTAATCTAGTTAGAGGATAGACACTGGGGCTTATTAGTGCCAGAGGCCTTCTGAACTGTGTACTTGCTTATCATAAATCCTCACAAACTATTTTAAATTTCATTTATCTTTGTAGCTTTCTAGTTCTGTAACTTTGTTATTACATGGTGCTTAATGAAACCATAACAAAACCCTTCTTACTATGCAAAACCTTTTTCATCATGATTTTATACAGTGTAAACTAAAACCAGCACAAGTAGGAACAGGGTGGGGAGGTACCTGTTTATGTCAGTACCACTAAATACATGGTCCCAGCAGCCTAAGCTTGTATTTGTCAAGCCCATAACCATATTGAAAATACTGTCCCCAAAACCCACTTACCCCAAAGAGGATGGTGACAGGACTGTATCCTAGGAAGGAGATAAATCTCTACACACTGTCAATACAAATTAAGCAGGGAGGTTATCAATTGCATCTCTTGTGCTGACGGAGGAAAAAGCAGCCAATTCTTGGTCTGAGCGAGACCCTTTTCTAAGCCATTCCCAGTTTTTGATGTTTTTACCTTGAGTTTTGAACTGCAGTTGCAGTGACATCAAGATGTAAAGATGTGATCTGACTTAACACAGTTAAAACACTAAACAACTAATTTCAGCCAGTGTGCAAAGAAATTCTGGTTTCTCTGCCTTTCAAATTAGTTGCTATATGATGGGGTTTTTTTGGTTCACCAGCAGACACTAGCTTAGACCAAGTGCTGTAATACATTTTATTACTCATTCAGACAAGTTACAAGGCTAATCTAAAAAAACCTATCATTTGCTGTTTTGGAGATCTGACAGCTGTTATTTCCTACATCAAGAGGATTATGTTATCTACAAGATAAACTATGAGTAATGTATGCATTACACTATTTTAGCAGTCTACCAAGTTTCATCTAGACAAGCATAACCTGGGAATGCTCTGATACGTCTCCTTTTGCACATATTTAATAAAACATTACCAATCTTCCATATTCTAGGATACCCCAAATTCAGACAACACGAAAAGCAAAATAGGGCCTGAAGTCCTATGTGTCTACTTCCATCAACAGATTCTGTGTGGCCTGGGGGAAGTTGGAATAGCCACTGCACTTCCCAATTGCAATTTTTGTCTTCGTGTGTGTGTGAAAATAAAGACTGATACGTTTGATTTGCATTCCTTGTAGTACCTACAAAAGGACCATGAAAAATCCAGCTCTTCATAACTGTAATTCATGGAGTAACCCTTCTGAACAACCAGGACATTAGAATACTGATGGACACTTATCCTTCTGATGTCACAGAAGTTACCCACAAGCAAACCCCCTGACTAAGATGTACATACTCAGCCCACACAGCCCTCAGTTTTTGTGATGGAAGACTGAATTTAATTCTTTCTACTATACAGACTGCAACTGGACACTTCTTCAAATTACAGGACACTAAAATGTATTAGGTAAAAATATGCAATTGGATTTTCAGATGTCTTTCATCATAGATGCCTTTACGTAGCCTTAACAGTATCAATTCCAGTTTTGCACCAGCCTAAATTACATAGGTTTTGTTTATTAAATGCACCATGCCTATGGATCCTAATCACATGCTAGGGCTTCAGTGTGCCAGTGGTTCAATGAATATAAAGTTAGGTGGACACTTCATGTCCTACATATGCTTTTTGATAAGATGGGAGAGTGAAAAGAGAGTACAGACAAAAGAAAGTGGCAGGACCAAAAGAGCAACCAATATAGGAAGTAGTACAGTATGTGACAACCTGATATTTATCTTTTGTTTAGTAGGCATGACAAAAAAAAAAAAAGAGGGACTAAAGGTTTGCAGGGGTTTGAATGAAAATAACAGTTTTGCAGTTTGCAAAACCCTCATTCGAAGCTTGAGGAGGGGCATAAGAAAAACATTTGAATCGAGTAACTAAAAAGGCATCGATCCTACTGTGTTATTGGAAAAAGGATTTAACCATTCAGTACCACTGAGAGTTGACAGACATTAACGGAGGGGCTGTGAATGGATCTAAGAAGGAGCATGGTTTGTTTGCTTGGTGCAATATGCAGAACAGAACCATATGATCTCAGAAAGGGATCACATTCTCAAAGTCACTGTCTAGGAAGAAAATCCCAATTTTAGCAAGACAGATGTCAGCAGAGAGAGGTATCAGAATGTTCATATATATGAACATTTACTGTGTTCATACATGTTCATTTACTATGAAGCACAGATATAGAATCTTAGAAATACAACTNTTAAAAAAACATTTTTTTTTTTTTTTTTTTTTTTTTTTTTTTTTCCGTACCTACTGTATTTGTTGAGAAGTCCTGAGTTATAGTACTAAGAATCAATCCTCAGTGTGGTTTTGGAAAACATTTCACATTTGACAGCTACAAGTTCAAACAGAAGAATCCCTTGGCATCACCACTGGCTTACACACAGATTCACTTACACACTCTCCATTTTTCATGAGGTGCCCACATCAGCCACACAACATCACTTACAGAGAAACCTTACTGGGTCTTCTCCACTGTTTTTTACTAAGATAAGGCTTCTGTTTCCTCTGGGTTCTACAATTCCCTCTTTGTTACTTCCTATCCAGAGGCACAGAAGAATATGCTGCCTTCATTGTATTCCTGGGCTGGCTGGAAGGAGGAATTTTCATGCTTGGTGTACAAAAGACCTTCCTTAAGAGAGACCCGTTTTAGCAGGAAGATCTCTCTCTGGTTTGGGAAAAGATTAGGATATTTCTTCTGGTGTATCTCTGGCCTCATGAAGAAACTGTGAGGCCTTGCCCATTTCCTGAAAGTCTTAGCCTGACTTTCATCTTTTAAGAAGCAGACCTTCATATGCCTCATGCTTCTTTGTAAACAGAGTTACATACATGAAGAATGTATGTAACTTACAAAAGCTTATAAAACTTATAACAGGCCCCCAAATTCCCATGCAGTTAGAATTATGTGAATGGCAGGAAAGATTTGCACCCTCTTTGTGCTGTGGCAGAACAGCCCTTTACTGTCTACACAACAGACAAGCAGAAAGATTTGGGGACTGAACATGAAGAGCTGAGCTATAGCCAGCTGGATCTCTCAGGCTAATTCATTCAATGCATTTAAAATTAATAGTTTTGTCCCTCTGATGGTAGTGCATTGGTAGAGAAAAAGCTGCATGGAAACTCTGCATCCTATTTACAATTTCATGGAGGGAGTGGAAACTATTGCCATAATTCTTTTGTACGTATCTGCCAGCATTCTGAGCTATAGTTCATGAAAAATCTCCCATAGGTTTCAAGAGCTGGTAGAGGAGGGCTGAAAGTGTTAAGCTATTTTACAGTTTTCCTCAGCAGTTTTGGGCATTGATCCTGTTGGTCCTCCATCAACACAGGTGCAATTTGTCAGGCATCAGATCTTCAAGGAACTCCCCTGGTACTTCTTGACAGTCCTCAGGAAAAATTGTATTGTATTATATTCCTTTAGTGAAACATGGGCAAAGTGACTGCTTCAAACCTTTTCCATTTTCAGGAGAATTTCTAACAAAACCTGTGTTAGAGTCTCCATAGCTTTAGTGATGTGGGCCTAACAGGCAGACTAATTGCTCAAGCCTTTGAATTTCTCAGCTGAAAAGAAATTGCTACCTGTAATTCAATTGATTAGCTGTGCACATACCCTTAATTCTCTACAGGAATGAAGTAAAGGATAAGAAAGGGAATAATATAATTTAAAGCCATACATTTAAGTGGCTATGAATTAACTCGCTCAGTTACTGCATAATCCATCATATTTTTCTTCTCTTTTCCTCAGCATTTTACTCAAGAGCCTGACTAAATAAACGTGAAGCAAGGAGAACTTGTGAAGAAATAGAAAGGACCATTAACACATATATCTGGATATCACAGCAGGAATTGAAAATCATCAACCACATCCAGGTATTCGCTTTACCTGACTAACCTTACTATGGCAAGTTCCAGTTTGGAGATCTGTGTTTGAGAATCTACACAATCCCTTCAGAAGGGACTTTCTAAGCTGGAGCGGGACAGGACATGGTGTAGGACAGAATAGAGAGAGTGCCTGGTCTAAGACCTCTGTTCAAGGTGATGCAAATCTGCATTAGGTTCATCTCTTGAGGAACAGAGAGCGGTGACAGCATCTACACCTCTTGCCTAGAGCATAACTTAAATGGGAAAGTAATACCCTTAAAAACACAATTGAAGAACTTACAAATGATTAAATAATAAGGTTTTGGACTTCATATAACCTGAACATGGTCTCCTTTCCAGTGACCACAATCTAATTTCATCCACAGTAAGATCTAGAATAATTTCATTATTAGAGACATAAAATATACTGCACATCTGCAAATTAATCACGGGGGATGGAGGGAATGTTTTTATATAGCTCACACAGGAAGATGAGATTATGGTAAATGTAATCACTTCCCACTCTAGTGAACAGATTCTCCATTTTAACAGATCCAGAGCTTTCTGATTCCATTGTGGAGCAATGGGACAGCTCACAATACAAATGAGCAACTTCTTGGGTAACAACTCAGTGATGTTTCAAGGAACGTCTGTCATGCTGACAAATTCATCCCACACACGATGGCCATAACATAAATCTTTAAATGTAAGTCAGAGTGTTCCTGTAAAAAAGGCATCCTCTCTTAAGCCTTCAAGGGAGTGTGGGGGCAGCATCTATCCTGACAAAGACTTTATGTGCATTATATTCCTTACTATCCTCTTTATTTAACTGTCTGCATTGATTTGTTATAAACAACATCCTTCTCTCTCTCTCAGTAGTCAAGTGATATGTGAACATCTCTTATCCTGTAATTAATATATCACTCTGTGGTAGAAATTTATAAAATTGCCAACGTTTGTATTACAATCCAGAGTACAAAAAAATGCCTACAAGTGAACTTGCTCCGCCCATCTCTCATCAAGATCTCTGAATCACTGCTCATAGTTCTGATTTGCCCCCAAAATATAACTTGTACGTCTCCTGAATTTTTCCAGCATTCTTTTCTCAAGGGGCAGGGGGTGTCAAGGGTTCAAACTGTAAGGCAGGATAGATTCAAGTCTGCAGGAACACCTAATCTCACAGCATCATACAAAGCAGAAATATTCAGCTGTGTTATGATACAGATAACCTTTCCCATTGTTTCCTACAGAAAGTACAAGGGTTTGTTTAACCCGAATCTAACAATATCAAAAGCATTTTTCTACATTTTACATGTCAGACTGAAGAATATCGATATATGAACAATAAAAAATGTTCAAGATAAAAGGTAATTTAATTTTAAAATGTATTTCATGTACTTTGACATGATCTGGGAAACTAATCATAATAAAAGAACCAAATAGGTTTATTTACACAGTGATATGCTGCCAACAAGTGTTGGATAAGAAGGCCAGAAGTCAAGTTCCAATCTTCTGAGTCAAATCCACAATGGAAAACAATATCACCACTTCACATTTTCTGGAAACATTGTCTGTCATTTTTGCAACCCATTTGTCAGCACTCCATCAAGCTCCTGCCACACCATAATGAAGTCCTAGCTACCTCAGATTATTCGCTATTATTTGTGTAAGATCTTGCACTATTTGGCTAGGTATTTTTGAAGCCTCATTAGCAAAGATTACATCATTAGTGAAGATTTAGCCCTGGCAAGGCTAGGTCCATTGAGAAAGAAGGGCTGAGCTGTCACACTATATAGTAATTTGCCAGTTATATTAGCTATACTTCTACACTTAGTACAACTAAGATTGGATATTTCAGTGGTATGACAAGAAAACTGATTACCAACAAACATGCACTCTATGAGCAGTGAAACCAATCAAGTCCAGCCTCTGTCCTGGACTGGAATTTAAGCACTTGTGCCATCTGATCACTTACTGTCACAAATACAATAAGAAAAAAAGCCTATCTTCACCACTTCACTAGAAACTGGACAGTGGTGAGAAAGCTGACAACTTGAGCAGCGGGTGAAAGAGGGCAGGATCTTATAAAACTCATTTAACTGGAAAGAGAAGCAGAGTAAATATCAAGTCCCAATCTAGGTTATTACACCATCAAGACAATGTATTGTGAATCAGGATTTAAGAAGAGCAACGACATTTATCAATCTGGATATTAAATACTTTCTAGCAAGTATGAAGACAATAGAAGCTAAAAGTTAGTGATGAGATCGAACATGTTAACATAAAATGCTTCATAAGTAAATATATTCAATACATTCTGCTCGTATCACTAACTGCAGACAGCTGTATAATGTGATACACACAGGATAAAAATGAGAATGATGAGAATGCCTGCTATCTTTAACACTCTGCGCTTCTACAGGCCACTGCAGAGGAAGCTTAAAGCCTAGAGTTTACTTAGATTTATTTTTCAGAGATTTTAGGATTTCCAGATGTTGCCAGAGCACCTTTAATTTCTCTTGAAATACATATGCCAACTGTGCTTCAGTTGCTGTGTTATGGTTTCCACCATTCTTCCCCTGCTGGCATTGCACTCCCCTCAGAGAACCTGAGCTTAGCATGCTGCAGCCATTAAACTTATCTTGACCCATGCCATGGGCCATAAAAGCTGAATACACAGGCTACTTTAATTTCTTTGTGCTCAGCTTGTGTAAAAGGTCAGTATGCAGAGTACGGGTGGGTCGAAGCCCACTGACACGGACAGAAATGTTGTGCAGGTGAAGTTTGCACAAGAAGTTGCAATTCCAGTTTATATACCAGGGAAAGGTCACACACAGCAGAAATCCCTACCATTGGTTTGGTTGACCCTAAGGAATAGACTGGTTAGAAGATGGTGGAACCACACCTACTTTCTTCCTCCACTTTGCTTTCAAGAGCAACATGGTGTAGGAACAGAGAGAACCTGGGCATTGGGATCACTTGTGTGTCAGCATGGTCACACACACCACACTGCATCCTGCTGTAAGCTAAATTCTGTCCCAAATCACAGCAAAAGCTCTGTCCATCTCACTCACCATCTTGTCTGAGTAGATCCTACTCTATATGTTTTACCTTCAGAACTTTAAAATTCTTTATTTCAGCCACATTCCTTCTCCTTAGCATTTGTTCCAGGGAACATCAGTACAGTTTGCTTAAAAGAAGGGTTATTTATATGGTGCCTAATAAATGGCATATAACATTAGGGTTCTTCCCAATACATTCTTTCTCAGAAATTGCTAGATCTCCCTTTATTTCTCATTTTGCAGAACTGCAGAATAGGTCCTGCCCTCTCTAGTATACGCATTTATTAATATTTCCTTTTGAACTCACATACTCAGGAGGGAGTTTCCCAAAGGAAGGCCTTCCAAATAGTGTTCCATGTCAACTTATGACCCTGAAGCAAACTAGTTGACATGCCAGTGTCTTCCAAGGGTGACATATCTATTCCCCTGATATATGAGCACCTTGAACTCAATGTCATGTAGTCCAAATTGCAGAGGTAACTAGATCATGATGCAATTCTGCTGATTTACTGGGATTGCATAGAAGGGTATTTGGTTTATGGAACTCAGTGATGTATTCATCTCTATTTTGAAAGTGGACTGAAGCAAGACAACCCCCCCAAGACTGTCTGATTAATTTCATGTCTTTTTCCCCCACTGCCAGTACTCTGAGAGATGTTAGTTTTAAAAACAAAAACCTACAGCATGCCATGTAGATACTACCCCTTCAAAGGGATATATTTCTTAAACTCTCACTTGTAATACTACTGCCATCTTCTAAATACCCGCTTTACTCTGAAATGATGACCCTTTCCTCCTCCTCCTGTTTTTACCCCATACTGACTTCCTAAGTTACAAAGATAAGGACAGAGTATAATTACAGTACAGGTGTTAGAATCTAGCCTTTTATATGTACAGCACTAATAGATAACATCAATATTCAGTAACATTATCTCCTGAGGAATTCAGTAGCACACTTGCAGGCCCACCACAGTCAGTGAACATGTAGGAAAACAGCATTTGTCCCATAGCAGAAATGTCCCCACTATGCGTAATCAAACATTCTTCCAAGAGCCACTCAGTTTTCTTCAAATAAACTTTAGTAGGATTTGCTGATTCTCCAGAAGTCTTACAGATACTGTACAAAACTTTCCCTACTGCCAAGTGGTAGAAAAGGTGAAGAAAATTCTTACACCAGAGAAGAATTAAAAGGAGTGCTTTATAGGAAAAAAGTAGGAGCCATTAATCTTTCATTTCAGAAAGCAGAAGTTATAGTGGTATAGACTTGCAAAAATTTTTCCCCTCTAGCATGAATTGTAAACATAATGCAGTCAGTGGGGAAAGACCATCCATGTCCCATCTTTGCTTCTCACAGCAGTGGAGGAGATAACTGATTTTGACTGGTGAGTGGATAAAACTAGGAGCACAGGGATCAGAATGTAGAATTTAATTTCCTTTGTATTCATTTTAATTTTTTGAATTAAGTCTCTGCTGCAGCAACAGCTAAAAACATTGTTGAGATTAAATTTAGGAAGAGAAGTGTGTATGTGCATATTTATATTTCTGAGCAATTTTCATGGGGTAACATAAAACAGCTGAAAGTGGGAATTTCTGTGTGAGGCACACATTCCTATCATTGGTGGTTAAAAACTCAAATCTCATTGGGGCTTTCCTCTGCTGAATTCAAAACACTGTCACTGATGACCCCACTGTTCCTCACCATGGACCAAAAGTCACACACAAATAGGGTTTTAACACGCTCTGCTGGCCAGGTCAAACCCTTTGCAAAAGCATTATGGTATTAGCCTGTCAATTGTTCCTGTATTATTTGTCCAATTTCTGTTAATGCTGCATGAGTACAGAGAAGGGAGAGGACAAGGAAGTGTGACCAGAGCTGGTGCATCTGGAGCCTCCCCTTTTCACATAAACTCTAAAAATATTTAAGCATTTATATGAAAGACATGTTGCCTTATTCTTGTGACAAAACCAGCACCAAATGCAGCAGCTTTGCTCAGTCACAGAAACAGAAGAACTTGGGTCCAATCCCCTGCTCAATTCAATCTGGTGGAACTGGGCTTTATCCTGTCCAGTTCTTCAAGGACAAAGACCCCCTGACTTCTCAGGTCATCTGTTCCAGTGTTTGAGCACCCTCACAGGGAAAACATTTTCAATGTAACTAAAATTTGCTGTGATCCAGTTCACATGCTTTGTCTCTCATCCTATATCTCTGCACCCCTGGGCAGAGTCATCCTCTGTACTTTCCTATTAAACAGATGAAGAGAGCAATAAGGCCTCCCCTTCCCCTTCTCCAGGCTCAAATAACCAAGTTCTCTCAGCCTCTCCTCGTGTACCATGTACTTCAATCCCCTGGTCATCTTAGTGGTCTTTTGCTGAATTAGCTCCAATATGAAAATGTCTTTCTGGTGCTAGAGAGCCATTAAGAACTGCTCATGTACCAGACAGATGCATCTCAGTTGAATGCCTGTAAAGGTTTGAAACTCTCTAAAAAGTAGCCATAAAATATTTTACAAGTGGATCATAAACTATCATTCTTTTGCATTTCATCTGCTCCATATTGCACAAAGCTTTTACACGCTACAATATACATGATTTAATATATACCAATACCAGAAGCTGTCAAACTTCTGTTTTCTAAAGTTTTTCTGCTGGAATTAGGAACTGGAAACTAGGACACTTCCTGCGTAAGCTTTACCTTCACTCACAGCACAAAGAAATATTAACAAGGACATTGGGACTTTGAAAAGTGTCACGGCTTCACTGTCCTAGATTTGAAAAGGAAATAGCAATGCAGTGTCTGCTACATCGAGACTGACTCCTGGGAGCCAGAGGGAAAGCAGATGAAAAGCAACTTTTTTTTTTTTTTTTAATGACAGCACAGGTTTCTAAATTTAAACCTCCAAACAGAGAGATCTTGCCAAGATCTTAAAGTGATACCTTAACCCACTTTTAGAAACTATGATTTTTATCAAAGTGCTATTCATATATAGAAAAATAACAGCATAGGGAATACGTCACCTCAAAAATACATAAGAGGATAGAGGATGATCAAGGATTCTGTGCTTCAAAAAGAAAGCTGGTGCAAAGATCAGCCTTCTCTGGCTTAATATTGACAAAAGCCAAACGGACCAAACTTTCTCCTGCTCCCAGCAAACCTGGCAAAGCACAGTTCCAAAGGGGCATGTGCTAACAGAGGGAGAGAGCAGCACCAGCCTCACATGAGCAAGTGGCTGAAGCAAACACTGCTTCATCCCAAGAAAACACTGCACAGATCCCTGTGTAATCCTGCACCTGCATCTGTCTGAGACTAGCAGAATGCCTGACATTTTCTCCTGTTGATTTCCTACAGCACTCGGAGTATCTCCATAGCTCCAGCAGCCAGCCAGGTCACACACAATAAATAAATCAGGAGCCTGCTAAAATGTGCACTCAGCCAGCAACAGAGCTTTCAAACTGTTTTGTGGGTTTCTTTGGTTTGGGTTTTTTTAAAACCAATTTTACCTGGAGGAAAATTGGGAACTGAAGACCTCTCCTAAATCCCTTATCAAATTGATGACTAGATTATTCAGATATATTAGCCTGCATTGTACACAAGCCATACAGTCTTTGACCTCATTTAAGCTACTGAAAAAACAGAGACACAAAAATGGCAGTGAAAAACATATTTAAAATTAGACACTGAGCTATTCAGACATCATGTGCTAAATACTGTTTTATTCACTGCCAGGGAGGTAGTGCTGGAATCAGGAAGTTCCATGAGACCTGAAAATGACAGTGGCTTGTGTAGTGAGAAGGAAGTGAGAACTAATCCAGTGAGCTCCTCAGTCTGTCTGTGAGCAACAAAATTCTTTATGTTTTCTTTTTGCAATATTCTGCTCAGAGTTAAGCTCACATGTAAGACTCCCAGCCCCTGGCAGAGCACCAAGGCTACAAGTTTACAGTGACAAGACTCACAGAACTCCTGCAAACTCCTTGTATGAAAAGCTACAGCTTGGGTAGAAGCAACTGACCTTTGCTGAAAGTCAAAGCAGTGTAAACACAAGTGTTGTCTTTCCATAACAAGTACTTGCATGACTCGGGCAATCCCCTGAACTCAGGAATTCAAGTACCTTTACAAAATACAGGGAAGCAAGACTATAGCTGGAAATGACTTGACTTGCAAAGAATCTCTGGCCATTGGTTCTTTTTCCATTTGTACTTAAGGAAGCAATCAGAAAGGTTGTAATTTACACCATTTTGTGCAGTGGTTCAAGAACAACCAGCTCTCTTGATTTTCTTTGTCACCAACAATGTTGTAGAGTTTTCTGTCATGGTATTGCCAGGCAGCTGTCACATTCAAATCTCACTATTGTAGCAGTTGGTGCTGTTTTCTTTAGCTCATGTTTAGTGCTTGCTTGCATTCTCATTTTCTACCCTTAACTTTTGGGAAATAAAATATTAGTGCCATATGTAGCATTACAGACTTTTGCTATGGATGCTGATCAATACGATTGGTGGAGCTTCTATACCATATAATGGGAAAATTAATGAAAAAAGGAGTACGCTACTTTGGAAATGTAGCCCCTTATACCTCTGAATAACCTGAAAAAGGCTTGGAAATAAAAATACTGAAATTAATTCATAGGAGGAAATGGGCAGGAAAGAATCTGTTCCTTTTCAATACAACATTTAGGAAGAGACAAAATAAATACAGCACAATCTCAGTCATTTAGATGCCAAGAAAAAGGACCAACTATGTTTAAAGTAAGTGATTTATTATGGTTTATGTAGTCCATGTATGCACCCACATCCCCCCCCCAAGGACCTGGATACCAAAGTTTCATGGACCTTCACCTACTACAAACTGGGAAGGAGGCCAAGAACAACCTTTCCACTTGCTTTGTGAGCTGTGTTTTCTATCAAGCCGTGGAAAATTGCAGAGGGACAGTCAAAAAGTGAATGTATTTCTAAGCTTCAAAAATCTGGACTGATTATTTTTGTAAACAAACTCTCAAGGAAAAGCCCTCATAAGATCCATGGCAAATGATACTCATACAGCTGATGCCCATGGAGTGGGTATTGTATCCATGTTCTGCACACCCATATTGCTATACCATAAAATCTTTAGTGATGTTGTAAAAAACCCCAATATGAAGCCCTTTGGATTAATATTTAGTGTTTGATTTTGGAGCATTTTTATGTTTTCTCTTTCTTGCCAGTTAGAAAATGTTCTACAATTCCCCCTAATGTTGGAACTTTTGAAGTGAAAGTGAGACAGCACATCTGAGCAAGTGTGTCAGAGGTTGGCCTGATCCCCCAGCTGGCTCAGAAGGATCCCTCTGGCCTTCTGAGACAGTTCAGACATAGGGTCTTAGGACCACACCTACAGCATTTAGTATTTCAAAAGATTTTGAAACATATACTGCTTCAAATTATAATAGATTTTATGTAGATTTAACAGAGAACATAGAATATCTTATGAATGTATCTTATGTGCCTTATGAATGGGAAGCCAGAGAAGAAGTGAAATATCTTAAATCATCACAATTATAATGGGCATTTATGTTTTGACAACTGCCTAATGCCAAAAATGCAGTTCCAGACCCCAGGGGAAGTAGGTGAGAGCATGCAGGATTTGAGCCCCAAGCTAAAGCAGCTTGCACCGTACGAACTGCACACCTTACTAGGATGTAACAGTGCTTAATCAAACCTAAGGTAACACTTTCCACAACTGGAAAATTTACAGAGTTAATAATATAACAGTTAATATAACCTGTAAGATATTGGCATGTGGTAATTTTACAAATTGAAATGCAATTATTTGATTTCCTTAACACAAAGTACTGCAAAATTGCAAGGAATCGGGACAGAAAATTTACGCTCAAAGCCAGAGAAGGTGGATGCAGGCTGGAGTGTGTGTGCTTAGTTAGAGCTCTCCCCACCCACCTCCCTGCTCCCCAAAGGCTTTTATTACACATAGGAACAGCTTCCCATGTTGTTTACAAATTGCAAAATAAATATGACTTGACCATGCAACTTAAATTCAATCAAGAAGGCTCATCACTTTGAAGTTACATCAGGAATGTAACTTTATATCTCAGGAATTAAATTTGTTCACTAACCAATCAACAATATTGATGTCCTTCATGGTTACTAATGCTTGTAGACAAAACCATAAATATTTTGATTATCAAGGGATTTTTTTTTTCATGTATTCATGACTGTGTTGCTGTTTGATATAGTATTTGGTACCTCAAAAGGAGATGCTTGTTACTTCTTTGGTTTGGTTGTAAAGGCTCAAATTCATTTACTCTTGAAGAAAATAAATTAGACATTTGTGAAAGGCTAGCAAAGCAGCTTAGCATATTTCTGTAATGATATCAAATGGCAAAACCCAAAAATCAGTTCAGAGTGAAAACTTCCACTACTCTGAATTAGAATTTATTTTACTGCCATATCTTTGCAAAGTGATTCCTGAAAAGGTTTTGTACACCTATCTTGCAAATCCTATGATTATTACACTGCAGCAGCATTCTGCACGTGAACTTGAATTTAATTTTCAATTTTTTCTTATGATTCTTAGTATTAAAGGGCACTTACTGGGTCTCAATTAGTTGGATTGATGGTAATTTTTATCTCATAAGAGTAATGCAAACAAAGTATTCAAACCTCCAGACACCTATTGCAGTGCATTGCAGAGAGGCCAGCTTTCACTCACAATGTTCTTTGACTAAATTGAATCCATCTGTTTACATGGAATAAAATATTACAAATGTCTCCCAGGGGCAGCCAATCATTATTGAGTGCTTTAATAACCTAAACCAAAAACTCTTTAAGGTGACAACTAACCTTTAGCCAGAAAGATACTTTTGTTTATTTTACTTTTTTTTTTTTAATAATGCAGGGTGTATTATCCTAATTTAATTCCAACTTGTCATCAACAAAATACTTATCTGGGATAATTCTGAAAAAGCTGTACAACAAACCATTTGTGAAAGCAGCAATAATTTAGTTCTAAACATATGGTTCCAATTTTGTTTTTCCTTTCCCCCCCCCATAAATGTAACTTAGTAGTTTAGTTTTATTTTTGCAACACATAAATCTGATATCTTTGAGAGAGAGATCTAGACATAAAAGAAAAGCCATATTTACATTTTAAAACTGCTTCAGTTGCCCACCATTTTGTCCCCATAACAATATAGCCCTATTCAACAGGGTACCAGCTCTTGAAGTTTAAATTCATAGAGAGGCTACTATTTAACAGGAAATTCCTGGAAAGACATTTCTTGGGAAAATTACTTGACGCTGTCTAAACAGAGTTTACTTGTGTCTACAGCTTGTACACACACAAATCTAAATTCTAGATTTCATAGAAATCAGTGTGAAGTTGACCTGTGAGAACTCAACAGCAGGTCAAGAAACTAACATTATTTTTCAATATATTCAAGCATACACAAGGTAGTGTGAGATTCCCACTTGGATTTCTGCTTCCTTCTTGATCTACTTTCTTAGGAACTTGCAACATGCAGAAAGTAAACTTACTGTCCATTTTGGTACTAGAAAGTATTTTGATGATTAAAAATGTATGTTAAGTATTCTTACAGGTTTTATTTTTATTACCATTTCTTAAATGCACGTACCAACTTGTATCTGCCCTGGTCCGAAAACAGGCCAGGTTCCTGTCCTTGAAGGCTGAGAATGCCCATTCCTTTCCTATGCAGAAGTCTTATCCTGAAGTGACACAGGGGGTTTAGTCAGGAAAACTCCTTCATTACTAAGATTCCATGCACAAATTTCTTTCTTCCTCAAAACTTCTCTCTGACAAAGCTCATCCCCCTTCTCCGTCTCAGCTGTTGCAACCATTTTCCATGCAAGGAATCACCTGCCTCTCGATTTACCAGGCATATTTACCACATAAAAGTGGTAAATTGTGGCTTTATCACAGAGTAGAAGCATGCCCCAGAGACTTCAAAGAAAGTAGTTTTGTAACCAGGAAAACCGTTTGCGTTACGGTATTACATGTCTGCTAAAATGCAATACATAGATGGAACAGCTGAAATTCTACATAGGGCACACACATTTCTGGAGTGTCTTTGTCTGTCCATAAATGCTGCGAGGAGTTACTACTAAGTTCAAAGAATGCTCAATGGCATCAGGTAGACTGGAGAGTTTTACCATCCTGTTTTATACTTCACTAAAACAAGAGATGGAAATATCTGGGACTGGCTAAAGGCTTTCAGTGCATTTGTCATGTGACTAGACAAAGGAACATGCAAAAATGTATCAGCTAAGGCTCTTAAGTACTATCCACAGAGAAATACTTGTGGCACTAACCCACCAGACATCCGAAGACCAAGCCAACACAAACACAGATGGTGAAGCCCTTTTCAGACCCTATCTGGTGTCAAAGGCAGGAGAAGGTATCAAATTAGTTTTGCAACCTAAAAGTACATGAGGAATCCAAATTCCTCGATCTCCTTTGCAACAGCATTTAAGCACACTAAAACAGGCAATGATGAAAGAGGGAGACTTTCTAGTCTTGCTTTTGGGTTTGCTACCAAGGACTTCCCTCAGAACCCTCCCAGGGTAAGAGGCTGATAAACCTGCTGGCCCACAGACACACACACGGCTGCTCCCTCCTCTTCTACTTGAATTTCGTATCAGTTACTGGAATGAGATACTGAGCATGTCAACACAAAAATGTCCAGCGTTATACTAATATATGGAAGAGATGTCACAGAGAGGATTCTTCCCTCCTCTACACTGATGGGTTGACGCTGTTTCGGGCTCGGCTCGAGGATGCACAGTGTCTTATGCAGACGTCCAGATGAGGCTGCAGCCAAAAGCGGCTGGCTCCTGCTCCAAGGAGCGAACCCCAAACTGATGGTGTAAGCACGCGTTGGCTGAAGTAAAGAGGCAGAGAGGGATCTTTTGTGTGGATTTCAGGCGGTTTACTACCCTGAAGGGTCCAGGGACAAAAGACAATCTGAGGGTAGGGTCCAAGGATTTTATACCAGGGTGAACAAGGGGGGAGCAAGGGAGTACAACTAAGCGGGAGAACGGGGGGGTGGAGTGAAAAGGGATACAGCTAATGAGGGTAACAGGGGCAGTACATATGTAAGAGGGCATAATCATAAAACTAGGAGGGGAACAACTAGATCAATAATACTAAAACCTTCAAATAGAAGCCCTAGAGCTTGTGGGAAGTCTCTCTGTTAGAAATAGGGGTTGAACCTTGGTGCCCCCGGCAGTCACCCACCAGGGGTTGCGATCTTGCGGTCCATCACTGGCTGCCACGGCGGCCATAGCCACTGCAACAATGGGTGGTGCACCCAAAATATTCCATGTTTATACCATTTGGAGAACAAGATGTAGGCCTACATTTTATTTTGAAGCCAGACCTGTGACACTTACTGGCTGACAGAAAAGCGGCGGCTTCCAGGAAGGTATTCTGACACTACAGAGAGACCTGCAGTAAACAAATCTATAAAAACTGGATTACAGTTCACTCCTTCCAGGCCCCTCTCCTCCCTTGAGGATCCTAGCCCATTAGTTTAAGGGGGTTATGCACTCAAGTTCCCAAAGTATTTCCATGGAAGCTCCTAGTTATTTTAGACCTGTTGCAAAACTGTAGTCAGAGACAGATAATACCAATCCTTTTAAATTGCAGCTATTGCTTGCTTCCAAATTATCAAATCTGGTTTCAAATGTTATATCTTTTAAATAAAGTAACAGGATCTGTCCTATCATTTTTCCCCCCAATAGTTTCATATTGTAAAGCAATCAGAGGAAGGGTGCTTAAAGCATGAGGCATCCATACCAAACCTTGGTGTTTAATTAATTTTCATTCATATTTAGTTCCAGAGAATAGTTTATAGCATCTTTGAAATGTTTCACTTTGGGACTTAGATAATGGGCTGAGAGTTGCAAAGGAATAAGGTACTGATTATACTTAGGGTCTGCAAGTACTACAGAATAAAAGTAACAGGCTTGTAGCACACACATACCTGCACTTTCACACGTGAAAAATTTTTACAACTACTCACAACTTAACTAAAAATATGTAATAAATTGTAAAAAGTGCAAAGCAGACAATTTCTGACTTTACTAGTAATGACACTGGTCGATATGACAGACAAAAAGTAGTTGGAATTAAAGTATTCACCTATGATCTGACATCTGTGCTTTTGCTGAGTCACATCATATAACATTTATATGTTCTGTTGATTCTGGATTTGTCTATATTTATGCAGGTGCTTTAGTAGGAAAAAGAGCTTAATCTTTTCAGACCAAAATATCTTATCCTGACCATTAATTCTTGGTACCTTTAATCCTGAGGGAGACAAGGAAGAGAGCTTAATTTAGCTTTTCAGTATAGATAAGCACTTGCAGCCTGTAAACAAAACAAGAAATGTTTTGTAAGTAAATTATCCCATAATTTTAAAGTAATCTTTAAGGAACAGACACTAAACAAAATTCCTGATCACTTCAGAGGTTCTTGGTCTGTCCAAGTAGGAAAAAAGGAATTCCCAGTCATCCCTTCACTGTGGGCTCAGGCCACAAGTAACCAGCAAGGATGACCAAGGGCCAGCCCCTGAATCTGTGGCCTGGTCTGCCTTAGTTTGCTTGGACACACCAAAAACCAGTCTATTTCCTTTCCCCCTGTAGCCTATATTTTCTTTTACATATTTTAGAACATTTTCAGTCAGCTCAGACATCCTCCTCCTGCCATGGAAATTTACTTCACAAAAAAAGCAACAGTTGGTTGCCTCTTCCTTAGACTGTACTTGAAAACATCCTTGTAGCTGTAAACTTCTGCATTCCTTTTAGCTGGAGCTCTTTTGGGGTTATTGTTATGCCTAGTACTTCTTGGAGAGCATATTTTCCAGCTGTCACTAAGGAAAATATCTGGAGGTTAGACCATCTAGCAGTGTTTTCATTACCACACACAAACTAGGGGGGAAAAGCAAAGAATTTTTATTAAAAAAAAAAAAAAGATGACAGATTTGGGCACACACTTGCATGCAAATTAAATATGAAAATGCTGATACCACCAGAAAATCAGCTTTACCACTAGGACCCTTAGGCGTAGATAAAAATTAAGAACATCAGATTGATTTGGCTGTGAAACCCAAAGTTCTGATTTCCAGAATGGTTTGCAATCTTTGCTGGGTCAGATCCTGAAACAGCCAAACAGCTGTGATTTTCTTAGGACCTCTGAGCATATTTGCTCTGCGTTTATCTACCATGACAGTGTCTTAATATTTTCTATGTTAGAATTAGTAAAGTCCAAAGCATATTCCATAAAAATCTTTGCCATGTCTCTGTCTTGAGAAACCAAATGTTTGAGACACCTTTACTTTAAAAATATAATTTTTTTCCCCTCAAAATAATTGTTTGGTGCTGTCTGGGTTTTCTTGGGCTGAAGCTGGTATCCAGATATAATTCCAACAGTAAGAGGAGTTTTTCCATGAAGATAATTTGCAGAAGTTCCCAAAGATGTTCAGTGCCTGGGTTTAATCTGCCCTGGAAGCATGTTTCTAAGCCAGAACCACTTAAATGAAAAAAATTTATCCAGGACTTGGTGATCTACATTGTCCCATGGGATTGCAGCTGTTGTCTTAGCATTTCAGAGACTGAAATTCCATCCTCAGTGTAGCTGCAGTTTGATCTATTAACTACTGTGCCTTGTCACCAAATTAATGAAAAAACCTTGGAAGACAATATGTTATGTAAATTTAATCCATGTAAGAGCAACACTATTTAGCCAAGCATTACCACTGGAGAAATCCATATTTCACTAAGTGTGGCTGCCACAATATATGGAGTTCTGAACTTGGCTCAGAAACAATCTGAACAGCCCCATCAGTTATATAAGACACGAGAAAGAACAATTCAAGCACAGGACTGATGACAGAAAACACATCTAGAGAATATGTTTAGTGTGTACAGTCCTCTTGAGGAGGAAATCATGCTGGTGAATAACAACCACACAAGAGGCAAACTTCCTGTTGGTAAAGAGCAGAGCTGCCACGAGGGAGGAATCAATGTCACAGCCAGTTTGAACTTAAAATAACAAAGTATGTTAAAAAGAAGAGGAAACAAGTTCAGATGCAAATACCCCTACACAGTGAGTGCTTCACGGCCTAAACAAAGCACATTGCTTTAAGGTCCCTACAAGTCTCTAATCAAGCCAGTTCAATTTATCTGCAGAGTTGTCCCAGGTGGTCCTTCTTGGCTGGGCTGCTCAGTGACAGGAGTGATAAGGCTCAGTCACCATGTTAAGATAACTGGGCAGCTAAGGGGGCATGTCCCCGTTTGGGAATTCCCTGCAGGATTTCCGTGAGCCAGTTAAATGTCAGATACTATCAGTGTACAAAAGGGACCAGCACACCTTCTTGCAGATGTGCTGGGGTGGGTGTAGGGGCTTCCTGGGACACACAGGAAATGGAACTCCTCCCAGAACCCTGAACAAAGGAGAAGCAGGTAGTTACAGAAAAATAATTTTCAGAATATGCCTCTTTATTAGTGGTCCTTTATATAAAGCCTCATGAACAGAAACAGAGACTCATTCAATGTGAGAATAGCTCAAGAAAAACATACACTCTACATCCACTCTGTTCAGAGAGGAAGCAAAAAATCCCCCTAAACTTGGGCCAATAAATAACACCCTATTTCCCTAAGCTGAGCACTTGAAATGGCTATTAAAAGTTTCTGTGCATCATTTTGTAGTGAGGAAAAACCTCTGACTTTCCTCAAAACCTTTTCTGCCTGTTACCACTTCTCACAGCATCAATCTTGTGTTAACTCACAGGCTCCTTTCAGGCATGTTCTGTCCCTATCACACACTGTTTAGCCCCCAGTAGGCTGCTATGGAGAAATGCTGGCACACTCCTGAAACCCCCCAAAATCTCATTCTCGTAGTGATCACATGAGGATTTCCTACACATGAGCAGACTATTATAAACTTTATCCAACCATTTGGTAAGAACCTGAGAGTCAAATTCAAATGAATATTGGCTTTTACACAATTTAATTGAGACAGAATTATGCAATTTTAAAGTTTCATTCTAATGAGGTAGAGATTACTCAAATGAGGAAATGGTGTAAATGCATATTGAGGGAAAACTAATAGCTAATACCAAGATTGTGTGGTAGAAGGAAAAACTCCAGAACTTCAATCTATCAAAATATTTAGAAATATCATAAATATAATCTTATATTTGCTACCACCACATAATTTAATATGTTGTATTTTGAATTTCAAAATCTAGAGCTAAACTGAAGCCACTCCATCATTAAAACCAAAACTGAATTTGCCCAAGTAAAAGTTTTAGAATTTAACCCATGAAGAACCATCTTTATGTATGAAAATTCTGGGAAGACTTACTTGCTGAGTAGCATAAGGGGAAAAAAAACTCCCAGTAAATTTAATACATCTTGGAAAAATTCTTTCAAAGGCTTCCTAATTGAATTTGCTTCGGCTCACAAGTATTTTTTTTTTCAATAACATGCAAACATTTGAAAGCCAATAGGAACAAGGTGTCTCTGCACATTTTACTTCTTCAGAATCAGCAACAATACCTATTGAAAAGACAGTTTGTTTCTGATTTAGAAGTAGGGCATTTTTAAATAATACTCTTACAAAAGCAAACCAAAACACAACTTGATTTCTTGCTCAACCACTTTCAGAAAGCCTGCAGAGCCCACACAGAAAAGGTTCTAAGTCTTAGAGAAGGTGTTTTTAATCCTTTTAATGAGGCAGCAGTAATTGCCTTCGGGGTTCTCTTCAAATCAGCAATATGCTAACACGCTTGCTGCTCTGCTGGGAAGCTGTGAAGTGTATCCTTCCTTCTCCCAGGGCCTTAATTATTGCTTCCTCCGGTGGCCACAGCCCATTCTGATTTTCTTTAGACAGCGTTGCAGGGTGGGATCCTCTTCCACACACAGTGCCATGTGCAGCTCAAGTGCAAACGCTGTGTTAGGAGATGTCTTTGGAGCCTTCATTGGGCACTTGAAACTGCGCAAGACAGCGACTACTGCTGCCCACAAGAGCTTAACAATCACCTGTAAATTCAGCAACGTTTTCACACACCCAAAGCTAAACAATGAATAACTATTCATAGAACACAAATATATTCAGAGGCTGTAAATCCGTGCTAGAAGTGTAAATTCCCTGAGGTCTTCTCTGCCCTGGCTGCACAAGCACAGAATTAGAAAGACGGGAGGTCAGTTTTGAGTGAGTCAACACTTGCTACATCTTTTTCTCACTCAAAACTAGGCCATCTACTTGCTCCGGATGAGAATTTCTTAAATAAGCCCATTCCTGTGCAACTTACTCTAGACATTTCTGTTAAGTCCTAGACATTTCTAAACAGTAAGAACTGTGCACCAAATCCTGTTTCAAAATAAAGCAGACCAGTCTGAACCCCTGTACTGACAATGCTGTGCACAGAATTAACTAGATCTGAACTTTCCTAGAACAGAGACATCTTTGAAATAACTTTTGGCATTTGTCTCAGAAATGAGAATATTTGCACGAATAATCATTTTGGAGCTGCCACTTCAATGTATTAACTGGAGAAATTACTCTTACCATATCCAACTCTGCAACCCTACACACTGACCTTTCCAGCAAAGAAATAATACAGAAAGTATAAAAACAGACTGAGCTGGCCAAGAATTGCACAGAAGCGTATTCAGAAACTCACAACTTTTGTCATCTCTGACAACCAAGTACTGTGCAAGTTAGCTGAGCAGATTCAAAACCTGGTACACTTGTGCAGTCCAGCGCTCTCAGGGAGTTTTCTCCTTCCTCAGGCTAGGAATGTGACTTTAAACAAAACTACATAGCTGAGTTGTGCTCCCACATCACCATTTAAAAATAAACTTACAACTGACTTTTGGTAAACTCATTTTCAACATTTTTCTGTTGATTTGTATGTATTAATCCCTCAGATAAATACTATTCTTGAATTATAACCATTTACATAATTATTCATAATTAGCAGGGCTATCTGTGTACTACTTGTTATCTAGGACTTTCTGTTGATTACATGTATGCTACAAAGCGGATCTCAAAAATAGAAGCTTCCATTTAATCTCCTCTGCATTACACAGAAATATTTGGCACTTGTTCACAATACATTAGCTTCTAAGTAACATAATAATAGAGCTAGCTGTCTGACTCAGGGCTATTTCTGAAGCTGCTAATTTGATTTTTTTTCCAATAAACAGAAAACTTTCCCCATTATGTTGCTTTTCTGCTTGCAATGAATTATCCCAGATTGCTACATAACTAGATAACCTGATCAGACAAATTCTGTTTGTTTCATATAACCTTCATTCAAAGCATCCAATACATACCATGATGAATGTAAAGTGATTTTTTAATAAACATACTTTATCCTTTTGACTGATTTATATAACAGTAATACATCTTAGGTAGCAAAGGAGGAGGTGTGTATGCTCAGGGGGCTGCACTAACACAAATCTACAGACAGGGCATGCCGAGAGCTGGGCAGCTGAACGCTCAGGGACATGTTGATGTGAGCTCATTGTACGGCTGTAGCTGTTCTAGATTAATATTACTCTTACAAATATATTTACTCAGTCTACAGAAAGACTTTTACCCCATAGCTAAGGAAAAAAAGTTCCAATTTCACAGTCATCAATATTGGTGTCCACAAATAATGCTAGTACAGCATATAAGTATTCTAATATAAATAACATGTTTCTAGTTTAATTCACAACTGTAAGATAATTCTAGAGCTGCACACATTCTGTTCCCTTCTGGCCTTGCTCCTGAGCTCAATGGAACAGTTTCAAGGAGAAATGAGCAGAATTTTTTTTTCATTTTATGCTTAAAGAGCCAGACAAACAGAGCTGAAGGCTTTTAAAGAAGTAAAACTGAAAGTTCTCTTGTTCAGTAAGTCTTGTCCATGGAAACTGATTTGACATTTCACAATTTCAGATATAGGTTTTGGTTTCATCATTAGCCTTTCCAGACTCCTTCAGAACATGAAGGGCTGAATTTAAAATTGAATTCATATAACTTTACTTATTTTTACTATAAGAACTGGACTAGCAATCATACACAATTTAGTGAATATCTTGCTATACAACAGACTTGATCCCACACTTCTGTTAAAAACTCTGAAATTAATGTGGATTTTGCCAGTGAGAATGCAACTTTACCTCCCATCCCCACCCCTAAACTGTCAAAGATCAAACAACTCTAGAGTTAGTAGTTCATTAAATAACAGATTGCATAAACAGAATGTTTGATTCATTCCAGTTTCTCACAGATGAAACTCCAGGGCTGCTTAGGGGAGACCAGCCAGATTGTGTGCAAGGACTCATATTTTGCCTTTTAGGTAGCCCCAAATTATAAATGTGCAGTTCCTCATAAAAGATTTAATTGTTATTAATAACCTCTAAACATACTTCTCAATTTATATTCAGCTGATATTATGAATGCATTTCAATAATAAAATTAAAAATAATCTGAGGATTTACTTCAATTTTTCCATCCCACATCTCAGGGGTTTTTTTGCTACAACTAAACTGACGTTCAAAATATGACTCTGAACAATTCCTGCTGGAGGTTTAGTGTTATTTTTGTCAGCCCCTTAGGGAGTTGAAAGAAGTGGATTCTTAAAGATAGTTTTCCTGCCATTCACATCCAAACTGAACATACTTAGTGAATCTAAGAGACATAAATTAAAATATTCTGGTACTGCAGTTGATACAATAATCATCTCCTTGGGTGTCAGAGAATCCACTAGACAAAACCAGCAGCCCGTCTGATTGCCACCTCACTGGGGACAATCCAGATATTGGGAGTCAAAAAATGCCCCATGGGTTGTGTAAGGAAACAGCAGAATAATTGTGACAATGGTAGTGGCAGCAGCGAATCAATGGAGAGAGTAAGACTTGAAAATCAGTTTTCCTGCAGTGAACACTTTCCAATAAAAACCTATCCCTGTTAATATTGCTGGCAGAGTTTAATTCTTGAGGACAGTGGGTTAAAAAAGCATAAATATATGACAGCTCATATTTGTGAAACAGTTACGAATCTTTCAGTTCTGCTGTCCATACCGCTCCTTTTGTGAATGAGGACTTCAGCAGTGAGATTTAGAATTCTTAGTAATTTCCTCCAAAAACTTAAACTAGTAATATTTAAATAAACACCTTAGTTTCACCTTTCATATCTGATTTTGTGGAAGGAAAGCAAGCAATGACTGCTACAGACATCTTAATAACAGATTTCATGTGATCTCATGTAAGTCATTCTTATTGCTGTTGTCTGAAATAGTAGTATCATATCTTCATCCCCAAAGTTATTTTCAGAAAGACCAATCATCTGCAATTACAGCTGACAATGATGTGAGATGCATATGTAACTTCAGTTCTTTCCAAGTCACTAGTTCATAACTGATGGGTACCCAGAGAACCTTCACATTTGTAACAAGCTGAGAACATTTTTCTTGCTGGGCATGGGGATTCAGTGAGGCACTTCAGGGACAGGAGGGAAAGAGTATTAGACTGCCCACTTCCAATTCCCAAAGACTTCATTTACAAATTTTTTCCTACATTTCTGATTTTTGTCCTAAAAACTGCAAGATAAAATAGTAATACAAACATTTATGTCAGCTTATGCTGCATGAGTCCTCACCCTGACCCTGAGGACCCTCCATATAAATTTGCCCAGACAGGCCACAAAGCAGGGGAGGACCTGGATTGCAACACACAAATGCCACCCATCAGCTGCCCGGGAATTCTCACCAGGCTAACAGAGAGATCCATACATTTCTGTGAAGACAGGAACATGCACACAGCAATCAAGCATCTGGAGATGGGCAGCGTATGTTATGAACGGAGGAGAAGAATAATAGATGGAAGTTTCTTGTTAGAGCAAGAAGAATGTGTGCCCCTAGGCTGCAATAAAGAACAAGACATCCCAATTCCCATTGTCCTTAAGTAACCACTGCAGCCGTCTCCACAGACAACATCTTTGTGGCATTAATGTCATGCTATGCAGGCCTCCCTCTCCCAGCTACACAGACTAAACCTTGTAGTTGCAGGTTTGGTCACCTACGATTTCATATATAGGTCATGTGAAAAAAATGAAGCTCTCAGAAACCAGCCTATTTGGGTTCAGGCCTCCAAGAAATGCTTAGATGGCAAAATTCAATTTCTTCAGTGTTGTATCAACAAGAATTCTGCTAATAAAATACAAAGCAGCCTTCATGGCATGAAAAAAAAAAAAAGGAACTCATAAATGATTCATTATTTTTTAAAAAGTGCCTATATACGGAAAGATCAGGTCAAAAAAATCTCTTGTAGAGTGTTTTTTTTTTAGGAGTCAGGGTACCATTATTTCAGTAATTGTGTAGAAATCTGGAAGCAGTTTTTTGTTGTAGAAAATGCCTTATGAAAAAGGTCCTTCCAGGCTGGGAAGGGAGTGCTGGATTATAAGCCATGTTACGCAAGCCTGCTGCTCCAGAAGCCAAAACCCTGCCCCATCAATTGCATAACCAGCTCCAAGGGAGATCTTTACGGAGGAGCCTCGATGGAAATTCAGCAAGTTACCAGCCTTCCACAGGCAAAAACAAGGCATTTACTGTCTCTTGGCATTTACTGGAGCCAATTGTGCACAATTTGATTTTTTCCCCCTTCTCCTTTCACAGCATAAACAAAGAAACAACTTACAAAAAACCTGACACTGGGCAGACTGTCTCCTGTTGACACCATTCTGATCTGGGAATCATATTGCCCCTTTGAAATGCTGAACAAGCCTGTAGGCTGCTGGTACAATTCTGAAAGGAAGTGGGAGAGGCAAAAGCAAAACAAGATGCTCTGCAATGGAATGCGCTAAAGAAAACCAAATATTTCAACGAATATTTAAATTCCTCAAATGTGGGACAAAACCTACTGATCTCACTCTTAACAATTGAAGCCACTACAAAAAAGAATTAGGGCTGATCTATACAGACATGAAAAAATGTCTGTATAGATCAAGACACCTCACACATTCAGTTGCCATGTTTCTGCTGTACTATTGTATTCTCTCTAGATTGTAGCTCTCAGCCCTGTTACAGGGCATGCCAAACTTTTGCCAGGTTTACACAGAGTAATAGAGCTGAAAAAACAGCACAACTTCCATTTCCCACATAAACCTGCTCTGTCTTGGGTATTATATTTTTCTTCTTCATTTGTCAGTACTGCACTCCCAGAGCCTTCTGCACATGCAGTGTTCTCACCTTTACTGGTCTGTGCACTGATTTCACATGCAGGATGCTGCACTGTTGTTTTTCCTTATAGTAAAAGGCGAAAGGAGAAAGAAAGATCCAAAGTCTTAAGTCCTGAGAGCCCATTGGGCAAGTCTGGTCAAGGGATTACATTTCCCAGAGCCAAAACCACACATATGAATTTGTCCACAAAGGACACATACGAATATTGTAGTTTCTAAGCACTTCCCCCTCTTCCTTATTTCTTTTTCATTTGTCCTTTCAGTATCATTCACTTGGAAAGGATGACTGAAGGTTTCACTCAGACCTCAGGCTGAAGTTATTCTTAAGAAATACAGTTTTGTCAATAATTTTCCTGCAAATCTGTTTCAGCAGAGCTGAAACATCTGAAAAAAGACATGAGCTACACTTCCCTTACAAAAAGACTAAAGTATAGGAAAAATCATACCCATGTCTGAAGAAAGCAGCTGCAGTCATCCAAAAGAAAAATTTACTCACTATTCTCACGCCATTACATGTCACATTTGACATGACAAAATCAGTCACCATGCAAAAGACCCGACCAAAACACTTCCAAGTCTCTGTAAGTAATTAACTATAAAATGCAAAGTAATGTTGCAGTTTGTAATATAGAACCCAGAAGTCAAAAACCTTTGCTTTAACAGAAAAAACTCAAAAAAAGGCCTTTATGTTTTTGGTTTCTAGGATTCCCTAGATTCATAACATTAAAACTGACGAAGTTCACAATCAGCACAGATCCCCCTTTCTCCCTTCAATCAGATTGCACAACACAAATGATTGAGGAACCTATCCTAGATACCTTTAAGATTCCTTCAATTGTCCTGGTCACGGCTCAATGTGGACTTTATAATAAACAACAAGATAACCAAATGCAAAGATAAAAATTATGAGATTAATGATGAATTAAAAGAAGCAATATTACATGTGATACACTAGGCACAAGCCAACTACAAGTACTGTCATTTCTGACTATCTACAATGCAAATCAGCTCTGGGTAGATAACTTTTTCCCCTTCACAATTAATTTTCCTATTAAATTAATAATCATTAGTCAGAGCATCATGATCTTACCTTGGGCACACAGAGAATTCCCTTTACTTTGCAATTTTATTAAGTTGACTACTCTAATTTCTTCCCCGTTGCTTAAAATCCAGCTGCTTTGTTTTGAGATGTTAAAATTACCCTGAAAGATCATTTTGACCATACATATTCCCATAGCGCGCTCAAAGCTTCTTTAAAGACCGACAAAATTAAGTAATGCATGATGGAACTTAACAAAGTAAGGCCTTTTCAGCCAGTACCTTGGCCCTCACATTGTTTTCTAATTAGTGCCTGTTTGAACCTGTGCCAAACAACACACCCTTAGCTAAGCACCCGTTAAAACAGTAAATTAGCCAAGTTGTGCAATTCCTTTTAACTCTGTCAAGCCAAATAAATATTGCCTTGACGTTATGGAGACACTTCAGGTAACCACACTGAAATGTGCTCATAATATACAACCCGAACTGTTTTCAATTAATAATAAAAACTTCTGGCAGAAGGGTAGTGCTCCAAAAGCACTTGTTTTCCTTTGACATCAATGGGAAGGAGCCAATTAGGAACTGCTGAAAATTCCATTAGGTATATACCTGAATATTCAGTTACCAGAAATATATTTATAGCCAGAATTTTCAATGAACTTGAGTAGTCTGGATAAATTGCATATTTACAATCCACTGTGGTAGCTAATGCTGTGGATTATACTTTTAAGAAGAGATATGCAGATACCCAGATGTATTCTCTGTATGACTTTAAAGAAATCAGTAGAGATTGTCTTAGTATAACATATAAACTACTCATGTTTTTGATAAAAAGCATCTTATTCCCAGGAAATAAAAAGACATTAGGGCAGAAATAAACAGATACAGCACAATCAGGCTACATAATAAATAAGGAACCTGTGGATCTTATTTTTAATCTGCAATATGACTTTCAACCTAATTATCTCCACAAGCTCAACTACCTAGGCTGAGTTTATTTTCCATCCAGGCACTTTCAGTGAAACAAAAGAAGTTACAGCTGCATCTACTTACAGACAGGATTTGCTTAATGGTTACAGTTGTTATACATGAAATTACAGGTTTGGTTTTTGCAGTTGTGAGGTGACGAGTGACTGAGTTGAATTTTGGTTGTTAATGAGTTATTAATTAAGTTCTTGAGTTTAATGATGGTTTGTGGTTCATGTTTGTTAATGTTTGAGTATTAAGAGTTGCTTTCCAGTGTTGACCAAAGTTCCAGAGTTTACTTTTTATTGAAAAATCCTGTAAAATCTTTGGAAGAAATCCCCAAGTTCAGTTAAATTCCAGGGAAGGACAAACCCCTCACCCCTGCCACAGGACTATTTTAGAAACCCACCGTCGCTCTGTCCCCGGGCTCCATGGAGACGGTGCATATCAATGAGGAAAGTTTCCCACCGAAAATCTGAGTGGCATCCCCAAGAGATGGCACCCCAGCAACACTGAGCCATTGGTGAAAAGACTTTACCTCACCCCTGGACTTCACCAATCATCCCTAACCTGAGGGGCTGGACACTGGGCGGAGATGGGCGGAGAGGGGCGGAGACAAAAGGGTATAAAATAAGGAACACAGCGCTAAGCCTTGCTCTATTTTGGCCACACTGAGCTCGAGCTTCTCCGTGTCTGCTGAGGTGCTGCTTTTGCCCAGCCTCAGCTTGGGATTAGCATGGGCAGAGCCCGGTGCTGGGATTTCTGTGTCTAACTTTTCAAACCATTTCTCCTGGGGAAAACCCAGTCGAGAGACCCAGCGCCGAGGGTCGGTGGGGCAGGGGTTTACAGCCGTGCTGGCTGCAAGGGCCCTCACTCACTGTGGCCCCGGGTACTTTTTTTTTAGTTTCTGGAAATTAATTTTGCTTTTCCTTTCGGTTACCCAATAAACTCCGTATCTTTTTTTAACCCCTTCTGCATTGGTCTCGTCGTTCATCCTTTTTCACACAGTCCCGATCAACTCCCCAAGATTTAATTATTTATTATTAAATAGATACTAATAAATGATTGCAAATACATTTTTTTAAAGCTTAAGTACATTTTTAGTGAACTCTGGCAGTGATTAAGGAGCAGTTTGAATTAGATAAGATAACCATCGTTACAAGCTCCTAAGAGTAGATAGCAGGGAGAATTTGTGAGAGAACATTGGGTGCCTGTTGCCAGTTACTACTTACTTTGTTGCAAGTTATGCTAGCCTTCACGAAAACCTGACAGTGTCAGTTTTCCATTCAGGTATAAAGATTAGAACATGACAGATAAGTTTGTGTAATTTACAGGGAACAATATCAGTGGTTAAGTCAACTGTATTTTACCTCATGTGTATGAGAGCATTTCATTTATTATACATACAAATACACATCATATGTACATTATATATATATATGTAACATACTCTGTTTGGAATTGGGGCAATACTATTAAATACTAATAAAATGACTAAAAGCAGGCCAAGATTTTTAAACGTAACTGCCAACACCTTCAGGTTACCAGGTGATCCATTCTTGGATTGTGCCATTTATACTTGTGTAGGCAATCAAAACAGTTGTGCAAAATCTTTACTGTCAGTAACTTCATAGGATGGCAAGTTATAATAATGATGTTAAACACATGGTTTGATGGTCATATTGAATATTCATAACACTGACTGCATTACAAGATATGTAGGAAGGAAGAAGGAGGGACACAAAAATGTATGGTTAAGACAGAAGCCATCCTGAAAAGCAGCAGTTCACAGGAAGACCTGAGGGTCATTGCAACTAACACAGTTCAGCTCTTTGTGCAGCCTTGTAATACAAAGGGTCTGCAATACCCACATTAATAATTTTACCACTTCAGCAGTTCTTTACAATGGATTTTTGCATATTTGTGAACAAGAATATCAAGTAGAAACATAACACTCGATATCTGCAAATGTTTGGAAAACCAACTTCTCTTCAACTATAAAAATATTTTGGAAAGCTTACAGCACAACAGTGACACAGCAGGAAGAAGGTTAACAAACCTCAGTTTTGTCAAAGAAAATTTTGATAGGTGACAATTTCTAAGCATAGGTATTTACACATTAGAAAAAGCGCTTTTCAATTCTGCTGAAAACCAGAAATAGATGGAAGAAAAAGTCAGTATTTCCTGCCAGTGAGGTTCCACTGTTTTTTGATAACATTTTTACCAGCATGGGTGGCAGAAGGATCCCTCACCTAACCACTTACTCATCATTAGATGGGTCATCATGGCATTCTCTCTCCTAATTCTTTATCTGCAGCATTTAGTCTCTCAGGATCCAAAAAGCTGAACCCCAGGACAACCATCCAGATTATTAGGTGAACTACAATTGCCTGTCATCCACGTGTCAGGCTATACAATCTACTGGCTGCTTGGCTATAAACTCTGTGAAAGTGCAATATAATTCTATTTATTAACTACACAACAGCATGAGACTAATTATGAACACAGCAGAATGCTCGTGGCTTCTGCAGAAGCAGATACAGAGATTCCTTGAATAGCAAACATTAAGTATTAAAAAAGGTATTACTTATTTACAATTAAGTACACGTAATGAAGAAGCCAGAGTTAAAAAAAGAAGTCAGAAATTTGCTTGGTATTCAATAATAACAATTAAGTTGTTATATCAAGGCATTATTTTGCCTCAGGATATATGTGAAATGATAGTACTTATACACACAATAGCCATATACACCCTAAGCCAACTCACAACATATGGACACAATGAATATAAACATTACATCCTTTCCTTCTCCATATTCATTAAGAATGTAACAGTATGTCCATGACTTTACTAAGAAAATCTTCTGCATTTAGTGGTAAAAAATACACATTGAATAAGGTCTAATAAATGAACACCAATATCTCTACCAGGTTTAAACAGAATTCACTAAGAAGTTGTGAAATTAGTTATTTGCAGTTTTTCTTTCACTTGCAGTTTCAAAGCTGCAAAATTCAAGCCCGTTCATGCTTTCAGTGGGTTTATTTACATTTCTTAACATGATCTACATAGAAGGGCTAGTGTGATCAAGATTATTCTGTTAAATTTAATATTTTGCATAAGGAAGTGCATGGCATACCATTTCCTATAAATCTCAAGTGTGGAGAGCTATCGATATAATAGGTTAAGATTTGTTGATGTCACCTGCAAAATAAGGCTATTTCCAGGATGTATTTTTTTTAAATTCTCTTTGTTTCAACCAACAGTAGCACATTCAAGCACAATTTTTTAATAAAGCAACTCATTATATTATTAAACTGCCAGACCAGACTTTCAGCAGATGGAGTTAATTAACAAATGTAGTGCACTTCGACAGGCAAAGAATGTCTAAAAAAGTCAGAGGTAAAAGCAAAATGGTAATACATGGAACATTGATCAATTCCATACCATTTGCTAACTGTGTTAGTGTTAAGCAGATCTTGTCTTCCCCAGATTTACCTTGATGACTAAACAAGCGTATAATCTGTGAAATTTATACTCACCGTGCTAAGAAACCCCAATGGCTTTCTGCTGGAAACCTTTTCATGGGCTATTTCCTGTTGACTTGCTCTGCTTAGGTATCTAGCTAGTTTTCCTTGGCAGGATTTTCTGCTGCCAAAAGACTGGAATGTTGAGGCTTTTACACCAACATTCAGGTTTTCTATGTGTGTGATCTCCCCATTTTACATGTCCTGGCTGTTCTGAAAATGCCAAATGAAATTGAAATGCTGCAGAGGAAGATTATTTCCTTCCCACAAAATGTATGAGAGATGTTTTGTGTCTGCAACTGTGTGTACCAACTAATGTACACACAGAAAAACAACATGCAAAGATGATCCTACCAAAACCCGCTGTGGTTTAATTGTTCCTGCACAGAAACACGTCACACTTCTCAATCCAGGTTTGGCTCCACTATAACTTTCTTAAAGAGTTTCAGAAAGCATTTCTACGATCACATCCAAACGTGTGGTTCCATAGACTAAAATCATAATGAGAAAGCTCCTCAGTATTTTCAAATTTATTATAAGCTAAGCTTAAAAAATTTCAACTTGATCCCCCCACCAAATTCACAGCTTAGTTGGTGTGTCTAAACCGGGGGAAACCAGTCAAGAGACTTGAATGCATCCAGAGGGACTTAAGCCAGGCTGGTGGCTTGAGTCAGCAGGAAACTTCTGAAATTCAACAAGGACAAGAGCAGGGTCCTACATTTGGGATGGGACAATCCTGTGGAAGAACACAAAGTGAGGAGTGTCTGGCTGTGAGCAGCTGTGCTGGGAAGGAGCTGGATCCTGATTCCCAACAAGCTGAACCTATACCCACCGAGTGCTCCAGCAGCCAGGATGGCCCCAGTGCCCTGAGCTGTGCTGACAGGAACAGGCCTGTAGATCCAAGGAAGGGATTGTCCTCCCTGTACCTGGCACTAATTAAACCAGAGGAAAAAGCCCTGACACAGCTGGGAGAAGCAAGGCCTTTGGGAGGATTGGGTAGCAGTTCCCCAGCACCTACAGGGAGCTTATCAAGGAGACAGGAGCAGGCTCCTCACAGCAATGTGTGGTGCAAGGATAAGAGATAAAAGACAAATTAAGAGAGAGGCAGATTGATTCAAGGACAGAAATCTTTGGGTCATGAGCACAGCCAGGCAGTGGGACGAGGGGCCTCATCTCAGTTCTTGGAGGTTTTCAAGGCTCAGCAGGGTAAGGATCCGAGCAGGCTGATCCTGTAGCTGACCCTGCTTTCAGTAAGAGCCTGGACTAGGTGATGTCTTGAGGTCCTTTCTGACTCAAATTAATCTAGGATTATATTGTCTTAGCAAGCAAAATTGGGCCCTATCTTGCATTAATTGTTAACCAGATGCAACAGCAGGGACAATAAAAGAAATTTAAGATCTTTCATTAAACATGCTTAGAATTCACAAAAGCATTCACTACAGAGCATGTAAGGAACATGAATACTGATAAAGCCAAAGCAAATGAAAGAAAACCCCATTAATGTTACTTTTTTTTTTTTTGAAGGAGGAATAAGAATACTAGGTGCTGACTTTGCTACTTTGAAAAGAGGAGCATTTAGTCATGATACTGTGATACTCATGAAAAACAAGAATTTTCATATCAGAATTCTTGTGTCTATACATCAGGAATTACTTTTCTCCTATCCCTCTTATCAAAAGAATATTCTGGAAGATTATCTTGGGGTCTGCAACACAAGCTTGGAGCCTTATTTTTGCTTCAATAACAGTAGATTTTCACAGTTACTGTGTTTATGGGGAATCTTGAATCTTAATTTGCACATATACAGCTACAAAATATACCAATACAGGAGGATCTCTAAGGCCATACTGCATTTTATTTACATACCTACATCACTATTCAAGGACTCTGCAAATGCATTTGAAGTTAAGAAATGTAAGTTACAGTAGATGGGGACAAAAAATACCCGAGTAATTTTTCTTTTATGCTTAGAACTTTACAAGCACTGAAAACCCATGGATCTTTAGATGGCTATCTTGATTCTACAAATGAAATTCTATTCTATTTTCCAATTCAAAACCTTATGTTTGCCATTGAATAGGCAAACAGTGGGCCAAACAGAACTAATGTACAGAATCACAGCAAACATCATCAGCCTCTTCAATAATACGTTCAGTAGAAAAAGTTCAGCCATGGAGACAATTTTCTCCAAACTTTAAAAAACCAAACAAGCATGTAGTCCTTTTAAGGTCAGCTGAATAACATCTGTGGAACTGGAAAGATGGTCTATGATATTCAAGTATAATTTTAGAGTATTTAATAGACATTGTTAATGAAATTCACAAGTCTATAAGCTTCCTAAATAGCAATTTCACTGTCACATGGATTATTTCCAAAGACTGTCTTTGTGCCAGGATTTTTCTGTAATTCCTGAGCTATTTTTTGAGCGAAAACAGTTCCAGTAAATAGATTACAATGGGAACTGAGCATCCTGGCTCAAATAATGACATCTGATACTGACTCCCCAGGTAATGTGCAGTTTTCCCCGGTGACCATTTCAGTTTACTCCATAGACAAACCAGCTGGGAAGGTTCTGGGGCACTAAAATGAATGACTTCTTCCAGACCATATGCTCCTTGCAAGACCATATGCCCTTTACGACAGTCCCAGATTAACCCAGTTTGTGTGAATTCAAACCCCACACATGGCACCTTTGTAGGCAATAGGAATAACTAAGAGTCCCCTTCTCTCTCAAAGAAAAAAACCCCCCATGATAACAAAAAAAATCCCCCCCAAAAAAACCCCAAACCTACCCACTCCAAAATGCACCTGCCACCAAAAAATAAGACATGCCCACCCAAAAAGTAACCTCACAAAAACCATTTTTTTTTAAAGTATAACATACCTTCATTGCAAAGAGAAAGTAAGACATTTACTTTTTTTTTTTTGTCCAGGTGAAGCCGAGTCAAGAGTGGATTTGCTAGAAGGATTTGTTTTATTAGACTAGCCAAAACATAAAGCCCCATATTAGGACATTTACAAATTAAACCCAAACTGTAGACCAGTTATGATGCCTCTAAAAATCAGAAACATGCCTGTCTGCAAGTCTTTTCATCTTCAGATCCACAAGCAATTTTGTTCCATGAATGAAATAAGTGGTATGTTCAGTATTCCATTTGTGAGTGCATTGGCTCTTGCAACTTAATTAAATGCCTCACTAACTTCACACATCCAAGCATTTCTGCATGGCTGCCTCATATTAAACAACTCACAAGAAACAGAAAATATCACGAAACACTGTTGTAACCAGATATGGCATTGTACTATGAATTATTCTCATGTTATAGAATCTGTGCTAATAAATACAGAGGCAGCTGGTAGAGAAGCCTTTATGGTTAAATGGACCATCATCTCTTTATCACTGGTTAAGCAGAGGGGAATTCCTAAGGAGACAAACACTTGTAAGAAGCTTACCTCCCAACTGGCAGGCCAGGGAGATTAACAGCACTGTCAGTCACACCAAATCACCAGGACTGTTCCCTCACTTTTATGCAAGCATTCTGTCGCTTGCTAGTTTTGTATTTTAAACGCACAACAGCTTCTTCTAGTGGAAGAAGTTCCCATCCATGGCAGGGGGCTGGAGGTGGATGATCTTTGTGGCCCTTCCAACCCCAGCCATTCTACGATATATTTTAAAACACAACAAACAAACAAAAAAACCATCCAAAAACCGACAACAAAACCCCCCCTCGAAAAAACCTGCTTGTGTACCAATGTTTCAAGTAAGCAATGTAAACATTTGTTATGCTAACTTTTGTACTGAACAGCAGGTGCAAGAGTTATGGTGGAGGATGAACTGTGAACCTGGAGACCACCGGCAAAAGAAAAGCTCATGAGGGAGAGGGAGGTAGAGCTTCTTGACAAGCTCCCTTTCAGGCCAAGAGGATTCTGACTTCACATTAATGTGAGATCAAAGCATCAATACATTTAATGTGCTGAAGACATTCAGAATGGCTCTGGCATACTTCAGATGGAAATGCTCCTTCTGCCTTGGGAAAGTATCATCCTGTGCCAGGTTTGGACAAAAACAGACACTGATGCACACTGAAGTTCCCATGGAAGCATTTCAAGGTCAGCCTCTGCAACAAGATCCTGAACCCACTGCCTTTAATGCGAGCAAGTGACAACTACTGGTCCTGATGCTCAGTATCTCAGGACTCAGCTTTCTTAGGGGCTCATTTAATTAAGCACCAAACGCATGATGAGCCCTTTAAACACAATCTCTGCCTGCATCAACAATTTTAATGAAACCAGTGCAGCCTTCCCCACATACTCCAAAATTCTGAGTGCTTGTTCCCATGCTGCTGCTTCAGTGCAACTGCTTCATGTTTATACCTCCAGCTTTGAGCTTCTCTCCTGAGACCCTTTCCATCTTCACGAAAGCAAGTTTAACAATGATCAGAACTGGAACTGCACCCACAGTTTCCGTGGTGTTTTCCCCCCCCTCTCAGAACTGAGGGATCTTGCAACAAACTGTAGCCACCTTTGGGGTAGTTTACCTGGAAATGCTGCACAGCCACATGGCTGCAGTTGTGCATTTCCTGTGGCATGTGACACACTGCTCCAGATGGTGCTAATGGCATGGGACCTAAAATACATTTACCTCCCACTGCAAAGCTACATCTG
The DNA here is from genome assembly GCA_013398115.1 of Falcunculus frontatus. Lineage (NCBI taxonomy): Eukaryota > Metazoa > Chordata > Aves > Passeriformes > Falcunculus > Falcunculus frontatus. The sequence goes on along the minus strand of VZRV01010995.1, from coordinate 862,864 downwards.
ATTTCCTTTCTGGGAGTATCGCATTTTAGTGATATTCTATGAAGACAAAATATGGGCTTTTCAAAAATGTAAGTGCTTAGGTGCTAAAGTCACACTTCACTTGAAGCACTGTGATCTTTCAGAAGTATTTACGTACCTATGCATTTCTGAAAATGCCACAGAGCTCCTTTCTGTATCTTTAGGGCCCCTAAGTGCCCTGTAAAGCTCTGAATATCTTCTGGAACAAAACCTGCCCTGTTAAAACAAGAAAAAACCCCAAAACATGACTCTCTCTCACTCTGGATTTGCAGATCATGTGGCATAGCAGAACTTTAATTCAGGTGGGTCTGTCAGGTGTTTCTATAATATCAGTTACCCATCATTCCAGTATATATTCTGTTCAGCTGGGAGCTAAATTACCTTGTCCTGCAGAGCCTTGCTTTGAGAGTCCAGGGGGAGTGGGGTATCACTGATGTCTTCAATATAGTGTTTGCTGAGAGCTTCAGGGAGCAACCCGGTTGAAAAGGGAACACAGGGGAACACACTGCAGCCACAACAGTGTGTGCCATATACACATACACACACACGCATGTATATACATATACCTTATTTCTTCCAAGAGACACATAACAGAAAATGTGCACCTATTTCCAAGATTGTTCAGTAGCCTAGAGTGTCAGATCACTTAGTAGAACACAGAACTCTCAGAAAGGCTCTTAATTCAGACCAAATGTTAGAAAGTCTAAAATTTTAAGCCTGTTGAACTTGTACTTTACAGTAGGGCATGACTCAATACACAGCCCTTTCCACAATTAGAGTCTGCACAGAGCGAAACAGTAACACTGCCTGTGGTACTTTAATAAGCTGTTATAACTCACAGAGTCTTTTCTGAAATATAACCACAGTTTTCAAATGGACTGTCAGTTTTTTACTCATGGTATCAAACTTGCTGCCTACACCCACCCAGTGTGTTTCAGAGGCTCTGAATGTTGCTGATCATATTCCCCACCCTTCTGCACACCGATATCTGATGCCCTCCTGCATTCACTAACCATGAGATAGCCTGAAACAAGATTCTAATGGACAGATTTGTGCTTGTTTCACCCAGCAAGAAATTGGAAACCAATGTTCATAACTTCAATTTTTCATACTTAGAAAGAACCCCACTTTCATAGCAGGGTGTAGGACCATTGACTTTATTGTGCCAGAACAGCACACAGCCTCTCCTGTTTGATACCAAACAAGGCTGCTCCTCGCCCACCAGCCTGCCTTCTTTAATTTAGCTAAACTCATCTTGCCTATGTTTCTGTACATTTATAGCAATAGGAGATATCACACTAATGAAACTTTTTCAAAGTAAACTTACTCCATATTTTAGAGGAGGAAGAGAATATGTGCATGCAGCACTAGTATCTAATCCATAACCACCACAGCTAAACAGGAGTCCTAGTGACAAGAAGGTGTCACATATACCTTAGATGGAGGAAAAAGAACCAGACTCTATTTCTGTCTCTGCCCCTGCAGCATTGACTAACCACTGGGCAGATACTCACAATTTAAGGCAGACTCCCATAAAATCCTTTTCACTATGCATCACTCACCATTGGTGCATTATGGGACAAATAAAAGACAAACAAGAGCCCATCAGTGAGAAAGGAAAGAAAGGCTTATAGTATTTTTACGGAAACATTACAAACATATTTAAGGTGCTTTATTACTTGTATATAATTAAATATTATATTAAAAGAAATCATAACCTCCCTTCCCAAATAGCTCCTCAAGCAGCAATTACATTCACCTCCTACCAGAAATATTTGAATAATGTTCCTGAAAGGCCCTCAGACTAAACCCACCAGATGGGACAGATGAGATATCCTGGGTTTTTGCATGAATTATTTCAATCCATCATCATTTGGAAGACTCATAGCTGCTGTAATATTGGAAAGCTTAATTTGATTTCCATTTACAAAGTAGGGCTTTGATGGATGTTGTAAAACAAAGGATAACAATCTAGCCACTATATCTTTATCTTCTCTGCATTTTTGTTGACAGCAGAGAACTGAGGGCTCAGACTCATGACCTACAAGAGTTTAAACCCCTGTGCCAGCTGTGACAACAGAGAAACCAGCACACAGCATCCAGCAAGGGCAGCTGCAATGAATCTCCTGCAATCAGCCCAATGACATTTTCGGCCACTGCAACATCTACCGCTTATGAATCAGAGCCCTAAATCATTTTTAGTCAAAATTAATGCACTGAATGGTTTAAACAAAAATAATCACGTGCACACAGTGAATTGATAGAGACTCTGCAAATTAATTTCATGATCACCCTGGCATTGTCTTAAACCATTTAATTTCTGGTGCTATCTCCTTATTCATTTATTCAAAAGTCTGTTTGTGGCTCAAGTCTGGAAGGGAAACAAGTTTGAACATTGTGAAGCTGCGTGTTGATGTTCCATGTTTCACAATAAATTACATTCAGCCCAGGAAATTTCTCTTTAGATTAGGTATGAGCGGCTGATAGACACACAGGCCAAGAGAATAAAAATCTGGTTAAAAGTTAAAATATGGCAAGTTCTGTTTTCCTAATGTAGAGAATCCTTGGAAGGCTACAACTGTGACAGAAAACATTAATTTATGCCCAGCAAATGCCAAATATTACTATTTTAATGCCCCTTCACTTCAGAATGTCAAGAATGCCCTTATCCATATTCTTGGTGTTCTGCCAGTAGATCTGGCAAAAGACTCTGATGCGCCTCTTTTAATTTAAGGCCCTCTGCTGTGAAGATCTCCCACACACAGTATTTATAAACCACAATGTACCTCCTCCTTCTCCCCACAGAAAATATTCCCAGACATTCATGCTCTGCCTTTTAGATATTCCCAATTTCCTCCTCAGCCAAACACACCACTGAGCTGGGTGTGTTTGGATTCAGGTTGCAGGAATGCTCCTCACAGAAAGGAGTCACCCTGCCGGTGGTTTCAGAATCGTTCAGTGCTGTGTGCTCCCAGCTCACTGCCCCAGTGAAAGGGCTGCTCCTGCCTTTGTCCCTCACCGAGTGCTCGGCAGCCAGCTCTGCCCTCGTGTGCTGATGGGAGGCTCTCTGATGCCTTCTCGGATTTTTAATGTAATACCTCTGAACCTCGGAATTTATCTTATTTGTTTCTAGAATATAATTTCTCACGCGCCGATATCTTAACTCCTGGCGATCAGAATTGCTCAAACAGCAGACTTTTGGCCGCAGTTCTGAATTCAAGGAACTCATATCAAAGGTAAATACATTACCACCAATTCCATTTGCCTATCAAACATAAACTATCATCAGCAAACCAAAGGGAAGTCCCTGAGCCAGGAAGCAAACGGAGCCTACCACACAGCAGTGAGGATACCAATAAAACACCAAGATGACAAATCCGAGTGCAGTTGTGCCCTCAGGCAGGGCCGGAGCACGGGCCTGTGCTCGGGCCGCGCCCATCGCTCGGCCCGGCGGCGCCACCTCCTGTCACCGCGGGGACAGCGCTGGGCCCCGCCCGGACCGGGACCGTCCGCACAGTCCCAAAACATTCAACTACTGAAGCGCAAACTCAGTTTGGATTCACCTTTAACGTTCTTTCTAAGAAGAGCGTGTGTGTGTGTATGTTTCTGTATCAAACATATGCAAGCCAGCCTTTTATTTTTGATGAATAGACTCTTAATATTTTGCTCAGCAAAGTTTTATCTTAAAATTAACAACACTGAGACTCAATACTTTGAATATCACATGCTCATTCAACAGCCAGGGAGAAAAATGGTACATGACTTTGGATTTGAATAACAATTATTCCTATACTTAGTGACAAATGATAATGAAATAAAAATTGATCTATTTCAGCAGAACTCTGATGTCTTTGGAGTTGTTTCCATTTAATTAAAAATATATAATATTTTAGTTCTCTTATGTACACTTAAAATAGCATTCCTAAAACAGTTTAAAAATACTCAAGTGGAGACTGAAAAGGGGACCCAGTGCATTCAAACCCAGTTTCTTCTTAAAAAATGCTTCCTTTGAATTAACCATTTAAAATTCTATAATGCAATCTGACAGAACTTAGCGAGCCACAAGGCAGATAGCAAAAAATTGGGATTGTCATACACAGCTCAGCAGAGTTTGAACAGTACAATGGAACCACATTCTAAACAAATATATAAAATACACAGGTTAAAAATGTACAAATCTAAAATCCATCTGTTTTTTAAAAGTTACCAATTGTCTACACCATCTTCTTGAGCACTGCAGTATTTCCACTGTATGCACAGAGTTACATACCAACATATACAAAATTGGTAGATTTATGTACAAAATCGAGCACAAACAGTAGCAGTCAGGGATGCTAGGAATAGTCTGAACACCATGAATTACACTGTTGTAAGGCACTTGGGTTTCCACTCTGTGATAAAAAAGAGAAACTGAACACATCAGAGAAACACCTACTTATATAACCAGAACTCCTCCAAATACCAGACAGCAGATTAGGTCTTGGAATCTGCAAAGTCATTATTATTCTAAACTGTATTTATGAAAATAACAGGTTTTATACATGAATTGTAGCAGAGATACAACCTTCCCAATAAAACAGAGCCATCCAGAACACAAACCAGGCTCAGATCTAAAAATAGCATTTGATGCAGCTACACAAAATTCTAGCAAGAAAGGCATTCATATCAAACACAGCCTGCAAGCTTGCAAAACAGAAGGAAACACTGCCAGTATTAAAAAGACACTGTATGAGTCACTGTTTGTCATGGAACTTTCACAAGCACTCTCTCTCTGGCTCAGAAATGCTCTTCCAAAACACGAGTTACCCTAACGTGGCACTGAAACAGGAAGGAAAACAGCAGCACGAGCACCGACTACTGGCTCATCTGAGCTTTGCTTGTTTACAACTGCAATGAAATTGTTTACATTATATGCCCTTAAAACGTAAGAGAAAAGACTCCTTTCAACAGTAAACTGTTGCATTTGTCACAGATATCCTGCACTTGGCCTCACACCAGCAATCAGTCTGAGGACTTTACCCCTTTAAAAGGAGGAAGAGGGGAATGCCAAATCACTCACACGTAAGGGAAAGTCCCTGTTATTTTCCACTCAAAACACTGCTTCTAGTCCTGTTTTTGCAGCGACCAAAGGTTGAATAGCACGAGGCACTCTTCAGAAACAGACTTTGGAGAAAGAAATAAAGAAGAAAGAGTACCAATCTCTCTGCTCTCGTGACAGGACTTGAGGCTTGAAGCTGAGCTGGGGGGATTCAAGTTAGATCAGAAAAGGGTTCTTCACCCAGAGGGTGGTTGGGCACTGAACAGCCTCCCCAGGGAAGCGGGCACAGCCTCGAGCCTGACAGAGCTCAAGAAGCGTTTGGACAATACTTTCACACACGGGGTGGGATTGTTGAAGTGTTCTGTGCAGGGCAAGGAGTTGGACTTGATGATCCTTGTGGGTCCTTTCCAACCCAGCTTATTCTCCGACTCTATGAAACAAAGATTACAATATATTCATATCCCCACAAAAGCACCTAAAAAGTGAAAACAACATATGCAACCAGGGATATACCTAAGGAAAAGAAGGCAAGTTCTTCAAGCAGCATGTTCACACATGCACACAGGCCCCAGGCAGTGCGAGGGAGCTGGTGATTTATTCTCTTACTATTTATTAAAATTATACCAACTGCACTTGAGGATAACAGGCTTTAGGAACCTACCTAAGTTTTTATGGGGTTAGAACTTGGAGATTACTTAACATTTCATAGGTAAGAACCCCTTCTTGGCAAACATGTGCTGGTCAGAAGGACTCTGCCCACCTGAATGGCAAATTTCTCACAGTTATACAAAATAAAAAATAATTAAGATTTGTCTGTTTGAAAGTAGAAACATATTAAAAGGCTTTCATTTTTGTTCTTGCTACAATTCTCTTTCAGGTTAGTTGTGTTAAGAGCAAGACTTTGCCTTCTGACTTCATAAAACACATGAAAGGGCCATGCAAAAAGACAAGTCTTTCAAAAACCCCAGTTCCTCAGTATATTTCAGCTCTTTTGCAATTAAGCAAAGAGTGATTTCAGACCCCATGGAACTGGAGAGAAAGCCACTCATGCTTTACGATAAGGTTCAGTATATCAGAAGTTGAACCCACATTTTCTTCACCAATTTGATTTTACTCATGTGAACACTTGGCATCAGAGACTGGTTAAAAGGAAGGAGTAACAGACATAAGTGTGTACAGAGATACAGATACACAGCACTCTTAACTTTGTTCTGCTCTTGAAAGTGGTCCTATTGGTCAGCTTTCACAAATTATCTTCCTTTTTTCACCCTTCACTTTTGGGATAGATCCCAGAACAGATCTAACGGGGTGGAGCTGACTGCAGCTGTAGCTCTGCACAAACAAGCCATTTCTATATAGATAGCATCACATTCTGTTAACACCACACCATTCACACTTAGAACAGGCAAGGCAAAGACAAACAGGTGTCAGTGCAATTGTTAAAGATATTAAAACTATTCTGAAAGAGTAGTCATGGTCAAGATAATTTCCGATTTAAAAACCAGTTTAGCTTTCAGATCTTTTAAAGCAGTCAAAACACCTTCTCCCGATGAAAGCTGTGAATTTATACTGTCTCTTCTAACTACTCCCGCACAGCACTTGCAGCGCGAAAGAGCAAATGATTTTCTCACCCTTCCCAGGGATTCTCACAGGCTCACAGCCGCCACCTGCTGGCAGCTGCTCCCACACGCTGGTCTCCAACTGACAGGACTTCGGCCTTCCAGGAAAAGGGTTTTGTAAAAAGTACTAACACACTACTCAAAAGGAAGTACTGCTACTGCTTTAATAAACAATTCAAGTGAAGCAGAAGATTTGGGTTTTTTTTTCATAGAAAATATTACTACAAATCTGTAGTAGCAGCAGTTTTTAATTTACCCACACCTGGCATCTATTAGCAACAGAACATACACAAAAATATCTTTGTTTATACAAATAAAATTAGGTTTTTAATATTCACAAAGTAACATAAAAGAGCAACATTTTTCTTCACACTGATAATCATTAGTCAGAGCAGTTGTGATATAAAAGCTGTGTATAGCATTCAGTCAAGCACCATGGCAGACAGTGCATTAAGATCTCTCATGAATGGATGATCAGCCAGTATTTGATCAATCTTCTGTCTTTGATCATAGTCAGGAAAAATTTTAATCAGGGCTTCTCTTAGCCGGACTGTTTCTGAGGCAGATCTCTGTGGTGGAATTGCTGGACAAGGCTCTGTGTTTTCTTCCCGTGGAAGCCATGGGGATGAATGATCATCATGCACTCTGCCGCCAGGCTGTTGACTGCTACTGCTCGCTTCCGGGAGGAAGAAAGGTGTCTCAGAAGAATATTGTCCACTGCTCTGTAAAGCCTTTTGTGTTGACCAAGAATCTCTATGGAACAAAATAAAAATTTTTATTATATTAAGCTAAAGGAGATGCTAGCTGTAGCTCTCTCTGTACAAGAGAGAGAAAAGAGAAATGTGAATAACTTACACTTCCCTGGTGCTCAGCTAGTTACCACTGGAATCAAATGACAAGCATTATTTCAAAGTGAAACAAAACAGGAGGTTTAACACTTCCCAATCTGAATCTGGCACAACTAACATTAGTATCACTCAGGAATAGTCTCAGTATACTGTGAATACTTTACTTGGCAGATTACAGAAACAGTGAAAGCCTATTTTATGAAGGTATAGATAAAAAGATACATTGAACACATGTACACTGACATGGAACATGTGAAAATACTGACAGACCAAAGGGGCTTCCAAGACTGCTTCACAAGACTATTCCTCATCTACTTTTGCTCTTGACTAAGCTGTGCTTATATTTAGATCAGGGCCTTGTTTCCTTTGTATGATATCCTTAACAGAGCAATGAAGTTGTTTCAGCAGTCTCAGGATTTGAATACTCTTCCTTAATGACTGAGATTCCATTTCAGATTTAAAAAAGTTGTTGCTACTCTATACACTGCTAGCACTACAAAATTTAAAGTCCAGCCTACTTCAGATGCCAGCAGATACCAGAGAAATGTTAAGTGGAACTCACGTTACAGTCTAGTTTCCTACCACCAAGGGAAACAGTATCTAAATTACAGAGGTCTATTTAAAAAGCATTTGGGTTATGACACCTCCAGTTACTCAGCGTGGAAAGGTTTTCTAATTGCTGAAGATCCTTCTAGTTTCTGATCTTGTTCCTGGTGCCATTTATGCTTTCTGCATCATTTAACTCACGTAGAAAAGTCACAGTGAAGGAACAAAATTAACTCTTTGCACTGGCAGCTTTCCTCTATCTTACCACCCCCCCAAAAGAAATCCAAACCCAAACCAAACACCAAAGCCTAGTTCCAGTTCCAAGTTTACAGATAGGAAACCAAGCTCTTCTGTGGTCTTCTCGAAAGACTCTCAACTTCTACTATCACCATACTCACTCACCTACCTCTCAGAACACTGTTTTATTTCTCTCAGACACAGGCAGGTAAAACACAGTGTTCCAAATAACATCTCAAAGGTTTTGAACTAGAGCTTGAAAACTTAGCGTTTCCTTTTGGAGTTCTAGCACTGCACTTGCTTTTTTAATGTCAACACACTTATTTTCAAATCAGCTTGTAATCTATGGTATATAAATGTCCCACTCTCCTCAAATGTTTCCAACAGATGAGATTTTTGCTTATTCTTTATATTAATCCTTAAGTATAGCTTGCCTTTTCTATTGCCAATTTTTGAGTTACCTCACTTGTTTTTAAAAGCCCTCTGAATACTCCTCAGAATTATTAGCCTTCCTAATTCCTAAACTGGTGAAAGAACAGCAGATATTTATCTTGTGCAAAAGAGCAAACCAATTGTCAAATCTTGGCGGCTCTTGCAAGGCAAATTCATACTTTGAATATGTGCACATTTAAAAAGTACATTAATCTTAAATGAACAATATATGTTTATTAATATTTATAACTATTACTCAAATACAAATGGATTTAATAACAATGCCTCAAAAATTGTTCTGACAACAGTAAGGTATCCTCAACCATGAGGTGAAGTGTCCCCCCAGTGACAAAAAAACCTGAGTACAGAGTGTTTGTAGCATCTATTGTCCCACTATGAATAAGTGACCAACCAAAGTGTCTTGTATAACATCAGTGTAATTAACAACACATACCCACATCTCTGGCACCTCTGGGTGCCGTTAACACACCCGTGCATGAAAGTCACCACAGCCAAATCTCAGAAGAAGCTTTTGTCTTACTTATCTTAGTTCTCACAGATTTTGATTAGAGGCAAATGTCACCAGCAGTTTCTGAATGAACTGAAGTAACAGGAAAACCACGTTTTTTTGTTAAACTGCTACATCCTACAGTGTTCCTGCTCAACTTCACTGTGCTTTACAGGTCTATGAGTGAACCAGGAGAACAGTTTATTTCAAATGTGAAATAACTGTGTCAAACAAAAGGTAAAACAGTGTTTATACCTAAAACAGCCTTCACTTCGAAGGAAGTCATCTAATCTGGGTCCATTTCTTCCCAAAGGATCATCAGGAACCATAAATATGTCACCAGCGAAAGTGTACTGGAGCAACCTGCAAGAGAGTTCTTTTACATAACAAGCTATTACACCCTTGCTGTCCTTCACCTTTGTAGCATAGGACAAATTTCCTTAGAGCAGACACCACATCAGGAGTCCCTGAAGATTAGTTAGTAAACCCAACTGAGATACAACCAGCATTCCCTGTCAAAATAATTCAATGGGAGCTGTGAACTCTTCCTATTACACTGCAGAACAAGGAGCTTTGATCTTTTTTTTTTTTTTTTTTTTTTACAGCAACTGTTTTATGACAGAAATTTTGCTACAAGACCACAGTGGAATTTTCTAGGTGATTAGAGAAGATTTTTTGGTTGTTCTAACTCCCCTTCCTTACAAGCATCTTCAGTCATGTAGCTCAAATGCCTGTGTTAGCAGAAAGCCACACATGTGTTAGCAGAAAGACACACAAGTAGCAAATATAGCATTAAATGTTTACAGTTAAGACACAAAGCTTTTTTTTCTGTGATTGTTTTGGGACAGGTAGAAATCAGCATTGAAAAAAACAGTTCAACTGAAATTTGTCTGCCAGGAAGAGATTTGGTACAGTGGAATTTCCCCAGAAGTAAAACTAACAGCAGATGTTAACGCAAGCTCTTAAAAAACCACAGACTAGAGATGACATGCCAAGTAATCTTGCTAAAGTTCTGGAGAACAGAGCCTGACTTGGGTAGAATTCACTCAAGAAATAATGTAAATACCTACATGATTAGCCAGCATCAACTCCATGGGATCCCAGCTATATTGTGAGAACCCAGGGCAAGTTTTTAATTACTTATTTCATTAGACTTATACTGATCCCAGCCACTGTAACAGATATATCCTCAGAAGATGTCAGGGAGATTGAGGGATTAATGGGAAATTTCACTAACAGAAGATCACACCTTAACAGTAAAATAACCTGATTTAACTGAAAGGGGAAAAAAAATCCCAAACACCCAAATCCAACAACTAACAAAGAAACAGAAAGAAACAAGAAACAAATTCCACAAGATGAAGCAGGGATATTTGACAACTAAGTGAACTCATCTAAACCCAAAGAACAACAATTGCAGGGAAATGGCTACATGGGTACGCTGCAAGTGTTCATCTTGTTTAGCTGTGCCACAGTCTGTCCCACTTGAGTAAAGTGGCTGATTCTGAGCAATTAAAAGTGACACTCTATATCCTCATCAGCTATTGTGTCTCCTTGAAAAAAAATGAGCTTTCAAACAAGAGAGGCTGTGAAAGTGGACTGCTCTAACAAGATCCAACACCAACCTTCAGAAGAGACACAGGTGTGCTGTTACACCAAGCTCCTGCCTTATGTGAGCAGTTACAGACATACATGACAGAATATATTAATAATAGGGATATTAGACTACTCAACACATGACTGTAAGGCCATGAATCACCACAGTGAATCACAGAGTACTTTATTTGGATCTACCAGAATTGCATGACAGATTAAATAAAAATAGTGAAATCCCATAAGTAGGTAGGGTACCTACAACTGCAAGAACAGACATCCTTTTATGATTTCGCAGAAATTCAATAATTACCTTTTTTGAATAATTTCTCTCCAGGCAAATGATTCTGTCACAAATTCTCTGAAGTTATCATTAGTCACAATAACACCTCCAGTTTTAACAGCAAGGTGTAATAAAAACCTGTAAAATTAATTTCAAAGATCACTAAGATAGTTTGTTTTGCTGGAAACAAACTAAAGATCTAGAAAACGAAACATTTCATCATCCAAAAGTAATCTATTTGCATGAAAGCAAGCACCTTGATTACTGGGAAATTACTCTGGTTTTACCCCCCTTAAACTTACAGCAATGTTTTAGGTAGCATGCATTTATTTAGTGCAGCAAAGTCTTCATGGGAGGTTTTCTTCCCTATCAAAAAAAAACAACCAAACAAACCTACACAAGCAAACCCCCCCCAAAACCCATGATCTAAATATCTGCAGAGGTAAATGGCTTGGTTTATGGAACAGTGCAGTATTTATTACACAATCCAACACAAACTCATTTCCGTACACTTTTTTGCTTAGCATTAATGTCTGTATTCTGCATGTTGTTTGCTCTGTCAAGACTTCTTCAAAAGAAGAAGTTGTTAAATAAATGATAAAACATAACTGCTGATTTATTAAGAAAAAAAACATGTTTGCTTTCTTTTATAACCTCTCTAAAAACATGGTTTTTGCCATTTGAAACTATTTTAGCCACGAGATAATGGGTGGTATCCTTTTAAAGGAAAGTGCATGCTTTTAACAAAAGTGCAAATATGTTATTACAACACTTATTTCCACAGTAATCTCAACTGTAAATACTGCACTGCCAGAGCATTTCTTCTGAAAGGCTGGGTTTATATAAAACATTAGTGAAGTATTCTGTGTCTAGTTCACTGAAAGATGATCCCCACATTTTGAAGTTGATCTCTGGTGCTCAAATTAACTTGGAAGTTGACTGGCTTACACATTGTTACAAACACACTGCTCCAAACACGCAGCAATGTTTGTGTGCCAACACAGCATCAAGAAGAAAATGGAGCTAAATAGTATCTGCTCAGTAGGTGATTTATGCCCCAAGCATAAAAGGCAATTCAGGGATAGAGTGATGACCAGGAAAGCATAAAAACATCACTGGAAGATTAATTTCTTCAGACTGCCTTTTTTTTTTTTAATTGCCATGTGTTGGGGTTTTAGTTCGCCTTTGTTTTTCTCTTAAAGAATTCCCCCATACAATTCCTGAGGGACTTATCTATAGGGGGTGGAGTCTCGTTGGTTGTCCTTTTTGCCTGGGGTTTTTTTTCTCGTGTAGAGTGGAATCACCGCAAGATTTGAACTGGCAAAAAGGGACTGGGTCCAGCCCCTGGTTTCCTGTTCTCCCCTGGCAATGAGAGAGGAGAGGAGCTGCCCTCGTGGTGAAGGGAATTCGCTGCAGCTGCAGGCTCCTGCCTTCCATTGTTTTTCCCTCTACTGAAAAGCCCGGGGATCCCAAGCC
>VZRV01010995.1:839368-849874 GCA_013398115.1 Falcunculus frontatus | reverse complement strand
TATATATATAAACCTAAAGAACTGTTATTCCTATTCCTCATATCTTTGCCTGAAAGCCCCTTAATTTCAAGATTATAATAATTTGGAGGGAAGGGGGTTGCATCTTCTATTGCAAGGGAGGTTCCTGCCTTCCTTAACAGACACCTGTCTTTCAAACCAGCACACCATGAAAATTTATAATTCTCCATGACTTTCTGAGTACGTAGGAGTGTTTCCTACAACAGTGAAATAATGTAACAGATGTAGAGCTCAGTCTTAAGCTGGATGCATAGCTCTGTCTAGAGAGATTGCAGAACTACCTAATAGAACCACTCATGAAATATTAAGCTTCTACAACCACTAGTCAGATGTTTAAAAAGACTTTAAAACTATGTATATTCTGTACCTGTCATCATGAGCAGCAATTCTTGCTCCTAAAACCATCCTTGCAGGGGTTAAAGACAATATTCCAACATCCTCGAGTTGTGTTAAGAAATTCTGCTCTGTTAAAATACGATTTGACAATTAGTCTGAGATACAATTAGCAGAGAAGATGGGCTATTTTTGTACCAATTAAGCTATAGAAATGACATTGATAGCTGAAGAATTGCTCATACTATAAAAATGAGGAAGAAGAGGTCAAAACTAGAAATTAAAGAGCAAACAAAAACTAATCCAAAAAAGGCCTCCACTGATGGCAGACCTGTTAGCCTAAATAGCATTTCAGGGTCTCTCACACAGTGTATGAAAACCCAATTACTCATGCTGACCAGCCAAGACTGCTCCTGCTTAACATTTGATGAAGCATTCCTTCTCCATTTATTCTTCACAGAAGTATCCAAAGAAATAGTTACAGTCTGGTTTAATTAAGACAACATTAGGAGATGTCCCTTACCTGTAATGGAAGGGTCACGTCTTGTTCTCCACTGTGGAACGAATACAGTAATATTTCTGTGGCCACGTTTCCAAAAGTAGTCAACTGCTATTGCAATTCCACGACAGGAGAAGAATTTCCTTAGACCATGACTGAGGGTGAAAGAAGGGAGACTTAAATTCACTAGGGTTTTACTACCATGAAAACAAAGAAAATAGAACAAAACCTTGCAAAGTGAAGCTGCAAGTCCCACATAGAGCCTCAGGAAAAGAAAAGGCAGATGGGTGCTATAGAAGAGGAATCTTATAAATGGAAAAGATCTTCAGCAAAAGAAGAGAATGGATACATCCTTTACAGCTCAGTCTCCTTTCAGTTTCTTGGGCACAACAATAACGGAATAATCAGAAGCAGGTTTAGCTTTAAAAAAGAGGCCAATAGTGATGGTTACTGAACTCTACTGAATATGGGTTAAAACTATAATAATCCAATATTGTGGTAGTTTCAAATACCGTCCTACTACAAAATAGAACACCTTTGGTTCAACTGATTACCAAGGATTACATCTGAGCAGTTCTCTGATAATCTATCAGGGCCTCCTCTCCCTTCATGTCTATAGTCTGAGCTATTGTTCTAAAGCAAAAGAATGAAATTTATTGGAAGAAAGATTTTCAAAACTTTGTATTTTAGCATTAATCTTTTTTCTCTATTTAAAAATATAAGATGTTCATCATCTGTTTTTACAGAACTCCCTTAAGTGACTTTCCAGAAAAATCAGTAACTGCCTAAAATGAGGGACACAAAGATTTGAGTTGATGACCTTGTGAGGCCCTTCCCAACTGGAATTATCCCAATGAACCTATCTGCCTATTTAACATAAGGAACAATTAACTGTCTAACCAGACTCCAGCATTTTCATAGAGGCTACACTTAGACAAAACAAATATATGATTCCCTAGAACAGACACACTGATCAAGCACTGATGGCATGAACAGCCAAAGCATCTCTTGCAAAATAGTGAATAATCTATGTTTTGAATTAGATGTCAAATCACTACGAAGTACTTCTAGCAATAAGTGAGCAAGAGGTATTCCTTTTTTAAACCAGTCTCCTAGTTAATACACAACTGCATATTATAACCCTAATAGTAAGCCCTGTTATTTTTGAACAGAATCTTATCTTTAAACCCTAGTTTAACCTACCAAGAAATCTTCCCAACAGAAAGGTCTTTAACAGATTTCTATGGAAATATATTTTACAGTGAAACTCAGCCTTTAGTAGCATTCATTTATCCTTTTGCAGTTTTGTAAATTCTTTTAAAAATATGTTTATCAAAATGTAAATCTATTAAGGTTCTCTGAATTTGGAGAGAAATTCTTTATGTAGAAAGGCAGAAAAATGAGCAAGCCACATCTGAAATAGAAAAGGCAAAAAAATCTGACTTATTAACAGAGGAAAAAAATATTATGCCACACCTGCCCTTCATAAAATTAAGCACTCATGATGTCAAGAACAGCCAGAGGAATAGAACAGTCAAATAAACGAATGCAATTTTCAGAGAAGAGTTACTCTTTGTAAACCTTCTGGGACATAAACTTAAAATGCAGTCATCATCCCACTAAAGTTAGGTATCCTATTCATTAAATTGGAAAACTCTTAAATATTTTCAATGAAATAATCGTTTTCAACTGGACTTCAAGAAATGCAGAGGTCTTGACATTCATGTCAAAATTTATGCCTTCTCTGCTTGTCCATTGTCCCGTTTTAAAGCTCTGAGCTGGCTGAACTACACAGTGCACTGTTTTTTAAGTGTTTTGACGCTTAGAAAAGCAGCTCTTGATTTGTCCTGAATGATCCCAAAATCCTGCTCTGCTACAAATTGAAAAAGCATGCAAATAGAAGCAACTTAACTTTATCAAATAACATGTAGAATTAATGTAAGCTATAATACGAATAAATATGTCACTGCTAAACTAAAAGAAATATGAAATGCTTTAACTGAATTAGATAAACCCCTGTAGGGACAGCAAATCACCACAGCAATATGGTCTTTTCAAGATACCCATCTCAAAGACTGCATCTCCAAATGCCATTGCAAATGCTGGTTTTGCCTGTCCCAGTTCTTTAAAATCTTGTGAAGACCCTACAAAGGTATTTCTTAAATTAAACAAAAGATGATCATAAGCAGCACAAAGCAGCAAAATAGCAAGCTGCCTTCTGGGACATGTAACATTTTCCCTTTGGTTTGTAACTAAAGTAAATACTGTCACTAATGAGTGGTTTGGCTGCTTAAAGAAAGACTGTCAAAGGTATTGCCAAGGGCAGGGTTTGACACGAATTTGTGAAAATATGGCTTCAGAGTTCAGTGGCAACATTCACTCTTGTGAACTTGTAAAGAATAAGTTCATTATTTACTGCACAGGTTAAAGCATGCAAAGATCAAATTACAATCAATTTCGAATGATTTACACAGAAACCAGGAATGCAGAAGGGGGTGAGGGTGCAAAGCACATGGATGCGAAGATAAGGATGCAAAAGGGTTTAGCAGCACCTAATTATTGACTACTTTAACAAAGCAATTCCATAGGCCTCACTATAGTTATAACAATGACTTAATTGTAGATTTGAGGCAGTAACATTCATACCATGATCAATTCACACACACACACAGGTACACAATGTGAACACCTAATTCTCTGTGCCTAAAGGTACCCATCAAAAAATTCCACTCAGCGTCAGTGAAATGCTCATACCAAGTCCCTTTGCATTTCCCAGCAGGCAAGGGTCACACCTCAGGAAGTGTGGAGAGGTGTGTGGGAGCTTTACCACCAGGAACAGTCCTTTGAGTATCACAAAGGTGAGGATTTGTGAGCTCTGAGCAGTGTCCCATTCGAGGGAGGTGCTGGCAGAGCTGCTGAGCCCCAGGAGAGCTCAAAGGGCCTCACTCAGGACAGGTGTCTATAGGACTGCAGGATGACTGACTTTGGCCAGCAGTAAGTTCCCCCCTGGCCATAACCCAACTCAGTAACTCCTGGGCTTTCTTCCTCAGAGTGCAGGAACAATGGTGCCCATCCACTTGGGCTATGATTCAGGTAAATCATTTACCAAGGCTTCAAAGGATTATTGCTTATCCTTTGTTTCCCACCTTGTTTGGGCAGGTGACGTTTCTGATTGGATGCACCAACACAAGTACATATCAATCATTTACACACAGTTCTAGCAAGATAATTCCATTCAATTATTCTTTCATTCTGAGTTTCTTCCACATTTTAATACAATTTAAATTACGCAACAACTAGATATTGCAGTCTGCCCGCAAAGGCCTGTTTGCAGCATACAAAACCAGGTAATTTTTAAAAATACTTGTTAGCAGCTAGGGTAAACTCTGGGCTTTTTCTCATTCCACAAGCACCCTGAGACAATGTGATAACAGCAGATCAACATGCTGCACATGTCAAAAGAAAAGATTCTACAGCTTTTGCAGTTTTCCAGACTTAAGATATGAGGCAAGCAATGATTCAGAAACCCATACAGCATTAGTCTAAGCATGTGGGTGATGCATTAAGAGCCACAATCCCATCAAAAAACCAAACCCCACAAAACTCAGGGGTCAAAAGAACCCTGAACCAGCGTAGGCATGGAAGCAGTTCTCAAGGTATTGAGAAGTACAACTGAGTACAATTCAAAGCAATTTTGCAAACAAATCTTCACTTTATAAAATGCAAGAAAATAATGAGGCTTTATTTAGCTAGAGGGAAGCTCCAGAATACCTACATGATCAAACCAACAGGCCCCCAAGCCTGTTTAGTAGGACATTTGAATATCTTGATGGTTCTGCTATTTTGAGGCAGCTCTGTCCTTTATGTTTCACAGCCAGTTTTCATTCGGTTGAGTGGAAGACACCAGGTGTTATATAACCTTTTTGGGGACTGTATGTCAATAGCACCCAGCTACTATGCCCTACTCTAAGGTGGGGTGTGTGCAGCCCAGCTGGTGTGCAGGGCAATCCACTGGGGTGCATGAAGGAAATATAAGAACCTCAGTAATGCACATATACAGTTGGTAAATATATGTACATACATTTGCAAAAAATAACAGGATCCAAGCACTAATGTGCAATGCTGTTAGAGGAGAAATATGTCACAACTAGATGAGAACCTCCACTTTAAAACTACAAGATGTTAAGAGCACAAAAAACCCCAAACCCCTGAAGTTGACAATAAGTTAACCTCTTTGTTAGGCACTGGCAAAGCAAATTAAACTTCATGCATAATGCTGATTGCAACAGAGCAAAGTTTGCCCTGAGATTACTTCTGACGGAAGTGTTACACTGAGCTGGTGATTCAAATCAGGTTACTCTGAAATGGCACAACTGTGTGTACATGCACACCAAAAACAGCTAGCAAAAACTTTACACATGCCATTGCAACCTCTTAGCCTCCATTTCATCTGCAAGTTCATTGAACTGTTAATAAAGAGACATCTGAAAAGAACAATACTTACGAAATTGCAACATTGCTTCCATCAATAATTATATGTTTTAAATATGGTTTTCCAGGTTCATTTATTAACTCCAGTCTGTATGGCTTCTTCAGAGAGTCCAAAAATCTTTGAACTCCAGTAACTGAATGATCTGGATGTGGTCCCACTGTATCTCTGTGCGGATTCGAAGGATGTTTTTGTGAAGACAGTAACCGGTCTGGGACAGGACTGTCACAACGTGAGGTTTGGGAAAGGTGCTGGTGGAGAGGCCTCGCTTGAGAAGAGCTGCAGGGTCCCAGCTGCTCCTCAGAACCAGGGTGACTGTTCTGTACAGTTGAGGGCCCTGCAGATTTTTGCTGAAATGCAGTTTTACTCTTACTTGAGATATACTGCACATCTGAGCTCCCTCTGGCTACAAAGTCACCATCTTTTAGAGCTCCAGCTTGCACACTGCTGAAAGTTACCCTGCCATCAGTTTCTATATTGCCTGACCTTGAGCTGTGATTCTTACCAGGACCATAAACATCTCTCTGTTTATAGCACAGACCTGAATTTTTGCTGGGAGGGGAAGCAGATTTGCATACCGATCCATGCATTTTATCTTCCGCACCAGCTTGCGTCTCTGGAGCACTTCTTACTTTGTGATATTCATCTTTTGTCTCCTTTGAAATATGACTGGATTTAAGTGGACTTTTATTCCTAGAAATGCCTCTATCTTCTAGCTGTTGTGAATTATTTACATTATTTCCTAAAGGAAGATTGACAGTTCTAGGCTTTTGAGACGACTGTTCATGTTCTTTTTTAAACTTTAAATTTTCCTTTTCAATTTCTTCTAGCAGTATTAGTGGTTCCACAGATTGTCCCAGGATACCAATAACTTTTTCTACAATATTTTGGGAATATCCCATTGTTCTGAAAAAGTTCACAAGAATCTTATATTCCATTTCCTCAGTGAGAGCATCACCTTCTTTAAGGCAATAAGTAGAACCATCTGATTCATTGCAGCTATCCAAAACCATATCAATAACTGCATCAGTGTCTGAAGGATTCTTGTGTAAAGCAGATTTCACTTGCTGATCATTTTCCAAAGAGAAATGCTTTTTAGGGAGCCTTTCCTCCTCATCAGAAGACCTTCTTTTACACGAGTGCCTCTCTTTAAAGGCCCCTGCCTCTAACAGAGAGTCCTTTATGGGAACGAATCTTGTTTCAGGAGCATCAGAAAACACAGTGTCCATTTGCTTTGTAAGCTCAGTGACAGGTGTGCCAGCACTGCTTCTTGCTTCCTCCCCATCTGGCCTTCCATCTCTGTTTGCAGCAACAACTTTGGAGGTGCTGCTCTGTTCAAGCTCTCGTGGACTTTCAGAACCTGTGAGATCTATGATATCAATCTCCCCTTCAGAAACATCAGTTTTGGTAAGAGCTAAGAGTTCTCTTTTTAGTGCACTAGGCAAAATCAGTAAATCCATTGTATACTTATCTGCATGTGATTCCACAAATTGTCTGAACTGCTTTTTAATCTCTGATTCATTGTCATTTAAAAAGCTTTCATTGTTCTCAAAAAGCTTCACAAACTGCTGCACATGACTTTGAGCCATAACAACAGCTTCTGCACCCCCCTTAATACTGAGCAATCCCATATCCAGCACTGTTACATCAGCACAGGTATCCTGAATAAGACTGTTGAGAAACAGGCTCTGTGCACCAACAAAGATGCAGTGCATGTCCCTTGGGTAGTACTCCTTTTCTTCTAGTTCAGGTTCACACAGTCCCTTGATGTACTCCTAAGAGGAGAAAGAGAGCAAAGTGAATAGTTGTGAAAACCTGAAGTATCCAGTTAGTTTTTATTAGGTCAGCAATAGACAGGTAAGAAAATAAAGCAAACTTAGCATAATGAACGTGAGAAAGTAAACACTGCCAATAAACAGGACAATAGAAATAAAACACCAATATCTAAAATGATTTCTTAATAGATCTCACAGAAGCCTCTCTTTTATATCCTCTTGTTTATACCTGATAGCAACAGGTTACTTAATTTGTAGATCAAACCATTTAAAAGATCAGACCATCAAAAGAGATTTGTTTTCCCATCCCCATCCTTTGGTCAAAGAGAACTCTTCATGAACAAATGCCTTTCACCAGAGTTCTACCTAGTCCATAAACCCAAACTCCCAAAAACAATTTCTAAAGTACATTTCCTAAGGCTTATCACACCAGCAGCCATCCTATACTTTTGTTAGTGACTGAGAAAACTCCAGGCTCCAGATACTTCTGTATTCCTGAAGTTCAGGTTTTTCAAAGATTAAAAAAAAAAAAAAAATTAAAGATCCCAATGCTATTTCTGCTATCTGTAAGTTACTACAGGTAAATTCACTACACTACCTTGTTTTAAAAATGTCAAGAGCTCAAAACTGTCAATAGAGTATACTATCTATTCTTTCAGATAGCATTATTTTTCCCAAACTGTGTCTTTCGGTCCTTAAAATTCTTTGATATAGCAAAACCAGCTTCTAAGCTGCAGTCATTGTATTTGCAGAATCCCAAATATACCACATTTTATTATCTATATTTACTCTCAAACATTAAACTTCTCTTAAATTGAACTGTGAACCACCACAAGGTAATGAATAACGCTAACACCATTTCCTATCACCTCCTGAGTTACATCATCACGAGTATCAAGGCAGGCTGCCTCAGGAGCATATCAGCAAAAACTGCTTCCGCAGCAAAACCCACACGGTTGCTCTCCATGCCTCAGCCATCATATAATTGCTTTTGCAGAGCAACAAGATAACGACATAATTGGTGAACAGGATGCTCTAAGTCTGGGAGCTTTTTTTTTTGAACTAAGCAGCACTGGAGAACATACACATTACATCTGACCAATGAATTAAAACACAAATCGTTATCACGAAACCTTTCAAAGTGAGACAAAGATGATTGCTCAGTTGTTCATACTTTCTAGTCAATAATTCCTCCAGACAGTGTCTGAAAACTGCTCTACCTACAAGAGAAATCAAGTTTCTCATACCCTTTAAAGTATTAGGAGTAGAAAACATTTTTTATCTTTTTATGGAAAGCAGCAATTAGAAAACTGAAATCTTGTGCTATTTATTTCTTGTGCTTTAATTTCCTGGAAAAAAGGGAAGTTGCGCTGCAGATGCCTGGAGAAGAAGAATAGCTACCTGTAACTGTTTCTGGATTCTCTAAGCCCAGGCAAACTGATTTGGAGTAAATTTCAGAGTCAAATGGTTAAAACCCCCATATATTTATAGTATTTTCCTTACAACTCATTGTAAGGAAGTGCATTACATGTTAAAGAACACGTGCATTACACAGTTAAGGAATCCAGTTTTGAAAGCGAGCTGCCAAGTCTGAAATGAGTCACAAAACACATGCTCAGGATCCCCACTACCATCCAAGCGTAATTAAACAAACAGACCGATATATAATTAAACAAACAGACCGATATACGCCCACGTATCGAGGTTTTGGGTTTGACAGGGACCCTCAGCCTCGCTACCGCTCACACCAAAATTACCATCACATGATTCAATAAGTTGTACTTGCCAGGTTCACTATGACTAATATTAATTTCAGCATTATGCTGAGAAACTCCCCCCGAAGGTTAGTTGTGCAAGACATTCAACACGCGTAAAGACACTTCACAGCAACTGCTGTCCCCTCTGAGACACAACCCGCATAGATGGTTTTCTTAACGCGTTAGAGTTGGGTTAAAAAGAGAACCATCTGCTCCAGACTAGCGAAGTTGTTCAGGTCTGACAACTTTTACATGAAAGAAATACAAGCTGCGTTAAGCTTTAGTGAGAGCTTTGCTAACCAGCTACTAAATGGCACCGAATAAGCGAAGTCTGTAAGGCAAAACATGGCAACGCCCAAACAACTCCGAGGAATTTCTCGACTTTGGGAGGAAGAAGGAAAGCGAAACATTTTAATCTCGCTTTAAAACAAAACTCGGCCCATACTCACCGGTGTTACCCCTCAGCAGGAGGCTGGACTATTTCATAACGCGGTGCCCGTGAACTTTGCACTTCTCAGCTGAGTTGTTTCGCTTTATTCCCTACGCTTATGTCAACACGGCCGGAGACTCCCTGGCACCGGGCACACACCCACCTGCCAAGGCAGCGCCGCTTGTGTTTCCTCCTGGGGCACTCGGCTTTTCCCCACCCTTTCTTCCTCCAACCCGCGGCCCCAGCCGTGCCCGGCCGGGGGGGCCTCTCCGCACGCAAACCCCGGCTGCCCGCGGCCCCACCGCCCCCGCTCCCGGCCCCGTACCTTGGCGCGGCTCACGGCCTTCGTGCAGCCCGCCAGCTGCACCCAGATCCTGGCACTGGCGTTGGACGGCGGCAGCGCAGGCCGCCAATCCCCCTGCGCCCCCAGCACGGCCAGCCGAACCTCGAACAAGCCCTCGATGCGGCCCCGGCTGAGCTCCAGGAGGCGGCTCTTCTCGGCGGGGACGGTGAACTCATCCACCCTGGGCCCCGGCGCGGAGCCGTGCGGTGTCCGGCGGGCCGCCATCAGCGCGGGGCGCGCAATTCCATCGCACCGGGAACAGCNCCCCGCCCGGGCCTCGCCCCGCCCCTCGCGCGCCTCAGTGTGGGCGGGGCCGCCCCGCCCCCTCAGAGCCCCAGGGCGGGCCGGGCGGGCGGGGACACCGCGGGTCAGCCGTGCCAGCCGTGCCCAGGCAGGGCCATCCCCGAGCACACGGCACAGCATTGCCCCCTGGCACTTCTGGAATATCTCCAGGGAGGAAGACTGCACACCGCCTCTTGGCAATCTGTTCCNCGGCCTTCGTGCAGCCCGCCAGCTGCACCCAGATCCTGGCACTGGCGTTGGACGGCGGCAGCGCAGGCCGCCAATCCCCCTGCGCCCCCAGCACGGCCAGCCGAACCTCGAACAAGCCCTCGATGCGGCCCCGGCTGAGCTCCAGGAGGCGGCTCTTCTCGGCGGGGACGGTGAACTCATCCACCCTGGGCCCCGGCGCGGAGCCGTGCGGTGTCCGGCGGGCCGCCATCAGCGCGGGGCGCGCAATTCCATCGCACCGGGAACAGCGACACCGGGAACCGCCGCACCGACCGCCCGCGTCATCGGCCCGCGACGGCGTCAGGAAGCGCTCGCCCGCAGCCGCGTCGCCATGGTTAGCACGGGCGGCCTA
>VZRV01010995.1:806252-839267 GCA_013398115.1 Falcunculus frontatus | reverse complement strand
TTCCTGTGCTTCAGTTTCTGCACATTGCCTCTTGTCCTATTGCTTGGAACCACTGAGAAGAGCCTGGTCTGTTCTCTTGATACCCCCTCTTTAGATATTTATAGACATTAATGAGGTCCTCTCTCAGTCGTCTCTTCTCGAGGCTGAACAGGCCCAGCTCCCTCAGCCTCTCCTCGTAAGAGAGATGCTCCAGTCCCTTGATCGCCTTTGTCACTTTCCGCAGGACCCGCTCCAGGAGCTGCCTTCTCCAGGAGCTCCCCGCCTCTGGTGCTGAGCAGCCCGGAACCGCACAGATCGCTCCAGACGCGGCTTCCCGGACCCGTCTCCCCGCTCCCCTGTCCCCGCCTCCCCGTCGCTCTGTCCCCGCCTCCCGGCCGTTCCCCTCCCCTCGGCTGCCCGCATCCCTGTCTGTGTGTCCCGGGAGGATCCGGGCTCTCCTCGCAGCCCTTATGGCCCTTATCGCCCGGCACAGTCTCATGGAGCGGCCGCTCCCCGCCCCGCGGCCTCAGCCAGAGGCTCCCGGTCGCCTGGCGGGGAAACCTTGGTTTAAGACACTCTTGGCACAGCCTGCTCTGGTATTGTCCTTTTGGATTTCATTTAAAAAGAAATACAAGCTTTATCCCTTCTGATGGCCGGGGACAGAAGTGTAGCTCCCATCTCCAAATCTTTAGCTCTAATAGCTCGGAAAATATAGAGGGCAGATTTTTACTTAACGTTCCCCCCCCGCCCCGCCCAATCCCCAGTCTGTTAAAGAGACGTGAAAGATAAGATTAGTTCTTAAAAAGTATCTCTGGGACTGCTGTTGACTTTTGAGTGCCTGGAGCTGACAATACGGACCAGCTGTTGTACAAAGGAATAAATGCCTCCTTTCATGCCATCCCAGACACAGGTTAGTATCTTCCACGTTCCCCTTGGAACTATTTCATTCCAGTTTGGTTTGGCCATCTCTTTAGCATCACTGTGACGTTAAGATTTTAGCAGCTGTTCATTAAATACAGCCTCCAAAGGGAGGACAAACATTTTATTGTTGTGAATCTAAATGTACACATTTCGTTTTAGTCTACTTGTATGTCACACCTGGAAAGACTTAATACAACAATACGAAATGTCATTTTTATAAAGCCACTTGTATCCCTGATTAGAACTTTTTAACCAAATGACAGTTTGCAGTTCTTAGCCCATAGGAAAATCCCGCTAAAAGCTTACGTCCAGGTATTGCTATATACACTTTCCTATTTGAATTTGAAGTCATGCTTTGAGCCAAATAAAATATTTGTCTGTGGCAGTGGTAAAATGGAAAAAAATTACATCTGTGTACACAGGCTGCATTTACACACAAACACTCATTCTACACAGGGCAGCGTTTTGACAGGGAGTGTCATATTCAAGGAAGTTGCTTCCCTGGAGTACTTTCCCGAAGATAATTTTTTCGCCTGTTTTTTTTGTTTAGATATTTGCATTTTGCTTACCAATGAATTACTCTGCAAGGTTCACACATAAGAATGTAATCTAACGTTTAGCGAGGCAATTTCTGAGGTGATTGGTGCCATCCACTGTTAAAATGCAGCCACTGCAGCCAAAGTTGCTTTTGGTTATTATTACTTTCAAACGACATTGTAAGCAAGGAACTCTGTAATGAAAAAATGAAATTACCAGCATTTTGGGACACAAAGTAGCATTAAAAAGCTGAAAGAAAATTGACTTCTACCAGATCAACACACCTTTTTGGAGTATTTCATATAAAATAAGGCTTACTGACTTCTAAATGATGTGGGTAATGCTTGCTCCTGTGGATATTTTCTTGTCTGTTTTGCCACGCTGCATGTTATAAAACACGGTTTCACTGTTGGATTTATTGTAATCTGTATAATTCTATATATATTATTGATAAATCTATCTTCAAATGCATTATAATGATCTGAGGCTGCTCTCAGGGAGGTCATTGTGAGCGTGAGCGGTTGTGGTTCTGTGACTCATCCTGCTGAGATTAGGTAGTACCTGACATAGTAACATTCAACACAAGCTAAACCCCTTTTGAAGTGGAAAAAGATGCTATAGAAAAAGTTTACTAATGATTATATACATGTGACAATTATTAAAACAAGTTGGAACTTTCTTCCTGCATTGTTGTGATGCAGACTAGAAAAAATATCGTATTTTTACCTTTTAAAATTTGTTTTGGAATTGCAACATAGACTTAATCTTCCTTATACTTAGGAGAAATTTCGAGCCTCTTGCTGTAAGCAGAAATGCAGGTGTACAACCCCCAAATGTGAGGTAGGTTGAGAAAACTGGAAATTCTCTGACATCTTCCAATAGGCTGCTTACAAAGTGGATTTGTCAGGGAAGAATGATTTTGTTTTCCTTCTATGGGCATTTGCAGTAAAATATCCAAAGTGACAGGCTCTGATTAGTTGGAGGGGAAATCTTACTTTCCTGGATCTTTGGTTGCATCTTTAAAATTTATTTTAGAGATGGAAAAGTGCAATGTTTTGCTGGTAGCAGTCGAAGGAATTTGACACACCCAGTGCTTGGTCTTGCTTTTCTACTTGGCACACCAGTGGGATATATTAGAGATTTCCCTGAATATGAGTTGTTGCCAAGTTCATTATTTGTATTACTGTTGGGGAAATACTGTAATGGTAATGTGTAAATAGATGTGGGTTTTTTTTTCATGTTTCACAATAGCTTGCTTCAGCTGCCTTGTGCAACTTCTTGCTCTTTATGAGAATTTCTGCTATTGAAAATTGGTTGCGTGAGTGATTTTATGAAGCTGGGCCTTCCTGAATTTGGGCTTGAGCTGCATACTTGAAACAGCAGCTGTACTGGTTGAAATGACATGGAAACCAAATTTTCAAACTGTCTTTCAGACCTCTGCTGGATAAATGAACTATGGAGTCTATGATAATGCATTTTACACATGGTGCTCTGATCCTCAGTATTATGGTCTTCAGTGGGGTTATTTGCATGCATAAATTTAAATATTTATTTGATTGTTTGCAGGATGTGGACTTAAAATACTAGGGTATAGAAAGTATCCTGCATGAATATGAATAGCAAAAACTTTAATTTGCAGTCGTAACACAAATAGTAGCATATTCTAAGAGTGATACCTCAAATAAATTTTGTATATTTTGGAAGGAAATATATAGAAATAATGTGACTAGAGCTCTCAAGTCTTGTGTGTAATATGGTCCTAAAATTTAAGGCAACCTCAAATTCTTGTTAGGAAATTTTGGTATATTTTTTAACTAAATTTTTTGTTGTTTTTTGTTGTTTACAGAACTACAGAGAAAAAACGCCAAAAATGGTTTGAAAATGAAATTATTTAAAATGCTTTATAGAGACAAACTTCTACATCTTGTTCAAGTCCCCAGTTATGCTGACAGACATGTGCTTGAAGCCCTGGTGACTAAGAAGGTGATTAAGAAAGTTTCCCTTTTGGAGAATTTGTTGCAATGATGACATGTTAATGAACCTAGAGATCATCAACTTTAGAATCAAGAGGGAAAATTTTTGAAAATGATCCAAGGTATATGTTCTGTAATTAGTAGTTTCTATAACTGAAACTTATTCAGTCCCTTAATTTTATAATCACTTACTTTTCTTAATTCCACTTTCCTTTCAAAATAACCTGTTGTAAATAACTGAATCTTTATAAAAGGAAGAAAAGACAAAAGCACTGCAATTATGCATTCATCTATTGTTGAGAGTGGGTAGTATTTTTTTTTAAGTAATGGACTCTTCATTTGGTTTTTGAGGGTTTTGAGTGTGTTGGCTCAAGTTTCTTAATTAGTTACAAAAAGCTGCAGGTGTATTGGCAAAGACTATTATTTAGCCTGGGAAATGTTCCAGGAGACGGTTTTGTGGTTTTTTTTTCTAATGTAAATATTTAGCTATATTATTACCAGTAATTTTAAAGGTTCCACACTGTGTGACTACTGTGTGTTTAAACATTGCAGCTTCACTTGGATGACTGACAAAACAAATGATAACCTAAGAGTATAAACTTTGTTGTGAGAGGGGATTGAACACTACTGAATTACTTGCAGAAATGTCAAGTGGTGTCTGAAGGGGTGCCAGCACCATGCAGCTGGCTCGGAGGAACGCAGAAATGCTGCAAAAGATGAGCCATACTCAAATGCCACTCTAAGTTAGTTTAAAATAGAGTACTTCATCAAAGTTTCTGCAACTGCAAAAATTAAAGCAGTATTCTGCTAATCTTGCTAAAATCTAGGGATTTCATAAAGCTCTTTCAAGTAATTTTTTATAGGTTATCGAAAGTTAGACTCAGACTCTTGAGCGTCATTAAGTTTTTAAGACTCTTGCAGCCAAGTGTTTGTTTTTTTAAGATTTTCATAAACATTTTGCTACTATTCTGACTGCGGAATTTTAATTTTCTTGGTATGGTTAATTGTAGAACAATATTCTTTCATGTGCTGTACTTGTTAGGTAGGTGACTGCTGACAGAATAGGACCTTACAGCTGATTTCTGTCTGTTCTCGGAGGTTCAGATCAGTTTCAGAGTGGGTGGGAAGTGGCACCAATAGTTGAAAGGTACAAGGGGTGCAATGAGCTGTGAAGGTGTGCTGACAATGGCTCTTTAATGCTTTTGAAAGATGCAGCCTGTAGTAAACCTTACCGTAGGTGATTTGCATTTTGTTTTTATATTTGTGCAAAGCAGGATGAGAATAGGTGTAAAAACTTCTATGTCTGAATGATGCCAGTTTGCAGATAACTTGCACAAAATTTAACTGTTATAAGGTTAAGACCGAGATAAATTAATATTCATCTGGATGTATGATCCTGTTGACTTCAGTTTGAGTCCTGAGCAGACTAAATGCTGATTTACTTCAGTAAGGTTTTCCAGAATCTGGTCCTAAATTTTAGTATTATTTTAATGTCTGAAAAAGTATGGTAATATTTGGTTTGTATTTTCTTATACAGAACAATATTTTTTCTTCAATTACAGACGAGAGTTCCCTCTGAATACACCATTTTTTAAAACTTTTGTGTATGGACAGTAAGCTGGGCCAGACTTCCTGTACAATACAATGATTTCTACACAGCCAAAGTGTGTGAGGATGTTTCTGATATATTTACACTGTAACTGATCCTCTCTCTCGAGGTATATGGAAACATTGCAGTCTGAAATTGGAGTCACAGACTTTTTGTGAGAATAAGGCTTAATATATTTCTGCTAAAATCAGTGGAATTATTCATCAGCTGATGTAAATCAGAATATTTCCAACAATTTCAATAAAATTTTAGTTACACCAACTGGCCATGCTAGGCTTGTGTAATAGGGGTGAAAAAAGCAAATTAAGCTGACTTTCTTTACATAAAGTACAATGATGCATTTACATTTGGTTCCAGTGTATTTTATTGCATGTCTGAGAGCAAAGGCTGTTTAGTTAAATATCAGCTTTTTCTAGACAGAGACCTCTGGAAATTGCTTCAACCCTTTCACATTTAGAAAACATATTTTGAGAAATGGGATGCCTCCATTTCTGTGCTTGGTTTCACAGTGGTAGAAAACCAGTAAAATGTTCTCAGGATGATACCATTTCATTTCAGCTTATTCCACTACAAGTAATAGAAATCAACTCTGAATTTTATTGTAGAGTCCTACATCAATATCTAAGAAAAATAAGTTGGAGGTAATTTGCTTTATATGACTGATAAAATTTTTCAAACTTCTGTCAGTCGTGTTATCCACCTTTTCATACTGCTGTTCTCTCAGTCTCAAGTCTTCTCCAGCCTATTAAATCCTAAGACAACATGCTTCCATCATGCATGTAGAAATATGTGTAAGTCAGGACTATCCTCAATTGTATTTGAGCTGTATTAGGCACAGTTAAATGCAATTTTGCCTTGGAAATAAGATGTAATTATTCTAATTCCTTCCCTGGACAGTGTCTACTCTTGACTGGTTTAAAATCGTCTCTTTTGACCTAGAACATTATTTATTTATTTAAATCTACTTCTAAGTCCAATTAATCCACAGAGATTTTTATTAGGTGAGGATTAGAAGAGCATAGTTGTGTTGCAAACTTGAACCAGTGTTACTCAGGCAGTACTGTGAGGACCAAACTTCCTGCTAGAAGCTATCAGCAGTAAAGAGGAAAAAAGGGGAAAAAAAAGCTGGGATGGAACCTGATTTCTGAACTTATATGAAGATATGCTCATGTATCACACGATACATATGTTTATGACATACAATCTTACAAGTTTGAATAGAATTTCTATTTTGCTAAACCTCATCACTGAGCCCGTCTTGTGTCCAGTTAATTTTGAAACAGTGAACTATCATGAACATTTTTTCCTCTTACTGATGAGCTGTAAGGTTGCCATAAATGAGCAGAAATAGTTCTAACCAAATGTTTCTCAAAATACAGGTACTGCAATTTCAATTTTCTATACTCTGACAATGAACAAGAAAATTTTTACATTTCTCACGCTCTACTGCAGAGGCATCCTCATAAGAATCCGGTAAAAGTCTTCCTCTTGCATCAACGTTTCATTGTGCTCTGAGCTGAAAATTACCAGTGCAAGGTCATAGTAGTATTGTCTAAATAACATCAGAGCACATGGTAAGATTTGTGATAAAATAGGACTGTGTAATAAAAACCCCATGCCTGTTCATGTCAGCTCATTAACTCTGCTCACTGATTTAATTTTGGTTATTTTTTGTGGCATAAGAACTTGTGAACTGCAGCCATTTCACTCTGCAAGCCTTGAACAAAGGTAGGTGGTAGCAGTTTTAAGATTAGATAAGTTTAATAATTGTCACAAGGGCGCTGGAGGTCAGATCAAAGGCAACAATGTACCCAATACATATTTATGTAGTTTACTTTGAAATAGAGGAGTTCAGTGTGTCCAGTATCTTTAAGAATTTGGGGGTTATTTTTCACTTACACTGGTGGGAATCAGGAGTTAACAGTATTGATGTCATTGGCTATTGTGGCTTAAAAGCAGAACAAATGAGACGCCAGTAAAAGCTCTTCAGTATTTGAGCTCTCTTTCCCTGAAAATTATTTCAAACAATAACCTTGTTGCTTTACCTGCCCATCAAGAAATCCATTACAACAGTGTCAGTGATACCCGAACCATAAAACTGGGTTAGGAATTGAGCTGTGGTCTTCCACAACTCCAAGGCGTGGTATGGACTTTGTTATCTTTTAATGAATTGTGTCAAATTGCTACCAGGCAGCAAACACAATCCTATCAACTTTGCTGTTTGAAAAATATTGCTGCTACATAGAAGTTATTATTTGAAGTTCGATGTAATCAGAAATGCATGAAGAAAAAAATTGAATCTTCATAATTTCTTCACCAAAACACGTTAACTCCTGAGAAACTTAGATTCTATATTCTCTCTAGCTCTTCTGTTTGTGTTCCTGAGAGTTTCCTCTACCAGGAAAGGCCCTTCATATATTTTAATTAAAGTCCAAAGAAGAAATAAATTGTCCTTGGCATATGTCATGCTAATGAGCACTGGTCGGTTTGAAAATACATGTTCATTGGTTTTACATGATAATTCCCTTTGAACCAAAATATTGTGTTTATATGGAAACATTTTCTGGGAGCAGTAGGGGGCATCATTTCCCTTTTGTAATTCTTCAGAGACATTAACCTCGTGCATTATGTGTGCAAACGGAATTTTCGTTTTGTTTATGGCATTAATCCTGGGGTTAAGGTTGGCCTATGGTGAGCAATAATAAGTTTAACCTTTGACTTTGTGCAATAAGATGTAATTTATTATTTTTAGACTCTTTGTAAGTGCCACTGCCCTCACTTCTGCTTAAAATAAATTGAGACAAGTGAGCATTTGATATCAGTGATCTTCACATGCAAGACATAAATCTAATTTTCTTATTGTCTGAGCTTAGTTCTTTAGCCTCTGTTTATGTCTTTTAAACAGTGCAAACATTTTTTTGTTTGTTTTGATTTATTAGTCAATTTTTGTAATTCATAGAATCTTTGGTCCTTCACATAGATTTCAAACCAGTAAACATAAATCCTGGAATGTCTAAATGCATAGAAACTTTATGAAATGTGGAAACAAAGCAAGCAAGCTATTCATATGCATAATATTTACTTGCAAAGTAACTGAGATCATTTTCA
Source organism: Falcunculus frontatus (assembly GCA_013398115.1). Classification (NCBI taxonomy): domain Eukaryota; kingdom Metazoa; phylum Chordata; class Aves; order Passeriformes; genus Falcunculus; species Falcunculus frontatus. Next base: position 831,140 of record VZRV01010995.1, on the reverse strand, counting down.
AAGGCACTTTAAAGATGATTAAACAACTAGCAGCATGTAAATAAATTGTTTTTGTAGCCATTGCTTTCACTTATAATGTATATGTTATTTATAATTTTTTAATTGTAAGCAAAACATTTTAAACTTTCTTTTTTAAAAAAACCACTGCTCTTCAATTTGCATTGAGTGTTTGAGTTGCCTTTTGGTTGGTAAGTGAGGAACAAATTTATAGCAAGTTTACTGTTCTCTGTGCTCTTCAAGCAAGAAAAACAAATATAGTTTTTAATTGTGTATACTACGAGTACGTCCTCTTTTTCTCCATGGTGAGAAAGTGCTGACCCATCAAATATTTTTGGGTGGGGTGTGAGGTATATGCTGATTTCATAAATGATTTGGTTTAGGGTTATTCAGCTAGAATGATTCAGGGTCATGACACTTGGTAAGACCAGAACATTGAATCTCCTCCCCATCTCAGGCTTTATATTCTGATATTGGGACCTGTGTTTATCATAGCAATGATCATATAAAAATATTTTTCAGTATATATGGAGCATGTGCAAGTTAAAGGGCAGAAAAACTTGAATAGAAATAAAAGTTATGTAATGCTATTTTGGAAGAGTACTGATGTTTGGTAGGATTCTAAAACAGGTTTTTCAGTCTGGATTTAATATTTTTGAATCAAAAAAGAAAGTTAAACCACATAGTTGAAGAAGCTCAAACTATTTATACACCCTTCCCATGAAAGCTTATATAGAAAATATGTGTTTAATTGCATCATTTGCATGACAGGACTGCCCATAATCACTTTATTTGGTCTTCATAGCACCAAGGGTTAGTTTGATGGTAGTTTCAGTCCTGCTCCTAAACTTAAATGTTTGTCAACTGAAGAGACTGCTAGTGTCTGTAATATGTGCTGGTATTTGAATTTTCACCAGTTTGTTTGATATAAGTTGTCTTTTGGCTGAGCTTGTTCACAATAAAAGAGCACTCAGTGGATCAGCTCAGCTCCTGCTGGCTTGTTACAGGTAAGAGATGTGCAGAATATTATGAATCCAACAGTAACAGCTGTATCTCATGACACACAATAGACAGTGATGGATTGTCAGAGTAATTAGATTCCTTACAATCTTAGAAGAGTAATTTTGAAAATCTTCCTGCAGCATGACTTTCACAGATATACTTTGTAATTTCCCTTAAGTTTTAATTATTTTAGATAACGAACCAGTAACAGTAAGAATTGAAGACTCCATCATTTATGCTAGTTTCATACACTGCAGCTCTGTTGAGTAGAATGTGCTTAAACGTGAGTTGAGGAGGAAGAAATTATTCTAGTGACACAGAAAAAGGAAAGAAGGAAGTGTTTTTTTTTTTTTCAAATGTCACACATATGACATTAAAAAAAGGCAATTTATTTTTTAATAGCTGGGCTGTTTTATTTGAGAACACAAAAGCTGTGTGAGAACTGAAGGGTGTGCTCCTTGTTGGTGAACCAATAAAATGTATTGCACTAAGCTGTTATTCATACTGTAACACACCCTATCAAATATTTGCAATAGATATCAAATTCTAAGATTGGTAATCCTCCTCACAGGGTTAGAGCATCAAGGGATGGTAACTTTCACTTGCAGCAAAAATGTATTCTTCAGCTGATGATAATAAACTGTCACTTTGGATATTGATCAGTTGTTAGATTATAAAGATCTCTTTTTGTGCAGCAACTATTTCCCCCAGAATTTCGAATATCTGATGTTGTTATCAGAACTGTTGTGTTTGGAAATTCCAGTCTGGAAGTTGAAAATCTCCTGTGCAGGATAGAAAATGCAGGGATGCTACATGTCGCTTAAATGCATTAGCCTGGCCCTGGAAGTGGTACAGAGAAGAGGTGCATATACTGCGAAATGTCGTAGTCCCCAGTTTGCAGCCGTCCTCACGATAAGTCAAGAGGCCTTTTTCTCTGTCTTATTTGCAGGTATTAATATTCAATGTGCAGTTATGATAAAATAATATAGGACAAAATCCTGGGACTCTTCCCAAGGCAGATATTTCTTCTGACTGCCGTGAGCAGATCATCTTGAGTGCATTCACCTGGCCCATGCAGGACACCAGGGGATCGTGCCCAGTCACCCTGGGTTTATGAAAGGCAGCTCCTGCTTGAGTAACTCAATCTCCTTCTGTGACAAGGTGACTCACTTAGTGGATGAGGGAAAGGCTATGGATCTCCTCTACCTGGACTTAACCAAAGCATATGACACAATTTCCCACAGCATTCTCCTGGAGAAATTGGCTGCTCATGGCTTGGGTGCCCTGTTTGCTGGGTAAAAAACTGACTGCAGTACTGGGACCAGTCCTGTTTAATATCTGTATCAATGATCTGGACAACGGGTTCAAGTGCACCTTCGGTCCCTTTGCAGGTGACACCAAGTTGGGCAGCAGTGTTGATCTGCTGGAGGGTAGGAAGGCTCTGCAGTGGGACAGGCTGGATCAATGGGCCAAGACCGATGGTCGGAGGTTCTACAAGGCCAGGTGCTGGGTTTTGCACTTAGGTCGCAACAGCCCCATCCAGGGATCCAGGCTGGGGCAGTGGGGCTGAAAAGTGCCCGGCTGGAAAGGACCTGGGGTTGCTGGTTGACAGCAGCTGAGCATGAGCCAGGTGTGCCCAGATGGCCAAGAAGGCGAAGGGCACCTGGCCTGTATCAGCAAGAGTGTGCTCAGCAGGACCAGGGCACTGATTCTTCCCTTGTATTGGCCTCTGGTGAGGCCACACCTCAAATCCTGTGTTCACTTTTGGGTCCCTCACTAAAGGAAGGACACTGAGGTCATGGAGCATGTCCAGAGAAGGGCAACAAAGCTGGTGAAGGGTTTGAAGAGTCAGTCATACGAAGAGTGGCTGAGGGAGCCAGGGGGCTCAGCCTGGAGAAGAGGAGGCTCGGGGGGAACCTTCTCGCTCCCCACAACTCCCTGCCTCTTCTCTCAATTGACAGGTGATGAGGCCAGAGGAATCAGCCTCAGGTTATGCCAGGAGAGGTTTAGGCTGGATGTTAGGAAAGATTTCTTTGCCAAAAGGGTTGTCAGGCATTGGAACAGGCTGCTCAGGGTGATGCTTCCTCCAGCCACCTAGAAACAAAGACTAGACAAGAGTAAGGGAATAAAGACAGGTATTTATTTGAAGGGCCTTCAAGGTACACCCTGGGGGAGCCAGAGGCTGCTTCCAAAAATTGGACCCCAAGATGGACGACAGGTCACGAGTTCTTCACACTTTTATAGGTTTGGACCATTTGCATATCAGGGTTAATTCTCCAATTAAAGCCCCAGTTTTAGCGATGTAACGCCCCTCAGCTTGCCCCCCTTAGAATCTTTAGTTTACACATTTTGGGCCTAAAAACAGCCTGGTTGTCCTTGAAGGCAAAGCCTGGAGAGGCTTTGTTATGTCTACCCAGTACGAGAGAGCAGGAATTACAGGCTACAAGGAACTTCAGAGTTACACTCTAAGCAGTACAGAATTTGAAAATAGAAAAGTTAAAACCTAAGGCATCAAGGGAAGTGGTGGAGTCACCATCCCCAGAGGTCTCTGAAAGCCATGGCACGGGGGGACCTGGTTTAGTTAAAGATTTAGCAGTGCTGGATTAATGGTTTGACTCACTGGTCTTAGAGGTCTTTTCTAACCTAAAACATTATGATTCTATGATTTCATCTGCTTGAAATTGTCCCTGTGGACCCAACAGAAATTATTCTAACATTGTTGTTACTTGTTTGCTGTCTGTGTATCTTTGTCAAGTTGATTGAGAAAGTCGTATTGGTAGTAGGAGGGAAGGGAATGGAAAGAGAAATCCTGATCTGAACGTGTTAGTCCTCTATTTGCATTGCTGGAGTTTCGTCTTTCCTGTTCTTTGTCAGGATGGATTGTAACAAACGGTATGTACTATAAAAAACTTACTTCAAAGCCTGTTTCTTAATTCAAATGCTTTTACTTTGATCAAATGAAAAAAATTGAGACAGTAATGAGCAAACTGCTCGTTTTAATGTCTACTGTGCATGAGACACATATAATACATGCATACATATATAATATAAATACATTTTAAATATACAATATATCAATACATAGCATATATTATGTAATATTATATAATATGCATGCAATATATAATATAAGGTATATATACATAATATCTTTATATACAATATATATAAAACATAAAGCAACAAATTAGCAAACTATCTGTAGCCACTTAGAGGCTAAGGTAAAGTGAAATGTAGCTCTGAGCTCTGAAGATACAACCTAATTTTTCTTGTGTGCTCCTTTGTGCCCTTTCATATAGAAGTTGTAATGACAGAATACTTAGAAACGTTTGCTACCAGCATGGGAAAAAAAAGCTTCCTTACTTGTCAGAGGCAGTAGGTATGAAGGTTTATCATGAGACTCTCCATTTTACTAAGTAGAAATCTCTTTCCACTGGATGGACAGTCATTCTGTCAGCTCTTCAAGGTTTGCATCAAGTAATGCAAGGTTTTTTCTTTTTGAAAATAAACCCCACAGTGCTCAACAGTATTGGGATCTTCATTCTATCTTCCTTTCCTGGTGAGTTTTTCCTTACTTATGGTAGGGTTTTTAGGTCAGAAGAATGGTTAGCCTTTAAAAATCATGGGTTAAAGTTTGAGAGAGAGAAAGTTGTGGCTCATGTGGAGAAGAGAAGCACTTTGGTAGCTGAAGATGAATTAGAGTCTCACAGCAGGGAGCTGCTGCTGACCTGTTACCTCTAATCATGCCTGAGCTTTTCTGGGGTGGACATTTGCTCCAGCTGCAGCTGAGTCATTGGTGTACCTGAATTGATACAGCTGCTGGTACAGGTACTTTGCAGGAGTGAAATGATTAAAAAAATAATAAATACTGGTGCAATTAGAATATTTGCTTGTCCACTCTATGTGTTGGTGCAGCTGCTATCAGTGGCCTTTCATTGGGGCATATTTCGTTTTATAGACAAAGACTTCAATGATCAAGAAATTCAGTGGGAAACCATAAAGTGAGTGAAAATTTCTTCTCATGCAAATAAAAACGAAAGGCTGAGAACTGTTTTGAAGTTATCTTGTGTGAGACATGTTGTATAATTGTGGTGGTTTATTCTTCCCTCTAAAATCTGCACTGCTTTGGCCAGTGGCCAGTACAAGAATTGCATTCTGACAGTTTTGCCTTTTTATAATCCTGTCAAATACTCTTAACTACCCAATTAAGGCAGTTTCTCTTCAACTAACATGCTTTTTCCCCTTGTATTTTCCATCAAGACTTTTTTCCCCCTGAGTTTAAATACTTGAATTACTGCTTCAAAACGACAGTTGAACATTTTTAGATATGCTGAGATCACTTCAGGTGATTTTTTTCTGATAGGTTGTTATGACTTAAGGGCTCTACAGATCCTAAGCAGTGGCATCTGAATGAAGTTTCAGTGCATGTGGAGTCTGGCCGTGGGTTTCAATGTGTTGTCTTTTCTCTCTATTCTTTTTGTAACACAAAAAAATATTTCTGGAAATTTCCAAGGAGTACAGTACACTTCATTTTTAGTTGTCAAGATAGCTGACAGTTTATTATGGTACCATGAATAAATTATTTCAGGGTTCACACTTAAATAAAAAGCAGAAAGACTTTCTTTTTCTTTTTTTTTTTTTTTAAAGCTGACATTTTGAATTTATATTAGGCATAGTATCACCTGGATACGCTGCATGAAAATGTAGACTATTCATAATGAATTATTAACCCAAAGCTTTTACCCTTTCTTAGATGCACTGGAGATGCTCCACAGGATACTACAGGGATATGAATGTGGGAGAGAATAGGGGGTTTCTAATAAGACGTATAGCAGGCTACAGTATCAGTGGATGTCATTGTTCAGCAGCTATTTTCCATAAGAGAAACTTTTTTATTACTGAATATTGTGCAGAGACCTCTGAATATATCATTAGGAGAACAGAAGGAGAACAGTAATTTATGGATTTACTTTAGGTAACCTCCTCATATCTAGGTTAACTGCATAGTCAGGATTGTAGTTTAAATGTAGTCACTGAGACTCTAATCCAATTAGCAACTGAATTTATAAACATTTTTAATAATGATATTTAAAATGTCTAGGTTTAATCTTGTCTCAGTTCTGTTTGAAGAGTTGACAGTCTCCATGTGCCTCTGCAAGACTTTTTGGAACAGTCAGTTTTTTTTTCCGAAATGATATTATCAGCTGCATATAGGATTCTTCAGCTTAAGGTTTGGTGAACATGGTAGTAGGTGGCTTGAAAACAGCAAAAGTGTACAGGCAGCACTTTTCTAAATAAAGATTGCAAAGTTTGTCCTGTGTTCATTGATTCATTTGTATTGGATGAATAACTGAAGAGCATCAAGACAAATGTTATGACTGGAGGAAGACTGCTATTGATTTCTGTGGAGTTTGAATCATATTCTCAGGGTCATATTACTGATTGTCAGAAAGTGTAGGATATTATAGGCTTGAGCCTTTTTTCCGCTGTAGTCCTAGAATATGAAAATATATGGAGTTATATAATCAGCAAGCTCCATAAAAGGACCATGACCTGAATATTTTGAGAAGACTTTTGTCTTTTCTACTCCTTTAATGTATTTGCTTTAATGCCACGACCTTATTAAAAAAAAGAAAGAAATTAAAAAAGGTCAAAATTACCCAAATAATGGGAAAAAGGAGTTAATCCTTAGATAGTTAATATACAAGTCGCAAACCCCCTCAGTTAGTTGGCATACAGGATTGGAGAAAATGAAGCTTAGAGAGGGCTAAAGTATTAAAAAATTGCTGCTGACTTTTGCTCTACTTGTGGTCATTTTCAGAATTGCTTTAGACTTCCAAAGCACCTTGCCTGTTTGCTGCCCAGTAGATTTCTTAGCCAGTGGAGGGCTGGAGTCTTCTCAATATGTGCCTACATGATAATTGCTTTATTTGAAAACATTTTTTAAGATGTGAAATGATGCTGCCTTTCTGACTTTCGCCATCTCTGGGGAGATTAAACCTTGAATTTTCAAATAATCACTCCAATATTTCTTCCTTTATCTTTCATTTTTGGCTGACATTTTCAACCTTGGATTAGTTATTTTTCTCTCTTTAATTTTTATTAAATTTTAGTACTTAGGAGTAGCAATTTCTGAGTGGCAATGCCATCTGACCTGTAATTCCCTTAAGATCAGGCTTAAGTCTAGCATACAGCATTACAAATAGGGATAGAAACATACTGCTAATGCTGCATAGCAGTATCAAGATGTGCAACGAGGGCAGATATTTCTTAAAAAACCTGCCACAAAAACCTAAAAATTTTTCCTCTTTCAAACAAAATTTTTTCTGTTCTAAAAAAGAAAGTTTTAAGGTTCAGTTAAACTGCTATTTATTTAACACTGAGCACTAAATTAAGCACAGAAAAATCCGTTTTGGTCTTCTCTAGTCCAGAATGTTTGAAGAGTGACCAGCAGAATTACTCTCTCAACATTCTCTGATGTTGTCGTGCTTTATAGCAAACAGCACTGTTTAAAGGCTTCTGGACTTCACAGATTCTTGTAATCCTTCTTCTATATTTTCATGACATTATGAAGGTCTGTTTTATTTGTCTTTCTAGCTGCAAGATCTTGAAACTGATATTTAGGAATTATTTTACTTGTTCAGATAGCTGGGATGAATTTGACCTCTCGTTTGACCGGCTTCATTTGGCTAAAGTATGGGATATGCTTATGGTTCCTCAGTTGGAGTAAAAAAAGTCATAGGAATGTCCATATCTGCATTGAAGAATTTCAATGAAAGTGAATATGAGTTTGAAAATAAAGCATGAAAGAATTAGAATGGTACCCATTTTCAGCTTTTAACTGTAGTCCTCTGCACAGAAGCTTGAATTTCTGCAGACCAAAGAATTAATAGCTCTTTTTATTTTGTAATAATAATGTAACCAGCCAGGAGAGGGTTGAAAATCTACATGCATCTTGTGTTTACAGACCTGTGATTCCTGATTTCCATTGATGTTCATAATTTTTAAGAAAGTAGGTATATATATGTATTATATTTAAAAATCAGCAGGGATTTCTCCCATTGAAAGTCCAAAACTGACTTATCACTGATCCGAGTGAAGGGAAATTAATTTCCCTTTATTGACAGAATCACCATTACTGTTATGGTGCAGAAGACGGTAATTAAAATATAGTTAATATAAGCCACCCTCATTTTGAAGCTGCCTCAGTTTGCAGCCTGGGGGTAAGCCAAGTAATTGAGTTTGGCTGGAGCACTGAAGGGAAGATACATCTTACTAGCTAAAAGCCCCAAATGGTTTGGACAGTACTGGCACAACAGAAGGCTCCCATGAGTTCCCAGAGCACTGTTTGTGGCCCTTAGTGGATGCACTGCTCTAACTGATGTTAATTTCATCAAACACTAGAGTTGAGTGTTTTACATGTCAAACCATGGTCATCCTCCAGGATGTCCAGCCCGTCCTACAAAAGCAATGTCTCTGCACTCAAGAATCTGGCAGTTGAGGTGCCTCTGATTGCAAACCACCCAACTTGTTGCAAGATCAGGCAATAAAGAGCAGTCACATCAGGTGAAATAAAAGCAGCAATTTGAGCAATCTGTGGATGAACTGGGAATGGAAGACAGAGGAATATGAGCAGATGGGGTAAAGTTGGCCTTGGAAATAACCACTTCTGTGGTAAAACAAGCACATGATCCTAACTCCATGGGAAGATGCAGGAAGTACACGTCTCTGAGGCTTAAATTTTGTGGAACTTGATGTTTACAGGGACGATAAAAAAATGACGACAACATTCACACTTCCAAAAATTTGTGGATATATTTTTCTCCTCAAGACTGTGCAAGAGTTCGAGTGAACATTTCCAGTGTGACTATCAGTGTCAATCCCATTATTTCAGTTCTGCCTGTTACATTCCAGTGTTTCCTGTCTCATAGGTATGATGTAACATATGCTAGAAATACACGTATATATACAGAAGTGTATTGATTGGCATAAATTCCTCATTTACTGACTGTTGTAAATTAAACTGAGTCTGCACTGAGAATTGTCATCCCTAATAACATCAGCAGGGTTGTATATGGGGGATTTTTTCAGAAGACATCATGGTATTTTTACCAAAACAGTATAGGTTACTCCATTTCTTCAGAATCCCTGTATTTTACTAATATTTTCACCACAATTTTGTTCAGCCTTCCGTTTGCAATGTTCTGTTAGGTGGTGTGAAACACTGTGTCTTCTAACTGAAGCCGGTTAACACATCTGATGTAAAGAATCTAAGAGATGCTTATCTTGTTGAAGAACAAGTTCTTGGGTCTCTTCCTTCTTTTGGAATAGAACAGAAACAAACCCTGGCTTCCTGAGCAACAAGTCTTCTCAATAAAAGGACTTCTTTTGCCTGTGAATACTTTGAGGTTTTTCTGAGAGCATTCTGGCTGCCACGTTTTTCTGTACTCAATGTACCGATAGTAAGATACTTTGTTTAAAAGTTCTTTGGGACACTCTGTCCATGAAGAAGTATGATACAGAACCAAATTCTGTTTTATTTGTGTTATATAGAAAAGAAACATATCCATGTGTTCACCATAATTTTGTATTTATTTATTTTTTAATCTATTTGTAGGACAATTAGCTGGAGCATGATTGATTAATTCAAAACTGAAAGAGTGGTTGCATGGAGCAGGGAAGGGACAAGTTTGTCTGCTGGGGTTTCACTGAAATATAGCCAGCTCTCAGACTGTCCCTACCAGAGAAAGAATTCAGCATAAATTGTGGTGATAAAAATGAATAGTATAAAGAAGAAAAATCATGTCTAATTATACTCTACAATTTAAAATTAAGTGCAGATTTACTTTGCTGGTCTGGAATTTAGCTCCATGCGAAATAATGGCTGCTGTCTCCATTGATTTTGGGAATGATGTAAAGAATTCCAAACCCGAGTCAGACTGTAGCTGTACTCGGAGTGAAAGTGATAGGATGATAGGATATATCTGTTACAACCTTAGCACATCTGGTGGTTTTTCGAGCTCACAGACCAGTTATTTGTTATGTGGAACCAGAGCAATTGCTGTGCAATTTCTCAGTCGGTTCTCCTCTCTCCCTCCCCATGTACTCTGTCATTCTACTCTGTCTCCCACACAGCTGATAACTATTCTCCACCAGCTCAAAAGGGACAGTTCTGAATCTGTCTGGAACAAAACTTAGAGGCAACAGAAGAAATACTGAGGACGGTTTTCCAGCATCAAGTTGAATGCAATTATTAGGTCAGAAATTAAGAAGAATAATGAAAGCAGTCATAAGAGTGTGCCATAGAACCAACATAAAATTTAAACTGCAAGAAATAAGAAAACTCAGAAAGGAAATGCATCGTTTAATTAGAATGGAAATAGCTCTTGTTTGCGTTTTTTGAGTCAAATTGCTTGTATGAAGTACAAGCCTGGTAGTCACTAAGAAGCATTTGGCCAGTTTCTTGTCTTTCTCACACAGTTTACACTGTTTGAAGTTGAATTATTTTACCTGGATCAATTTTACATCTGTGTGAGTCCACAGATTTTCTAAAGGGACAGAGAGCATTAAAAATGCTGGAAATAAAACTTAAAATGGTTTCTTACTACAAAGTTTGTGAGGAGATAATTTTTTTCACACATAAATCTCTCACTTTCAGTATTCATCTTGATTGTGACTAGCTTCTGACTTTTTTATTTTAAGAAGAGAAATGTACATATTTTACATGTAAGAAGAAGAAGAAGAAACAAAAGTGAAATTCAAGCAAAGTCTTCAACTAACCCTTTACCAGTTCACCAAGACTTGGTGAGAGGCTGACAACTGGAAATAGGTATTATGAGCTGAGAAATAAAATGTGAACTGCATTTATCAAATGTTCACCCTTAGTTTTAGATTTTCTGTTTTCAGATATTTATTGTTCCTGTATTTTTCAAAACTCTTTGTCCCCTAAAGTAATTTAGTTCTTCATTATCCGTAAATCTGCAAATCTGGCAAACACTAAGCACTACTTAAATTTTGCTGCCAAGTTGTTGTTTCAAGCTGCATTATATCCAGTCTTACTCACTTTCAAATGGCAAAGCCCTTGAATGGGATTTAGCATGAAAGTGAGCAGAAGAAGGCACCTGAATTCAGTGCTGCAGTGAAGGTGTTTGTGAAGGATACACATGGGAGACACAAGAAGACCTGAAGATGAACTGTAGAGTTTTGATTGGGATGTGGAACAGCTGCTGTTTCTGGCTGCTTACAAAAGATCCTGTTTACTCTACTTTTCAAAGGAACTTGAACTCATGTTACTTTGTCCATTACACTTCAAAACTCCTAAAGTATAGATTGGGGAGTGTGTGTGCTTCCATAATATATGCTTTTCTTGTGACTGGCATTATTATTTTGCAAAACAATTCCCACCCCCAAAATTCTCCAGTAAATTCATGGAACTAGAAATTCAGTGTTTTATACTTAGAATCTCTGTGCATCATCAGTGAAGGCTGAAGGGATGGTCTGTGGTATGCAGAACACAGAGAACTGGTGCTGCAAATGGTTTTGTTCCTCGGGCATTTTGCGAAGTGGGAAGCCACATAAGGAATACTCAATCAAGGCATAAGGTTACCCAAAAAATATTTTCTCAATAGCAGAGCTTTAACTTATGAAAAACGTTTAGAATATCCACGGGGAAAATTTTTGCTTCTGCAGTTTCATATTTAGATTACCATAGCTGGAAGTTAATTAGCCCTGCTAGCCTTTTTCTTTTGGGCTAATTAGTAAGAAAACTGGATGTAAAAAGTCAAAGTCATTTTGAGAGAAAGAACTTCAACATTTTGTACAGAGCAGTCCCTTTGGAGGATATTATCTCCATAATGACCATAGGATGCTCTCCATTCTGACAGAATGTAGTTTTACAGTCTCTGGACTCATTTAAACGACATCTTAGTCATTAATGATTTCAGGCCTAGCTGCTTGCAATTGCCAGATGAAACCACATGACATGTTGTTTAATTATGCAATGATCAGCAGCCTTTACATTTTAATTAGGGAGCCACTGTAATGAAGCCGTCCCACTTTACATATGGCTTATTGGGCTGAAAGGTTGTCTTTACTAATTGGTTGTTTGGAAATGTAATTTTGACACAGCAATACAGGTAGACTTGTCTTCACTTCTAATGTGTTTCCTGATATTTTTTTTGATTTGGCTAATTAGTGCTAATAATTTAAAAGCTGCATAGCATTCCAAAACTCCTGCTGTTTACTATATGTATGGTAGTTTTGTTAACAGATTTTAGTACTGTTATACATGGTGACATACTGCTAGTGCCTACTCCCAATTTTCTTTGGTTTTGTAAGATCACAGGGACTTTAGCATCATGCTATTCTTTCAGCTGTGTGTGAAACAGATTCCTGATGCAAAGAGTTTAAAGAACTATAATTTAATAACCATTTTCTGTACTCTTTAGAGACTACTTGCATTGGAAAATGAATGATCTTTTGAGTTTAAGGTTTTCAATGATTAATTCATGAATATATCTGCAAGAATGCCAAGGTCTCCAAAATGATGAAAGCTTATCCTTTCATTGCTGTTTGTTTTCATTTCAAATCAAAGCTGTCTTGTTTGTTTGTTTACTTTTAAAAATAATAGTTTGTTCTTTCCCCTGGGTTTTTGATATAATTTTGACAAGTAAAAAAATTAATTTACACTAAAGAATCAAATAGGTAAAATTTCCATCTCCCCCTGGATTATATTGTGTGATGTGATAAGCAGACACATTTCCCAACCTGCTCCACCAATCCTGTCCACATGCTATGTCTCTTTCCTATTTGGTGCCTTATTTTATTTATAACAATAAAGTAGACAGAGTTCATCTTAGTTCCTCTCAGGGATGGCTGTTTATGAGGATCCTAGCTCAAAAATATTTGTCTCTGTGTCCCTTCTCCCTTAAAGCTATTTTTGTTTACATCCAGTTGGACAAAATATAAGTTGCTTCATTTAGTCAAGAGACTAAAGAGGAGCGTTTCAGGCAAACGTTACCACTGCTCACTTGTTAGAGCTCTCTACTGGTCAGACTAACCTTGATTAAATCCGGGGTTACTTTCACATGACACTGCCAACCCTTCTTTTACCAGCCTTCCCAGAGCAATCCTTTAGGTTTTCTATTCATCACCTGCTGACAACTGGCTTTAGATCCAGACAAGTTCTCTAAAAATATTGTTTCATTTCAAAGATTTCCTGTGCATTTCAGAAAATCAATCCCATAGTTCTCATTTGTTTCTAATGTAAAGGTGTTAGAGTGGGGACATATTGTGCTGTGTATTTTTATTTCAATTTTGCCTAGCAAAACAAAGACTTAAGCATGATGAAATAATTTTGCAACACTGATAAAAATTAGTAACAATCTCTCATCTGCAGAACTCTAACAAGAACTTGCTCCACCCATTATCCGGCAGTCAAATAATTTTGTCTCCAGTGTCGCAGAGGTTTACATGCATCACTGTTGTGTCTTCAGCCAAGCTATGCAGATTCCTTACTAGAAGTGAATAATGTTTGTAGAAGGTAGAAAGTAATCTTGATAATTACTTCCTCTGCTTAATACTTTTTTTGTATAACTTTTTTTGTGTTGGTAACTTGGCTTGGTATATACTACTAGGGTACTAGAACTCTATGGGTGGTCTTAAAATCAGACAATATAAATAAATTCTTCTGACAAAAATACAAATGATTTAATAATTACTAGATGAGGTACATTAGAATGAAGCTTGAGCAAGTTTACTTTTTTCATGATCACTCTCAATTTTTTGTAGTTACCTACAAAAACTTGCTCTAGCATAAAGAATTGTAGATAATTCTTACATATTCAAAACTATTTCCTCATTTTCTTCAGAGTAAATACCAGATTCTGATCATTACACTGGAGTTAGCATGAAAAATTTCACTGAAATTAATGTTAGCTGGGATTTCTGGAAAAGACTGATCATCAAGACAGTTGAGCTGTACATGTCAAATAAATAAATCTATCAGAATGTATTTGGCCAATAGGTTGCTTTGTAATTTCACAGGATTCCATTGTCTCCTGCCAAAGCTTTGGCTTTCAGCCAAATTAGTTTTGTTGTGTTCATACAAAATGGATGTAGGGCACAAAAGACAAAAGGTGCAAAGAGCTGAAGTGATTTTTATCAAAATATGAAATATATGAGCTAGTAAGGAGAATTTTGTGGTGCATGTACTATGTATTTCTGAGCTTCTTTATTTGTATCATTTCTAAACCTGAAATTTTATGCTCAAGCAGTTGGATTTGACTATGTATGGTCTTCTGGTTACTTCTTCATGTCCAGCAATCAGGACGTGATCCTTCATGAGGCTGAGTGGTTTTGCCTTTATTTCCCATAGCATGCGAGTCAATTCCATCTTTATCCTGGTAGCAATGTCTAATTTTATTGAGTACTTTTGTAGGCTAAGTTAGAACAACTTCACAGTAGCCTGCAGGACCACATACATGCTTAGGATATTACCGACTCAAGACTCATACATGCTCAACAAAACTCTAATGGGACAATAAAGCACTCACTCCTGATCCAAATGGTGTCTTTAGAATGAAACTGCTTTTGCAGTTGTGAAGTTGCTCACAACTTCTCATTTGGGATGCACTACACACAGACTAAATTTTTTGTTACCTGCCTCCTGCCAAAGGATTTCTGTGACACACTGACACATTTACACATTGATCTGAAGAAAAAGAAAAATTTCATGTCATTTCAATAAACCAATAAAATTCAGCTCATGCTAACATGAAACGAAATCTATTGTGCTTCTGGTTTTATGGGTTGAAAGTCTTTTCTAATGAGAAAAAAAATCTCTGTGTAAAATTTGTTTCTGTTCATCATACATACTTTTGAAAAATGCCCTCTTGATCATCCATATTCACTTTCTGTTGCATTTTTCATGTTCTTTAAACATTTATTTGGAGTTTAGAGAGACGCCTTTAGTGAGCTGGTCTTTTAAAGATGTAATTGTGACAGGGTTTAGAAAAGAGGATAGCAACGTGAATAAATGTGGCCACTTTATTTTCTCAAACATGTCAATATCTTTGATGTGAGCTACACTTATTTGCCCTGGTGAATTTAGGACTCTTTTCTCAGCTTTCTCTTTTCTAAGCTTTCTAGCTTTGCAGCTTGATGTTTCCAATGAGAGGCCCAAAGATGAAGATCATTAAATTTGTATGGAAAACTGAATATCAAACATAAATAATAGCTGCATTTTTCAGTAATGTGAAGGTCTTGGAAGACTGATCATGCAAAGAACAATCTTTGCAAAAGAGCCCTCAAGTGATATAAGGTCTCTGGAATGATAAGAACCATCCCTTTGCATTATGGAGAGATGAGAGTTTGATCAGCATGTTTTCAATGTCATGCTGGCTGGACAGATTTTGATAACAGAGTGTAGTTCTTTCTTGGGTTTTCTGGTCTTTTAATGTATAATAGAGTTTTTTAGGATGTATTTGACGTCTTTTTAGCTTTATAGTCACTGCTTACAAACTGTTTACTAGTATGGAAGTGCTACTTATTTTTTAAAGTTAATGCCAAAACAGGGCCTTTTTAAAAGCTTAAATGGCCAGAACTCTTGTTTCATGTAGCATCTTTGTGAGAGAAATTAAGAACTTTGGTATTTATGTGATATATTCATATAAACTTAAAATTTAGAATGAGTTCAGTGGAACTGCCCAGGAGATGCACTTGGCTTTACTTATCATGTTACATAAACCCAGGACTTAGATTTATATCTCTTCTGAGGAAAGGGTGGTGCATACACACTTCTGACTTCTACAATGTGAATGATTCTTGTGTTGTCAGTAAAATTCTGTGCGGTGGTTAAGACTGGAAAAGAACAGACCAACATTCAGGCAGTTTCTTTCCATCCTGCATTATGGCAGATTCCTTACTGCGCTGTCTGCTAAGTAGGTGTCACATAACCTGTATACCTGTACCAGATTTTTATGATAAATCCTCTGAAAAAGAGAGGAAAACCCCCACAAGGTAGAAGGTAGGCAAGTAGACATCAGGTATTTAGATGAAGTAGAAAAAGGTACTCGAATCACTAGGTGGTGATTTGCTGATAATTATGTCTGCATTTCAGGTTTGTAACTCTATTTGCCAGAATAGTTTTAAGTTAGATATTTTTGAACTCAAAGTAACTATCTAAATTAAAAATATGTTGCCAATATTTTAGTGGTTGCATTAGGATTTTTATGTTCCTGAATTTTAATAGTGCTATGTCAGCATAGCTGGTAAAATACCTGAGAAGCATGAACAGGATTATTGTTCCCTATGGTTGGCTCAAAATATTAAGTATTCAGCCTATATCTTATTTATGCATTGCACAGCACTATCTGGCATCAGAACAAAATGTGATCTACTTGTAACTCAAGTGAGGGATGGGGATACCTCCTATAAATGCTTAGCAAAGGACTAAACTAAAGTCTGCCAGCCCCCATGGGAACAATTGTGTAGATTCGAGTTGAGTTTGGAACCAGGGCCCAGGTGCACCTTGATGGTTGTAGGGGATACAGGTCTGTGTCTACAACCAGTTCAGCTGAAGAATGACACCCACACAGCAGAACAGGAGCAAAAAATGCTTGCCTCGTGCAGAAGCACAGGTTCCATACCCCACATCCTGTTGATTGGATGTGTCGACCACGTCTGGAAGAAAACTTGTTGGTCTTGCTGCTCAGCAAGGCTGGGATGCTGCCTGTGAGAATGAGAGATTCCCGTGGCTTAAAGGAACTGCTCAAGCACCTGGTTAGAGATAACAGTAAAGCCTAACACTGACTGGGAACTGAACGTGGATCTTGGTCATGCTAAGCCTCTTTCTCCGATCTGTTTCCCTCCTTTTTACCAGATAAAGCAGAATATTTGATAATATACAAGTTTTTTCCAGGGTATTAAATTCATGTGACTCAGCAGATAAGTCATCAGTATGATAAAACAAACAGAGTGGTGGGTCTTGCTAACTACTACAACTACTGACTTTTAGTTTTAAATGCAAAAAATATGTTTTTAAACTAGTAATTTCTGTTTTACTGGCTAAAGTGATTGGTATCTTTGAAAAGATGATTAATGGCAATATCACCTACTATACATCCTTAAATATATGTCTAGTATGGCTTCTCTCTTATTTGGGGAACCTGAATGGTAAATATTAAAATTAAACCTAAATTTTAAAAAGAAGTGATAACAATCGTAACAGTATGAGCCCTGGGTATCCCACAGCAGTTCAGTGAGTCATGGCTTATCAGTACTTGATTAGATTAAGTCTGTAATTGACTTCCCCATCCAATTTCTACAAGGTTTCTAAATATCTCACACTAAGTTCCATCTTTCTTTCAAAAATAGTTTTCAAATATTTTTTTACTGTAGTACACAACCAAAAGGCCTCATGGTTGCTGTATTGTGTTAGTATGAGCTAGTGCACTGAAGTGATGAAGAATGATTTTTGTACTTCCTGGGCTACCTGCATTCTTATTTATCTACCAAGATGACACTCATCCCCATAATATGAATATGAGTTTTTGCTGTGTCACTTTTTTACAGATAGAGAGGAGAAATGCAAGCACATTAAATGTATCTCTCTGCAGAGAGAGGCATCGCAGAGCAGAGTCCTGGATTGACACCAGCTAAGCCTGTGCCAGAGCCCAGGGCAGTAAAAAGCTAAGGCAGGGTTTACTGGCTTCAGTGGCTACTGCTCAAGTCTTTCTTATATCCTTGTGTATTTCCATGCCAGTGCAAGGCAGCAACAGCACAGCGACCCCACCTCATTACATCCTTGCTACACGTTCACAGTGACTTCTAAGTCGTACATAGTCCTTTGTAACAGAAAGCAAGCCACAAAGTTTGCATCCACATCACGTAAATTGGTGCCTGGATTGGTCATTTCTTTCTTTAGATATACCTGAAAGTTACAGCATATTCACCATGGTGTCCAAATATTCTGCAGAACCAACAGTGAGCCCTGCAGATCTGTCTGCTGAATGCTTGTGGGAGATCAACTTTTAATTCCATCTTACATGCTCATCCCCAAAAATATTTGGAAATCTAAGGGATTAAGTCTCTGACAGGTGGTTAAATTCTGCCTTTTGTTGTTTTACAGAAATAAGTCTGACAACAAATAGGTATGGAAATATATATTTATTGTGTAAAGGGAATGCAATAGGAATTAGCATCAGAACTACCTTGGAAGTGATAGAGACACCTTGAATACTTTCAGTTTGTACTAAGAAAGATGCTTCTCATTAGAGAACTGACCTTGATATATCTCAAAATGAACATGGTGGGGGTCATTTATACCGAGAAAGCTTTTGGCCATCAGGATAAAAACAAAATAATAAAAAACTCCCTTCTGACAGATCAGGATGCTCAGCTGGAGAGTCCTTGTACTGAAAGATCCATGTGTGGTGTCCTGAAAATTAAAATTCCAGTCTGTTACTTACAAGAAGAATCTGCTGCTGGTAAAAAGAGCAGTCCTTTTTGTTTCTTCATATGAATTACTGAATGTTAAGTACAATTCTCAATATCTGGCTCCCTTTTTTTAACTCTTGTGCATACCAGCTTGTATGAAATTGTCTTTTTTACTAACTAGGGTGTGGTGAAAAAGCAGTGGCAAAAAACGTGGTCACTAAAGGTTGTTTTTATTGTTTGAAGCTGTTAGTTACATAGTTAATTACATCTCAGCTATTTAGGACAGTTGACTTCATGTTAATCCAATTAAATATTTTAAGCAGTGACTTTATTTAAATAACATTTTTCTTCCAGCACAGCTGCCCCTGAGTTTGACAAAATAATTTTACTGCATGATGTACTTTGTTGGTACAGAGAGTAGCTAGACCAGCAAGTTTCAGAAAATTCAATATTTATTTTAAGAAATTTATTTTTCTGTTAATATTTTATTTCTCTGCTTTATACTTTCCTAATTTTATGTGTGATTTATAATAGCTAATATATCTTCTAGATGCTTCATCATAACAAGACAATAGAGGAGCTGATTAAAAATAAAATAACTGAAATAATTTTAACACTTGTAAACACATGAAAATAAAACATTTACTTTACTCATTATTCAGCTATTATATTGCTGAAATTTACTGCAAAAAAGGTATTTTGTAGAGATATAACAAATTGTGAAATGACCCTTTAAAAATGTACTTTCACAAGAAGCAAGAAAAAATAGGCAGGGAAAAAGTCAAAAGTTAAACTTTTGTAAGAAAGCAAAATTCTGAGTTTTAACTGGCTCCTGGATGTTTTTGAAAAGTGGAGGTAATTGCTATTTGTGCATTCGTGGATGTGATCTCAGCTATTCCTACAGCAGATCTGACACCCTGACTCAGGGGGACCGTGCCCACTGAGGGCACAGAGCAGCCTGGAGCTCTGGGCATGGCAGTGACTCTTCCAGCAGGACAGAGCAGTTTTCCTGTTCGTGCCCTTTGAAACCCACTAATGCTGACCAACATACAGTCACTGTAGCACAGGAGGGGGGGAAAAGCCAAACCTTGCTTTTTTCACAAGCTATAAGTTTTATGCTACAAACTGTTGTTGTTGGAGTAAGGAAAAAATTAAACTTGAAGTTTAGTCTTATTTCTTGGAAGTGAGTTTCTAATAGGAACTTCTCCATAAGACATGTTTAGTGTAAGTTCCTAGGTTCATTTCTGTCTGCAAACATGGACTATTCTTGCCTGGCAAAAGATATTTTTTCACCTATGTGTCACTGCAGGTTATTTAAATAAGTTCTCTAATTTACATATGCAAAAATATTAAATCAAAAAGTCCCTTATAGTGACAAGTACAGGTGAGTTACCAAGACCTTTAAAAGTAGCATATTTTTGAAACATAGGTGGAATTTTTATAACTCAAGTCAATGTTAAAGAGAAGATAGGTTCTGAAGATTGGTTCAGGTGGAGAACTCAAGGAATTAATGTATTTTTACACAGTTTGAAAGAAGAGCAATAGACCCGCCTTTGGCTGGACTTGATCTTAGAGATCTTTTCCAGCCTTAACAATTCTATCTTTCTATGGCTTTCTAAAGTAAAACACAGTAATTAGAACTATCAATAGAAAAATGCCACAGCTTGTCCCCCTCTGTTAAAGAAGCTATTAAAGTCAAAGTTTGAAATGTACTGGTCGATCTTCTAAAAGCAATGTTTTGAATTCTGGTTCAGTGAATTGTTTGAGCACATGCTTTATTTTAAGTATATTCTTAAACTTACGTACATTCCTCAAAAGTGTTGCTGAATGGGAATGACCCAAAAAGTATGCTATTATGGTCTGTTTGTTTTTCCTAATCAGAACCTCATTTTTCTTTTAATTGGTTTTACTTTCTGAATGTAATACTTCTCTGTTTTCATGGAAAAATAGCATGGGAAGCATCAGCAAAAACCATATTGTTTCTGCATTTCTCAAACCATTTCAGAGCTATTTTCTGAATAATATTTTAAAGAAAATGGGCATTTTTCTAACTAATAAATATTTCTTTTGGTTCTTTAATTCTTCAGAGGACTGCTTTTGCTGGGTTAGTTGACTTAAAGGTTTAGCACATCTCTAGCAATAAACAAGCATGTTGGGCATGTTGTTTGATGAACTTCAAAGATTTAAGCACTCAGCTTTAATTACTGATGGTTTTAGCAACAGCACAATAACGATGGCTCCTGCTTCACTAAATCAAAGAAATGTGACTGAGGGACTTCTGGTCCAATTGTTCTCATTTAGTTCAGCTCTCACAAACATGGCTGTAAAATATCATTGTGGCTTGAGTTGACATGAAAAACCATTGTCATCAATCAAATAAATAAAAAAAATTGTGAGAATCAATACATAACACAAACCTGGTAGTTCCAGCCACTTAATCAACTGCATATATTTGTGTTTCATTTCCCTCCTGCCACTTTTTCTCTCCAACTTCTACCTTATTATTTTTTGTCATTCTGCAACCTAGTAAAGCTTAGCAGCTGTTGAGATGAAAGGATCGATATTTCCCAATAAGGATGATCTGAAAGACACTGTTACTATATAACATTCAAGTGCTAATGTTACTGAGTAAAGCTCTGTACCTTTTAGTTGTTCAGTGATAATAACACTCTTTTGTCTCCCTGCTGATACAATTATGCACACTGTATTGAATAGTTATGATTGTGTGGCTTGTCAACATTCCAAGGTTTTGCCAGAGACCCGGCTCTATGAACTCATTCAGAGCAGCAGGGCAGGTTTATTGGGCAAGTTGGATGAAGCATGAAGCCAGCTGGTGTCAGCTGCCCCTTAACAATTGTAGTATGTATCAATCACTCAGCATGGATTTTTTTTTTATTGGTATATTTTTGATCTTCCAGATCTTATACCAATAAAAGATAATTACTGGGATTTAAAGGGACATCATTATTTAGAGGGAGGAGATGAAATATTCCCTGAGTGGATAATCTTCAGCATTGCCACCTCTATTGATAGGAAGATAATTCAAAGGAAACTGATGGAACCGAAAAGATCTTCTTGTCATTTGATTCTGCAGAGAGAGAATCCAGTGCATGGTTTCCACAAGGACAGGGGGGTTCTTAAGGATATACTTTTATTTTTTTTAAAACAATGTAACTTCAGGTTAGAAAACTGGTTTAAAATACCCAACAGATTATCTTGGAATTATCAGATCACCAGATCTCTAAGAATATTGGTTAATATAATATCAGTAATTTATTTTTCTGTACTATAAATCTGATATCACTATTGTATATTTGATACGGATAGCTTAACAAAGCCTTTTATGTTTAATGTGAGATTGTACGAAAGGTGGAGCAACATCCTAATGAAGCTGAACTGATTATTGTTCCACCATTACTTGTATTAACTGTGTTGTAATCTATCAAAACAAATGTCAGCCATGTCAAAAACAAAGAATCCTTCCTGAAATCTTGTCTGAACTGTCTTCATCAAAAATCAGCCACAAACTACCCCATGTACTGTAAAAGGTGTAATTTAGTCCAGGCAAGATGTTCAGTTTTCGCATTGCCATGTTGAAGGCGAAGAAGAGGAGGAGACAAAAATGTTGTAGCCAATTATCTAAAATGGTACAATTGGTGCATTCTAAGCTTGATGGGCTCATTAAGCATTAAAACTCCTTGACATTTCCCTGTTGTACTGATAAACAGGAATGAACAGTTTGCATTTTATACTTTACTAAATTGTATGTCTTTTTGGCTTTTTCATCTGTCATGTTTTACATGCTTAATTTTGCATCTATTTCATTTAAAAATTCAGCACTAAAGATTCTTTGCTCTTCTTCTAATTATCTTCCTTTGAAAAAGTCCTAGTTTTGTATCAATGATATTGTTTGGTTCTAAAGAGTAATAGTTAATGCTCATTGTTAAATTGCCAAAAGGATATAGACTAATTTAGCATGTCACGGCTGCTTGGTGAAAATGCCATCATTAGTGATCCATGAATTGCAAAGAAAAATAGAAAAGAAAGAAAGCCAAGTGTCCTAAACACCCCAAAGTCCATTTTTATTAAAGGAGATTTGAATGGAACCCTCCTTGACGTAGTTGAATACATTAAAACATCATCTTTAAATAGGATTGCAACTGCATTGATTTAATAAATAAGAAAGAACAAAAGGCAGATGGTGAATGAGATTGTGTTAGCCTTTTTATACTAAAGAAATTAACCTCAGCACTATCTTTTTTTACTATTCCAAGTTCAGAAAAAAATCTGCCTGGTTTGGACATTAGTGGCATGAACTGGTGAAAAAGACCCTTGAGTTTTTCCTTTTATTTTCCATTTGCATTCATAACTAATTCATTCAAAAATCCCCTTTTGATTTTTCAAATGTGTTCTCTCTCTCTCTGAAGAGGAGAGCTCCTGATAAGTCCCTTTTTCCTCTAGGTTTTTGCAGGCCAGCAGCAGGCCAATAACTGCTAACTTCTGTATGAGGTGTAAAGGACAAGGTTCTAGTGGCAGAGGCGGCTGCAGGGGTGGCCTCTGTGGAAGAAGTTCAGGGGCTGCCCTGTGCCAAAGCCAAGCCGTTTGGAGGAGTTTGTGACACCTCTGTGAAAACATATTTAAGATAGGACAGAAGAACGGAGGGAAGAGGGAACAGAGGGAACAAACATTGAGATAGAGGAACAGTTGCTCATTGGTAGGGCCTGCACACCCCAGGGGGACTGTGGCTCCTGGGAGAGGCCATGCTGGAGCAGGTATGTCCCCAAAGAGACTGTGGGCTGTGGATAAGCCCATACTGGAGCAGGTTCATCACTGAGGGGACTGCATCCTGTGGAGCATAGGAAATGAGTGAGGAGCAAGGAACAGCAAGGAGAAAACTCTGTGCACCGGCCTTGACTGCCTGCACCACTCATGGCCTCCCTGAAGGGTCTGAGTGTACCCTATATTGATAATAAGGCAGGCTGGAGAGGGGTCTGGAGGGAGCTAATGAAGTTGAGCCTGGTATTTTCCCTAAGTAAATTTTTGTCTCCTTTGTTTGCCAACACCCAAATCAATAATCAAATATTTATGTTGCTGGCAGTAAATTAATTTGTTCTGACTGTAAGAGAGGTTTACCTTTTGGCACCTTTTCTGACATTACAATGTTCAGCCAGTAGCTAGATAAATGTGTAGTGTTGCAAGAACCATTTTTTTTCTGATCTAGCACAAAAAGTAACTTTAAAAGTCTCTGTTAATTATAATAAGGCCACTTTTTACAGTTCTGGCAGTCTAATGGGGCTTAAAGTTATGATTAGCATGATTAGCTTTCATGCTGGATAGACCATAGTAGTCAGTGAAGTGCTGCAGAAACTGTGAAGGTTCTGTTCCCATGCTTTATTCGTTGGTCCCATGCTGAGGGCCTTAGGCTGACTTTATATTCCCTGTATTCTACCACATATGATGTAACCAGCTCACACAGTTGCTCTCATTCAGGTGTATGGAGCTGCCAGGGAGTGTTCAGTTCCAACACCTATGTGAGACACTGAACAAAGCTTCCATGAGCACTTTCAGGGTTACTCCTCGTGCGCTTTCCAAACCCTCAATAGTCCTGCAGCACCATGAGCTCCTGCAAATGGCAACAAGGCCCATAGCCATGTTCTGTGTCATTATGAAATGACAGGGTTGTGGGCTGACACGAACAATTCTTTATGAAAATGGGAGCGGATGGATGAATAAAAGCATTGCAGAATGTTTTTATTCACTGTTTTAGAGGCTTCAATAAGAGTTAAATTACAAGGAAAATTAAAAAACCTCAACAAACCACTTGCTGCATTATTTATTTTGGAGGAGTGTATTTTTTTCACCCTTTAAAATTCTATTGGTCTATTGCAATGTCTATTACTACAGCTTTGTCTGTGGTGATTTATCACTATGTTCTCTGCATTGTCATAGGCATATTTGGCACCACTACCATGATGTTTAAACTTCAGGCAGTAGTTCAGTATTGGGGTCATACCAGTAACACATGGTTTGACCTAAATGCATGAATTTCTGTATGGTATTTTTCTAATACAGATTCACACCCTTCAGAACAGCAGAGGATCAGTGTCTTTGTTGACACTGGCATGCATTCCAGTCTGATAGTAGATCTTAGAGATGTCACTGGAGCGGCTGCGACGTTGCCTTTATTTTACACAGCGTCCAGTCGTGCTGAGATTTGAATTTGCTGACATCGAGCGTAGTGGAATCAATATACTAGAATTTTACATTTCTGCATCTACTGTGAGATGGAAAGATTTCAAACAACAATAGCCCTCCATCTGAATGAGGGTACATGCAGTAGATCAAAGTCTAGAACTAACCATAATACACTTACGAGAATATAGGTGTACAGCTAGATATAGATATCCTGATGGCTCCTCTCCTCTCCTCTCCTCTCCTCTCCTCTCCTCTCCT
>VZRV01010995.1:713786-805558 GCA_013398115.1 Falcunculus frontatus | reverse complement strand
CCCTCCCCTCCCCTCCCCTCTCTTCCCTTCTCTTCCCTTCTCCTCTCTTCTCCTCTTCTCTTCCCGTCTCCCTCTCCCTCTTCCTCTTCCCTGAAATCTCTCCTTCCCTTTCATTCCCTGCAGCATCCCTTTCTGTCTCTCACCCACTTCCCCTGTCTGCCCCCTTCTCCTGCTGCAAAACAACCACCTTTTACTTTATGGTAACTCTATTTATTTCCTTGGAAGTTGTCC
This sequence comes from Falcunculus frontatus, assembly GCA_013398115.1. Classification (NCBI taxonomy): domain Eukaryota; kingdom Metazoa; phylum Chordata; class Aves; order Passeriformes; genus Falcunculus; species Falcunculus frontatus. The sequence goes on along the minus strand of VZRV01010995.1, from coordinate 805,327 downwards.
CAATTTATGTTACATTCTACTTTTTTTCCTATATATTAAAGCACCTATATATTATTATATAGTTTCTATATTTTTCTTGGAAAAATTTTCACCATATGTGTGATTAGGGAAGAGGTTCAAAATACTTACCCACCATGGTGTGCATCTAACCATACAGTATCTTTTCCTTATTTTGTAAAGAGGCTGAAACCAGGACCAATTCAGCTCAGGGAATGGAATCTATTCTCATAATACTAAGTTTTGATTTTCCTTCCTCACCATCTCAAACTTCACGTTAATGGACACTCATATTTCAGCCAAAAATTCTCTCTAGTAGTCATAGAATTGTAAAAAAAAGGCATTTCAAGGTGTTTTCTCTGCTTTCCTATTTTAAATGATCTTTTTCTTAGTGCTGTGCTGTCTTTTATTTACAGTGAGTGTATTCATCTGTCATTCTGCTTAAGCAGTCACTCTTTAGGTCTTGATTACCCTTGCTTTGGGCAATCCCTTCTCTTTTAAATGGGATGATGAAAGCAGATGCAGTGAGGCTTACACAATGAGACCTTTAAGGTGATGCTCAATCCTATCTGGTCTTGCTGAGACAAAGATTGGTCTCTCCTTTCCTAGGATTCATGATCACAAACAGAGCTCTTATTATTCTTTTTAAAAAGTAGCCTATGATGCAAATACTTAATAACTATATCAATGCAAGAGACTGGCATGGCTCTTTCTGGTGCTGCTTGATTTACTATTAAGAGAAATATTTGTTGGTTCCAGGGAATAAAAACATTCCAGTTGGGAGGCTCACTGCAGTCATTCTGGATAAATACTGTATTGCCTCTTAACACACTCTTGATTAATTTTAACAGAAAAAAAGGAAAAAGAAATTAAAATTTTAACTGGGTTTTACTTAAATTGATCATACTCGATATGCTTGGGCAGGTTGGTTCATGTCCCTCAGCTGAATCTTTGTGGATGAACCCTATGGCAGTTCTGGGGTTTTCAGGCTAGATTTGTAACTAATAGAGCTGGAAACAGGATAACACCCCCACAGGTTTGTCGCCTAGTTCAGAGTCAAAGCCAATAGCAGTTTTATGCCTCTCTGAAGCCGTTGATTAAAACCTCTAAATACCACTTAAATGTGTGTTACACATTGTGAGTAGTTCTGATGCTCTGTTACGTGGCTGTATAAATAATTGACATGGGTGAACAGGCCAGACTGACCTTTGTCACAAGTTGGGATGAAGAGCCCCAGTTTGTTTTAGCATCTTCTTTGGGTTTGGAATTGGGGTTGTAAAATCTTCAACTACTTCACATCAAATCCCTCCTTCTGTGAAGTGTCTGCCTGGCCAGCAGAGACACTCCTCACCAGCTGGGCCTCCCTTGCAGGCAGTGTCAGTGTTGCCTGTTAGTGCAAAGATACCAAGTCCTTTCCAGAGGTTTGCTTCCTTCCTTTGTGTCCTTGTGCAAGTATACAATCCCGCTTAGAGTCTAGCTCTTGCACAATCAGTTTCTGAACATCAAATACTTATATATTAATATATTAATATATAATATATTTTTTTGTGCTCCTAACCTTGAAATGAAAAAATTATTGCTGTTCAGAAGTGTATCTATTTCTAACTCAGTTTAGGCATGTGCTTAAAATCTATTTATTGGAATGGACTCTGAAGGTGTGACTGAAATTAGCACATTCTTTTAAATGATCAGTCAATTTTAATGCTTTGATACCTGAATTTATGGAGCTAAGCCAAGGGATTTTTTCTATTTGTTTTGTTTAGGGAAAGTTTCACAGAGCTGCATAAACATAATAACTGAGGATTTTTAGGTTTTTCCATGGAGTCATTAACCCCAGAAAAAGAAGACAAAAATAAATTTGAAGCCAGAAAAAGGAATGAGATTACAACAGGTAGGAAGAAAAAATTAAATAATTTGTTAATAGGAATACTGAATAATGTCAATTCCTAAAATGAAAGAAATTGTATAAATTTCCTCCTGCACTTTCTGGAAAATCTTCTTAAAATGTAAGAAAGCAGCAACAGTAAGTTGCACCAAGGTTTTTGTGGGAAACGATGAGATTTTTTGATAGTGATGTTTCCACATCAGAAATGCAAAGCTAGGCTAGATAGAAACACCAGGGTATGGTCTTAGGTGAAGTTTACAAACCTGCACTGCCATTTCTTTTGTCTTTGCTTTGAGGTGCTTGTGCAATATAAATGTTGCAGAAATAAAACTTTAATCACAATAGCATAAGACTCTACTGATGGCCATCAGTTCCTTACCTGTGTTATCTCCACAGTTGCCTTAGCTTTTAAATAGCTCTTTCATTGGAGAGGAAGGAAAGGTCAGCGATATCTTATTGTTCAACACCACCGAGGGGTTTCCGGAGATTGGCAGCCAGCAGAACCTTGCAGGGAAAGTGCTGGATAGTGCTGCCAGCACAGGCTTGCATAGATCAGCATTTCATTACAGAAATAGCAAATGACTGATGTATTTTCTAGGTCAAGGTGGAAAAAGTTAAATAAGGATACTGACAACTTGAGTAGGGGAAGGTGGCTATTGTGTGCAGTATTCCACCAGCTGTGGATGGACAGTGCAAGCCTCTTTTCTTTCGTTATATAAAAATACTTAAGTATTTCTTCCCCGAAACCTATTGTGTGTTTGGATATACCAGAGGACCTACAAGTACTTCTCTTAAAAAATTTTAGATTCTTTATTTAGTCGTGATTTAGATAAAAAAAACCAAACCGAAGACTAGTTTAGTAAAAGCTTTAAAGGATTTGCTTTTTCCCCCAAAATGTTCTTCACAATCACGGCATCTCAAATGAGCTGGTGGAACTAAGGGTTTCAGGGATGCAGCTTAGGAAACTGAAGATATCAAGAGGAAGAAAGGCCTCTAAGGCAATAGTATGGTTTCTCCAAATCTTTCCGTTTAGAAGGCTCAACAGTAAAAAAAAAGTATTGAAAGACTGTTTAAAGATTTCTTTAAGACAGCTAATTAGTTTCTGTCCTCTAATTATTCTTCAGTTTTAACTATTTCTTAGTTGTTTTACTTTTCTGAAAGTAAGAAAAATCAAGAGGTTCTGCCATTAAAAAAATCAGAAGTGTGATCTTTGTTGGTAATTTATTAGTTTGGTGCAATGCCAGGAAACTTTTTAAGTGGATTTTGGCAAAAATTCATTAAAATAATTCCTTTTTCAATAGTATCACAAATAATTGCCTTTCTTTTACATCCTTTTACTCCTCCTTTGTAGAAAGAACCAGATGAGGTTAAACTAGCATTTTGTTTACTTAGGATGGTTGTTTGGAGACTGACATTTCTAATTTACACAATTCAGAGAGAAGTCTGTGTAAATGTGACACGGACACAAGTGACAGGATCTGATCCTTTGCATTCAGAATTCTTCTCTCAAAGCAGTTTTGATGCAGAGCAGGTGGCTTGGCAGATAGAGCTCCACCTGGATAAACCATGGGACATCAAAATAGCCTGTTACCTACTGACATGCAGGAACCACAACAGGAAATTGAGATGAAGTATGAAAACCTTTTTGCTACAAATTCAGACAGCTCTTCTGCTAAGGTGGACCAAGGAAAATATTACAAATTTCTTGTTTGAATTTATGTTGAATGTTTCTTAATTTTCTTTATTTTTACTTTAGTTATTTTTGTATTTAATTTCTTACATTGTTAATCAGTTTTGGATTATCACAAAAGCAAAATATGGGCAGAAAATTTAGAACATATTTGTGTATTTGTGACTGCAGAAAAAGGAGAGCTACAGATGTTAATTCTGAGGTCAGCTCCCAATCCTCATCAGGTAAAATCTGGTCAGGTTACATTGCGCAGGCTTGGGTACACTCTTTGGAACAAATGAAAATAAAACTCCTTTTTTTAAGTTGAATGTATTTTAAGTTTTAGAAAATCCCATTTTATACTTAGTCTTTACAAAAAATCAGAGTCTTTGTCCACAAGACAACTTAGAGTTGTCACCAAGCTGCCAGATAACAAGCTTATATTGTTCAGGAAAATATATTACAATTTTATCTACTTGTACTGTTCAATAAAACATTAGTATCTCAGCATTTTTATTTAACAATAGGCAACCTTAGGCCAGTAATTATGCAACAATTATAATAATAAAAACTGTCCCCTGCTGCTCACCTAGAAACAAGAATATATTAAACCAGTACTAACCATCTAAAAGGAAAGCAACAAACTACACTCATTTTTAATGCCCCTGCAGTGCACCATGGGAAGCTAATAATTCACCCTCTAATTAGTATCCCTTCTGCTGCTGTTGGCGCAAGGACAGACAAAGAGGCATCCGCTTCATTACAAACTTGCCTTGGTAATCTTTAAATGTCTTTCTTCTCTGCAGGTTGAATGCATGGAACAGGGGCAAATAGAATGTGCAATTAAAAAAGGTTTGCTGGTATCGCTGGTCTGACCATGCATCCCAAGTCTAATGAGTGCACTAAAATGTGAAACACAAGGCACCATTTGAATGTATTCATTCTCTTTTTTGGCTATGTTATAATTCTTCCTTCTTTTCCTCCATGAGTGTCTACATTAGCAGAAAAAAGGGAACACACCAATGGTGTAAAGATTTGATAACTTCACAGCATACCTGCAATGACAATGTTTTTTAGACTTTGAGTAGTTGATAAATGTTATAAATCTAGCTTGAGAAAAAGTGAATGACAGCCTCAGTCATTCAGGCCTTAATTAATGCTTGAGAAGATTGAGTTTAATTGTTTCAAGGAGAGTGTATCAATATTAATACATTTCTCTTTTAAAAACCAGAATGATTTTGCCACAGGGCACAACAGGTTTGAAATATGCAAAGCACTTCTACATAATTTTTAATACTGTGGTGATTATAGTGATCATACTATTACAGTGATGCTTTCCTTGAACTGTCTTGTTTACACATGCACAGTGTATTTGTTGATTAATTTAAGCTTATTAAAGAAAATGTTGTGTGCCTGAGGATATTTTCAACGTGCCAATATGCAGCTGATTCTAATTATTATAGGGAAATTTTAGTTTTCACAATGGCCGGCTAGTGCTGTCAGAAGAAAGGCCAGCAGTGTGCTGGACAGCACTAGGACCTTGTGCTCTGGTTCAAACATAGCTTAAATCAGTTATTCCATTTCATTGCTGTGTAGTGATCTCTGTGAAGCCCATCAGTAGGCTCATAACAAAGCTAGGTGTGATGTTGCCTCTTCTGTTAATTTTGAGGATTACTTACTGAGTAATCAGAGGACCTGCCTGTTCATCAGTAGTTGAATCCAGTCCTGCTCTCTGTGAGATTCTGCTTGTGTAATCGCTAGGAGAGCTGGGTGTGTTAGGGGAGTTGAATATCATATCATATTTTTATGGACAGTCAATAGAAAATTCAAAAGCGGATGACCATAGTAACCAGCTTAAAATTTTACCCCCTATTTTGATATATATCAGTGCTGCTCTCTGCTGAATAGGTAATTAAACTTATTTTTCTTAGTAAATATGTAGCTCGAAGAAAGTGAGTGGAGCCTCATAATCCTTCAATTTGGATATTGCAAGCTAAGAGAGTGTGAGTACCAGATTATCAGTATGTAAAGTATTCATGAGTACTAAACCAGTTCCTTTGTTAGTTTTTAGTTTTAATATTAATTAAAGGAGCCACAAGGGAAGTGAAGGAGTGTTTTCTGTAAAATGAAATAGGATCTTCATTTGTTGTTCCCTTAATCTAAAATAAAGATATTTCAGAGGTTCTTGTAGGATAGTAAAAGGATATATAGTACATGTAATAGAAAAAAATCGGTTTGCTTCCATTCAAATAGTGCTTCACTCTTGATCCTAGTTTGTCCTAATTCAAATGTGCACAAATTAAGAAATGGGAAAAATTGCTGTCTTAGGCTGTGTGTACACTTGAAAAGGAAGTTGATGCCATTTTAGATTATCTTAGGATTTATGTCGGCAAATAAAAGATCTGGAGGTATCCTGATGTAAAATCAAAGAAGAAAAATTTATGGAGAGCTTACAAGTTTTTATCAGTGCTGTATCTTTCTGGAGAATAAATGGAGAACTTAATCACATAGTTCCATAAATTTAGGCTTAGCACTGAATTCACTTAGAAATGTCAAAATTGGATTTGGTTGGCACTCAATTGTATAAAATTACTTTCTAAAGAGTTATTCGCAGTTGCTATTATTGGAGTGTCTTGATAAGAATATAATTGGATATAAATTAGAACATGTTGGTTTAATGCTGAATGAAGGCACACTTCGCATGAACAAGAATGGAAGAAAACCAAAATTGTAATGACAGTGTCTTCTAGAACGAACTTGTATTTGTAATAATGACTAAACCACAGGTCACTTACTTAAATGTTAATGATGTGGTAGATTTAAGGGATCTGGATGTAGCACTAGGACACTTCTATAATGGGCCATTCATCTCAACACAAATACTTTCTGCCTCAGTCATTATTGCTTATTGATCTGACACACTTGAGCATAACTTCTTATTATCTTGTGAATGGCTTCTCATCCAGTTATGTGGTGCCCTGCATCAGGTTACATTATTTTCCATAAAATAATATATTAAATCTCGATTTTTCATGGTTGACTAGAAACAACAATATCTGGACTAGCAAAAAACTCCGTGGTGGACAGACTCACAAATATGTCCTTGGCCAGCTCCCAGCTGCCATGAGAAGGAAACCTTTATGGGCCAGAACATTAAGGAATACATATGCAAAAATTGTTTTTTGATGCTATTGCTTTCAACAGAATCATGCCTGACTTGCTCACCATGATCTATTCCCTGTGGAGTCTGTTCTTTGATTTCACTTTCCCAGAAAGGTTTACACTCTGGAGGAGAAAAAGGAAATCTAGACACAACTTCATGTTTTTGTATTTTGTAGCTCCATAGAGTCATTTTGTAAATCCATATATCCAGAGTCCCAAATGAGACCTTCTCTGACATTCTGGCCAAAGGGGAAATTGTGCTTCATTCGTGTCCTGCCTCGTGTCACCTTCAAAGTTTAATGCAGGGAAATTTTGCTTGGTTTTGTAATGACCGATAGCAACTTGGAGAGTTACAATAATAGCAAATATATTAGAGTTATAAATATTGGTAAATAAATTTGTATAGATCCCAGATTCATAACAGTGATATTTTAATTATATTTCTTTATTTATTTTTTTGTCTTAATTCTCAGAAATACCACTATTCTGCAGAAATTAATCATGTAAAACAAATTAACATTGATAATTTTTAATCTAGAGAATATGTATTTCTAAACATTGATCAAGATAGTAAACAGCCTGCAGAAGGTTTTAGCTCAAGACTGAGGTTAAATTTTTAAAATGATTATTGGCTGCTTTCAATTTCTACTATTAATACAATATTTTTCTTAAGCACACCACATGTTCATATTTGGTGAAAAGTGAGATTTTTCTGAGGAGAAGAAGTAGTCTAGAATTACTTAATGTCTAAATTGATCACTACTTCCAGGAAATCTATTTTGTTTGTTGCCTTGGCATGGCAAAAAGTGTAGCTAAGTCCTGTATATTTGTGAGACAATTTTCTTGTGTGCTGCACCATATTTGAAAGGCCATACACCATTTATAAAAGGTGTAAAATTGTTGTTAGGAAAGACAGAAGACAGCAATGGACTCCACATCATCAGTGTTCTAGATCAGGTTTTTAGTACATCTGAATTCTACCAGATTGCCTTCAGCTGCCTCCGGAGGCTCTAGAACATAGTCTTGTGCCCCTTAAATCACTGACTGCTTTCTCTAGTGGTTTCAGTGCAACTGGTTCCAATTTCTAGTTTCCCCATTGAGACTAAGAATGAACAAACAAAAAGGAAAATGGAATAGTAATTAATAAAGCAGATAAAAGAATTTTGACATCATTCTTAAGTAGCTTTGTAAAGAGATCTACACTTTTCATAATCTGTTGTTCTTACATCTCACATGTCTCAATTAAAAAATAATTTGCTTTGTGGTATGTAATATATAGTAGACACCTGAGAAAAGGATAACTGAAAGTATAATTACTGTTTCTTAAGGTAACCACTTTCAGAAGCAAACCTGCAGCAGCAAGGTAATGCAACATTATACTAGCTTTTTATACACTGTAGCTCCAACATTCCTTATGTATTTTCAAAAATTCTCTGGGATAAACCATGTATTGGCCTAGTAAACAAAATTAAAAAGCTTAAACCACTACATTCCCCACTGCTGTTTATATTGCTCAAATATTTTAAAGAGTACAACGTTGCAGAATATTTAGAACATCTTAGAGTTCTGAAAAAAGAGGAAATATATCCTTAAAATTTTATAATGTAAAAATATTTACCAATAATGTGTCATTGAAGAGTAAATTTGTTGTCACTGTCACAAATATTGTCACATACATTGTTGCTTATAAAGGAGTGGAAAAGTCCAAATGTGAGTGATGGCCATGAAGTTCTGAATGGCTCTTACAGATAGTGACAATTTTGACATGTGAGAAGGTATGGCTTTTTAAAAATTTATTTGTACCTATTTTTGAGCAGTTCTAGTTTGCAACTCTTATTAATAACTAATCATTTAGCATACCATGGCCCTTTAGAGGACTACATTGCAAATTACATTTCTTTTCTGAGTTGGGCTGTTGTTACTGGGCTGAATATGCTGTGCATGCACAGGATCGAATGATTATTAATAGTTCTAGTCTTTCCTTGGTTGCTAGCTGCACAATAATGAAAAAAAAAGCGTCATGGCCAAGGTACAAATCAGATGGAAATATCTCCTGTGAACTTCTCATTCTAAATTTATACAAAGCAATTAAAACCCCATGTACTTACATATTTCTTTTAGACTGCACTAATGGTTTTGAATAACAAGGTAAGATAGACATTCTGATTAGAAGAGACCAGCAGTTCCAAGATCAATAAGAACAGAATGTCCTTATACCTTCTGTACCTCTGGATGAGGGATTTTGTTCCACTGACTTTCAGTTTAGAGTACTCACAGAAATGTATAACTGTAAAATAAGAGGGTTTTGTTCCCCAACTTCTGAAATAGTATAAATTTAATATGTCGACAAATATAATTTTCCTGCTATATGTATTGCATTAAAATTCATGTGTTTCATGTCACATAAGCTGTATGAACTTTTGGGCGCAGATATATCCACGTCATGTATGTGATAGACAGGTGAAGGTTCTGTGATGTGCAATGGAGAAAGGGACTTTTTTCATAACTTCAGAAATGATTGATGGATGAACAAGGGTTGAGAACCCACAGGTTTTAGACAGTGAAACACTGAACAAACTTGCCATTTACGGAAAAAGAAAGTGTTATGTTATGATAATTATATAATGGACAAATCACAGTTTGGAATAAAAAGGAGCAAACTTTAATCTGCTTCTCACTTTCCTCTTTTATTATGGATTATGTTTTCAGGCATCATTCAATTTTGTCAAATGCTTGCTTGGGAATTTTTTTCATTTAATTACTGCATTTGCCTCTTTTTTTGTCTAGTCTGTTTCTGCTTTTTTCTGATGATTTTTTTTCTTTTAATCTGCAAAGTCACTGATGCAGCATCTTTTTCTCAGCTGAAAGAAACAGTTTAAGGACTTGGATAACTGTGACAGGATTACAACAGCATGTTACCTCTATCTGTCTGTCTCGCTCCTTTAGGAGTACTGCTGGCTGCTTTTTCTGTGTAGGGTAGTAATTATTCACTCATTTATTTCACTTCATGTCGTCTGCCTCCAATCTTTCCAATCCCTATTATACAGGATGAAAAGAGAGACTTTAAAGTAGTAGTTTTCTAAGGAGAAGGAAATGTTTTGCTGCTCTTCCTAAGATAAGTAACAAAGAGCTTGCATTATCCATCTCAGGGCCAGTATCTCAGTGTTAATTATTTGAGCACCTGTAAAATTAATTGAGAAGCTGATTTCCTTTATGGAGCTGAGTAGGAAGGTAAGGGATGCTCATCCCTGTACATTTGAGCTTTTTCCATAAAGAATCTGCTGTGCTATTTCTGTAGCATTAGAGCCATGTAGGCCACCACAGGGACATGCCTTTAATGCCAAGTCATTTTGGCCTGCTACACCTCACATTCTTTCAAATGTGCTGCTCTTCAAACCAGTCTCTGCTCTCACAGTCCCAATGTTTTTACTGCTGTTGGAGAATATGTCTGTCAGCCTCTTTAGAGTCTTTCTATGATTTATCAGGATCCTGACATGGTCTTTGACCCAGCTGCCTCAACATGCAGCTGCTACTCTCTTGTCTCTTTTTCCTCTAGTCCTGTACAGAATTTGTAGCTGAGTTGTACAGCCCGTACCTTGTGTTACAATTTAAAACTCCGATGTGATCTTTAACAGAAATACCTCAACTGCAGGAGTGTAAAATCACAAGTATGTAGGATTACTGCAATATTCACTCGTGCCACCTTGGAAATGCATGTCCCATAAGGGTTGCTCATAAAGCAGGCACAAAGGCGGATCAAACTGTGTGCTGCCTCTCCCTGTGTCAGCTCTAACATTAGGGCATGGATGAAACATTTCCAATTTCTCCAAAAGGGCTACGCAGCAGGATACATTGCATGAGCAGTTTGCAGTATGTGTCTAAAGGCTGCAGCATATGCTCTCTCCTCACTGCGCTCACCTCTGCAGATTTAACACCAGCAACTTTAACAGACTAAGTCTGAGATACTGGGACAATGTATTGATACTCAGGAGGGAATCACACTGTAGGCTTTCTTTCCTTCCTGCCTTGTGCACAAAACACTAGAAACAACATGAATCTTACTGTTCAGGGTATTCTTGTAGTTCATGAATGGAAATCTATTTTCATGCCTGTAAGAAGTTATGAAAAGTGTTATTCTAAAAAAAAGTAATCTACTGTAAAATTTAAGTAGCGATATCTGAAACTGCCGATTTCACTGTGGCCTCAAGTGGCATATTAACTTTTTTTAAACTATTCCTAATAAACAAAGATTCTTATCTGCATTTTCTTTGCTTTGAATTTTATGGAAGCAGCAGTTTCTCACTACAATAAACCCAGATCAAAAATTGTTTTCTTTTGAGTTCAAATCAGCCAATTGGGCATCTCTTTCTGAATTAATTCATGCAGCTGATCGCTGGTCTTTAGCATAGTTAGGAGTTTCATGTGGTAAAAGGGGTGTAACTTTTTTACACTGAATTATGTATTTATATGCAATGTGTGCCAAACAGCCAGAGCCAGAGGTTTTTCCAGTCAAATCAGATTCTTTTGGGAACCTATAGAGAAGGAATGCAGATCATTAGGCAAGTTACTATTATTAAAGAGTGCAAATCTTCATCAAGTCCTGTTGTGGAAAAAGATACTGGGCCCATTAGTCCCAGCTGCTGAGCAGCCATAGCTCCAAGTGAAGTCTGTAGGAGGTAAAGGTGCTCACCCTCTCCAGAAGTAGAAAATATTGCATGAAAAGAGATCTATCAGAGTAAATTGAGATGTTACAAGTACAGAAAGGATTATTCAACATCTATTATAAAATATGAATCTATGGAGACTGTTTCCAGACAGCAAGCCGAGTTGCAATGTGAAAGATGACACTTTCAGTGTGAACAGTATAAGGAACAAGGCAGATTCCCATTGATCCTATGTAAGTTTTTTGTAGAAATTTGTCCTCCTTCTACAAGTTGAGGGTGTAATTAGTCTGTTTTACCTTGATAGGTGGTGCCTAAGTGCAGATACTCCTCGCTCTTACCTGTTCCCTGGTCCTGGTCCCCGTTGAATCAGTGGCAGTGTGGTGCATGCATTATATCAAGTGTGCACTCACAGCTCAGCCTCAAAATCACCCAGGCTTTGTAGCCCTGGATGGGTCTTTACACCAAAATTGTGTTAGCAGACTGGACAGAGCAAGCTACAGCTTAGGAGGAAAAGAAAGTGTATGAACTTATGAGGGTATAATATATTTGACTTTCAATTATTTACCGTTACTTAAATATTATCATTATTATAATTTATGCTATTTAAAAGCTTTCCTGGAAGCTATTCTCTAATGACAGTATTTTTTAATGCTTTGAACAGTAAAACTAGTACATAAGTTTATTAATCTTTGTTAATCAAGATTAAAAGCCTACCAAAATATTTTCAGCCATCGATTGTATAATTGGACAATGTGTGTTAAACAGCCGACTTTTGCCGGCTTACACATTGTAAACATTGGCAATCTTGCAAGGTTTTCAGTCCACCTGTCTCAAAACAAGTTTTTTTGAATAGGAAATATATTGAACGCAGTGAGAAACAATCTGAACTTGCTATGAAGCTGGTGACCTGGAGAGCCACAGTTTGGCTTTCAGTTTACTTTGTTTGGGGGCAGTGAAAGGACATTGTTCTTTATCTGAGGTCTGTCCCATACCACAGTCAGGTACCTGGCAATGCTTTTTCATGTGCTGCCCACCACATGCTCGAGGCATCCTGCTTCCGCCTCAGGACTCTGTTACAGTAGCATTTCCTTAGTAACCACTGTGGACAGTTGCTTTTTTTGTCAGTTCTGTGTGCCAAAAATTGGAAACAAATCCAATTTTGTCCTCCTCTCTACCTGTGGCAAAACACAGTTCTTCTGTCACTTGCTCAGGTTGTAAAATGCAGTTTGTGGATTTACCTATTAATCCAAACTGCTCTGTACTCCTGTGGTGGTGCAGGGCAGATGTGTAACACCCATTCACTTAGCATATGCAAACTAATGACAGAGGGCCTGCAGCTGAAAAAGATGTTTTAAAACAATACATTTGGTTTTCAAAACATGTGGCATTCAGCAGTTTGGCCCAACTGTTAATGATTTGGGGTTGCTGGGAGTAACCGAGTATCACATGGCAAATAATTTGTTTGTTTAAAACAAACATAGAGTTTAACGTTCTTCTTAAGTCTGTCTTAGACCTGCATCTTAGTGCTTTCAGGATCTTTGTTACTGAGAAGGATTTTTTGGAGCTTATTTAAGTGGGGGTTTATTATATTTGTACTGTAAATGAGCTGTTCTGGAGGAAATCCTTGGAGAATCTCTGCCAGTATAGGACATGACAAATACAGCAGCAGCTGCAGCATCAGCATGCTCCTCACACTTTCAGCTAGCAGCTCAATGAAACATTTTGGCAAGGCAGAGGACCCAGTGGGTGCCAGATTGGCACTGGTACCTGTTGTGTTTTCTTTGTCTTATAGGATTTTTTTAAAAATTGTCAATCTATTTTTATGATACTGCATCTTAAAATAAGGGAGAAAAGGGGAAAATAATTAATTCTTCTTTAGGGTCTCTTTCCTGTCATGGACTTTTGTCTTTATTCTTCTACTTTCTTAATCATACTAATTAGGAAAAATATTCAAACACCTGATTTTGAGGACAGTTTCTGTAACAGGATGATACATTTCAAAGGAGAGAATCTCCTTGACATTAACACTATAGTTTCTTACATATATTGTTCTCTGTTTTCAAACTTAAGTGTTTGAAGGCGTGCTGATCTCATGCAGTACAGCAGAGAACAGTGCTGCCTGATTTTCAGAACCAGAAGCAAACAGCTGTGCCACTGTGGTGTAATGCTCAGGCTAAGTGGGGGACCTGCTGAGGACAGAGCCTATCAGTTCAAGAGAATTGGCAACATAATTGGCAATACATTACATTTAACATTGTGTAATTGCTAGAAAGGGGAAGGAATGGAATTATCTCAGTGAACATTCTGTGCAGTGTCTTGGAGTGACTTCGAGATCTATATGTATGGCCTTTCTTTGTTGACAGTTTCAGCAGGAGATGTTCCATGTTGAATGTAGTTAGCTCTGATCTAGGAGCTAAATTTGTGATTAGAATTTCCTTCACTATCTGTCTTCAGGAGGTGGAAATATGGCTACCTAATGCAAAGTATGAGTACCTTCTTTTTAAGTAGTGCCTCACACAAGCATCCTCTGTAAGAGGCTCTGCAGTCACCATCAGTTTCCAGTTGATTTGCAGGGTAAATCCAAACCTATTGGCTTTAACTTGTAAATCCCTGGATGCCTTGGGACTAGGCCACCTGACACCATTTGTGATATTCCTGCAGGTGTCATCAACAAATAATCATTATGCCATTTTTTTTTTGCACTAATGTGCCATTTTCTTCAGTTCTGATCTGCACTGAGCAACAAGATGCTGAACTCCGTGTCTTGTCTTTCACGTGTGGTGCTTCTGTGGGTGTGTTGGATGAATGATGGTATAAAGGACTATATGAGAGTGCAGATTATGCACAGCAAAAACTGATAGCACATTTAGAATTAATACAAGCCCACAATAAATTTAATTAATAAGAGCTCTGGAGAACCTCAGAATAAATAATTTTATTCACGCTTGACAGCTAGACTGAAAAGTTTGCTTGTGACAAATGCAAAAAGATAGAAGTTGCCTTTGCAAAAGACATGAATGCATTTAAAGTATCTAAACAGATGATTATATTTCCTGTTATGAACAGCTATACTCAGAAGTATGTTTCTGGAGAAAAAGAAATGCTAGGTGCCAGCACATTCCTGCCTGGATCAGAACTGCAAAAGATTTGAGCAACAGCTTATTTTTGACAGTTAAACTTGTGTTTCTTTAAGAAGATCAAAGCAAGTTTGATACAGTACAGCAGTTACAGAATTTTAAAAGTCTTTTCTACAAGTAGATTTTGACAGTCTTGTTTTGAAAAATGTATTTTAATAATTAATTCCTGCATTTTCCAAAACCAAAGACACTTCTTTGGCTTTGTGCATCTCACTGAAGTCAGTGAATTTATGTATATAGAGTTAAACTGTTCATATCTTTATGCTACTGAAGACTTTGATGTTATTTATTGTTTAGCAGTTCTGTGGTAAAATTGTCTTCTGAAAACAAAGTGGATGAAATGCAGAAATATTTACAAAGGGGAGAGAAAAAAAAATCCTAAATGAATGAGTGCTTATTGGCCACTGAGAATTTTTTAGCAAGATTTAAAACAAGACAGTGATGGTAATTATTATTTGCTGTGCTTTATTTTCTGGATCATAAATTAATGCATAAGCTAAGTAGATCATTACCTCTGCTTTTGTATAATCACAGATAAACCATGAGGAAAAAATATCACTGCTGAGAAAGTGTGCCTGTGCAATTATCTTCTCGCTTGCTGTTTACCATGTCTGACTATAAATGTTTTATTTTGCCCTGACCATGTTAACTTGAGTAGGGAGGTCAGAACCATTAGCAGATTGATCCTTCTCTCCTCCTTTTATGGCCCATATCCATTGTTGTTTTCACTCCAATGACTTTTCTATTTCTCTTTTAGGACAGCTAATTTAAATAAACAAAGTTTGGGGTTTTCAAATATGATTATCACTTTCTCTCTCTGAAGTTGTCTTTTCTCTGAGCTGTCTACTCTTCAGATGGTCATTACCTCCTGTGTGCTCTCTTACTGGTTTTCAGTACTTAGTTTTTGTGACTTTTTCTGTTGGGTAGAAGTGTTGTGTCTTAGATCATCTCTATTAATTTTGGAATGAGTATGTTTCCAAACTCTTTATTCATTTTTCTCTTGTGGCAAGCTATAAATTTTCTTAAGCATCTGAATCCAGCAAGGACACCCAATTGTCATTCAACACTCTATTATTAGCTGCTTTAATTCTTTAGAATCTGCATTTATTTCCACATTTACATGCCTATGTTTTAGTCATTTGTCTTTTACTGCAGCTACAATAAGATGGGAGATACTTTAACACGCAATTAATATTTATCCTGGCAAATGTGACTGAATTGCTCATCACTCTTATAAAAGTGTTTGATCAAACTGCCAGTCATTCAGCTTATTAGTGTCAGTGTTTGTTACTGATTTTTATTGTTCTTCAAGCAGTCTCATTTTCAATTCACTTGCCAGTATCCTTTTGTTTCTGTACTGCAGAAACTTCAGAAATCTTCAGCTTCCAGGGCCTTGTTGTGACTGGCATTTTCTTTCACCACAGGACTCCTCAAGTTCTCCCACAGTTTCCAAATGCAGCAGCAGACAGTGTAACTCTGCTCCTCTGTCCTATTTCATAGGACATTTTTTCTCCACAAATGTTTACGGTGTCCTCTCAGGAACTGGTAGCAAAGTGATTGTGCAAAGGTGAACATTTGTGCAGGAACCCTTCCCTGGAGAATGATTATTCCTCTTCTTGAAAGTACCATGGGAGTATTTACATTCCATACACAAAGGAGCCAGCAACTTGGAGAGAGTTATATTGAATGCCACTTTTGAAGTAGAGTGCTTCTAACAGAGTAAGTATTAATGAAAGGAAAGAGGATGAAAAAATAATGTGTTAGAGAAAAATCCAGATATGAATTTTTGGAAAGGATTTAATGTGGAAACTTCACTATTCTGGAGGAGTCCATAGAATCCAGTGAAATACAGTTTCCATCTTTATGGAGCCACAATGCAGAGACTGTAATACAGAAAGGAAAGGATACAAATGGGATGGAGTTAACCTCACCATAGAAGCCCTGATAGTGCTGTATGTATGTAAGAATAATACAGTGCCATCATATGAATTTGTATTTTCAATTCTGGTCACCTCATCTCACAATGAGTATAAAGAGGAAGAAAAGTAGTTCACAGAAATTATAGTAGACATAATCAAGTGATATTTTAGTATTATAAATCAGTCAGGCATAGGAAAAAAACCCTTTGAATTTTATATTTAGTGCAGAATCACAGATGCCTATTAGCCCAAGGCCCTGTTTGTGTGTCCAGTGCAAATACATCAAATGAGAACAAGTATGTGTGGTTGTGATTTTCTGCAAAATAACAGGTGTTGAGTGAATGTATTAAGGCACCTGTTTTATTTGGCTGTTATTTGTCCAGAGATGCTTATTCATGCTAAATTTAGCTAGGCTGTGGCAGAGCATGAGTTCACTCGGGAATGTGAATCTGTGAAATATGCTTTCACTGGAGCATGGTGAATAATTTAACTCACTAAATCTCTTTTTCAGCTTGCCATTTAACTGTGAATAGATTTCAATTTTGATTTATTTTGTTCTTCAAGTTATTCAACAAAAGGTTTATGCAAATACATTGCAGCCTAAGGACAGCTCATATATTACTCACAGTGGCTCTAGCTCCTGCTGCTGCTGCTGGGACTGATTCAGTGCTCATTGAAGTCATTGTAAAGGCTCCTGTACACTTCAGTTACAAAATCCTGCAGATATTTTTTCCATTGACTTCAGTGAGGATGGGATGAAGCTGTTCTCAGCTGTTCTACTCATGCTCTGTGTCTGGTCAGCTCATGTAAGGGGGTTTCTGCTGCTTGACAAGATGACTTGAAAATCCAGAGAGTTCTTAAGGATTACCATGAGACTGTTCCCTCAAAAGATGTGCATTTCTTCATGGTATTTCTTCTTTCTGAAAAAAAAATTAAATTGGAGCACATGTAGTACAAACATGTCTGCAAGAAGTCATTTAACTACATAGTACATCTCAACGTCATTACATGTATATTGTGTATTTACCAATTTACAATCAGCTTAAACAATACTTGCTACACTTTTATGCATTATATAAAAGGAAAACTCTAATCTGGAAGGAATTTTTATTAATTGCAATATACAGCAATGAAGTAATTCAAACCAGTTATAGATAGCATTGGTTCTAGTATTTAGGAAATACCTGGTTTCTTGTTAGCAGTGCAGAAAGCTTGGGTTTCATTTCTTATACTCAGAAGTCTTTTTGAGAAATGTGTCTGAATAACAAATACAGGATAACAACTCTCCATTGTATCATTCATACAATTAAAGAATTTGTACAATTTTATATAATTTCCTTTAATATCTGAATTTTTTTCAGGAAGATGAAATTGAAATTTATAATTATATCTAAAATAAAATCTCTTGAGATAGTTAGGGGGTTTTCTCTGTGCTTACGATTTAAAAGAATGATGTGTTCATTTGGACTCTGTAAATTCTAAGAAAGACCAAAAGGATAATTCTGAATCTGATTTTATGATTACTAGGCCTTAGTTATTTATTTATAAATTTAGGAAAAAATTTACTTAATTGTTTTATTTTCAGTGATCAACCATAGAATAACCTCTGATGATATTGGTTGTTTAACCAAGTGAAAGATTTAGTTATGTGCAAATTTCCTTAGTCACTTGGTAATTTTTATGGCAGTCAATTCTTTGAATTCCCTCCTGATATGGCTGATGATGAAGTAATTGCATATACTTCATTTATATGCATAAGTATCATTTGAGCTATCAATATTATTTTGGTTTACAAAGTCCATAATAGCTTAGCAACACTTTCTCCATATCCACCCATCATCTTGATGCACAGTATTTGTTTTTATGGTTAATCTTTAACCTCTCCTCCTTTTCCTGAAGGAAATTCTTGACTGAATTTTTAGTGGAAGTCATAGAAGGACATCGTTTTTTCAGTGACTATTTAAGAGATTCATGTGGTTAAACCTCACCTTATTTATCTCAATCTGTTCTTTTAATATCACCAAAACTTCTTTCCATCCCACTCATTCTTTCCGTTTTTTTAATAAGTACCTTTTGCATGTGAGATATTTTGGTGGTGGTGTGAACCCATGGTAATCTCTTCCATCATGCCTCTTTTAATGCCATATGCTTGCACTGCTGGATTTTGGATTT
Source organism: Falcunculus frontatus (assembly GCA_013398115.1). Lineage (NCBI taxonomy): Eukaryota > Metazoa > Chordata > Aves > Passeriformes > Falcunculus > Falcunculus frontatus. The sequence goes on along the minus strand of VZRV01010995.1, from coordinate 786,722 downwards.
CCTTGGATATTTGCAGAAAAAGTAAACATCGATTCATTTTCTTTCTGATTTGTCTCATTGCTTGCATGTTCCAAACTTCTATTTTCTTGTAACGTTTAGCAGCCAACAGTTACTTCCCTCCTGGACTGTTCCAAGTACTCTGTGCCCATGTAGGTTCTTGAAAGTATCATTGCAAACATATTGAAAAAAATTACCTTATTTCTTTTTTTTTGTGAATAAGCTTTTGAAATGCACCTGGCAATGGAAAAACAGCAGGTGCCAAGTGATTTGAAGTGTCTGCACTACAATTTTCTATTAAAGTAACTGGACAAAAAACTCGTTGATGTACAATAACCAGCAGATGAGAGATGATTTTGTTAGGTTGTATTTTAAGGACTATAGTTAATTCGGTAGATGGCACTATTCCTCCTGAGTCACTTAGTTAATAACCCAGATACAAGGTGGTTCTTCACTATGACAGTCATCTTTTTTTTTTTCTAGATGAGACTGAATAAAATTTTTGAATATTTCAGTCCATTGAAAGTTCCCATGAGATTATTTGCAAGAAAATGGGCAGTTTTCTGCCAAAATTCCGGTGTAAGTGATTATTTGATTCGAATAAATTTATATTTGTGTTCCTCTGTGTCTGAGCACTGCCTGCACCCCTTTTGAGTTCAAATGATTAATGTGGCAGTTCTACATATGGTGATATGGTGTGGTAGTTTACAAATCATGTAGGCCTGCACAACCTCCTGCTATTGCTACAAGAAATGCAGTGCCCCTGGTCTTTGCTGATCAGTCCCACCCACCTACTGCGTCTGATAGTTCATGGTGACATGGACATGCCTATGTGGACTGGGAAACTGGTCTGGATTGTAACTTTCTTCAAAGAACTTACTTTTTATTGGATGGGATTTTTTCCCACAGAAATCTAGGCATTTTTACCACACTTGTCTTGAAGATAACTATTTCCATTATTTTTTTGCTTTTAAAAACTGTGATTTAAATTATTCTGTGATTCTGCTTTGTTTGGTGGACATAAGAATAGCAGACATGGTGGCAGGTTCATTGCAAGCATTCAAAGCTGCCAGAATAAATCCCGAGTCTCTCTTGAAAAATATTACAAAATGAGAGATGAATAAAAGGAAAGGAAATAAAATAGTCCAAAGGACTAAACCAACGATTTCCCAAATGTATTTCATTTCACCAGGTGTGAAGTTGCTATTTTATACATGAAAGACTTAAAGGATGGGGTTAAAAATCTGGTGCGTTCTGTATATTCAAGTTCAAGCACTGGAACTGCTCACATGCATTGGCAGTTACTGCATTTGTTACGTTCCCTTGGCCTAATAGTGGTGAGCTGAGAGTGTCTATGAATATAACGTGTTCTCTAATGTAGTGCTGGCTTTTTAAATCAAGTGGAAAACCAAGGTATTTTAGAGTAAACATAATATGGGCAATCAAAACCATTTTTCTTCCTTTCAGTTGGATATGATGTCTTCTAAAACAGTCCATGGTCATAAATAGAAAATTAATAAAGATAGGGGGCAATTTGAAAGGTAAGGGTGGAATTTATAGCTGTGTCTTGAAATGGCCTAATCTAGAATTAATTTTCTTTAATCACAGTAATAAAATTTCTGTTCTTTTGGAAATGTGGTTGGAACACAGCTGCTTTCTCTGAGGAACTGGTTGTAGCAGCTTGTAGTTTCCTTCCTAATTTGTAGGGTTGGAACAAATAGGTAGGTAGGCATTTAGTGCAGAAGAGCACTGGAGTATTTCTTACTGCAGTACAACTGAACACCAAGTGTTGTTACATAGCAGAGGAATTAGATGCACTTAGTGGGTGGTGTATAAACACAAAGGTTTGTAGGGATGGCCTTTGGACACTTACACATTTTTAGTTTTTATAATAATGACTTATGTCCTGAAACCACCTCCATGAAACAGACATCAGCTTGATTAAAGGGAGAATTATCTGATTAAGACATAGTCAGGGGACCTGGGTAATCTGAGCAGTATCCCCAGTTTGGTTTCTAATGCCAAGTAAAAAACTGTGCAATGTTCTGCAGCTGAATCATTGTGATATTCAGGGTTCCTGTGCCTAATCCAACCACATCACAAAGTGAGTGTTTCTCTAGCCTTGTTGTCACTACTGTGATTTAACTCTACTCCTTTTAAAAAATAGGAGCAATTCCTTTTTATGTAGAAAGTTTTTTTAAAATCTTTAACTTCTCTGATGTGCCTAGCCAGACTGATGTGAGAAATCTGTACATTTACAGTATTGACACATAATTTTTTAAAAATCAAAGTAGTGGTAGCTGACAGGAAATCTGTGTCAAATAAGAGGATTATGGATTTTTTCCCCAAATCAATAGATTTTAAATTTCATTTAAGATTTGTAATTAAATGCAAGCTTTTTTTCTTGATTTTATTGGTAGCTTGGTCATATCCTCCCATTGCTGTGCTGTTATCTAAAACAAGCCCTTAAGAAGCAGTATTGCATAGTTTTGATGTGTAAATATCCTGAGCTTGGTTTGAAATAATGAACCTATTAAAAAAACCCAAACTAACAACTATAAATAATTTCCTATAGCTTTCTCACTGAAGTCTTGAGAGTTATATCACTCTTATTTTTTTAATTCAAACTAAAATCAGAAAATTTCATGCAAAAATTTTATTTAAATAGGAAGGTCTTCTAAACTAATATGTGAGTTGCCATGAAATATTTAGAAAGTGGAAAATATTTCTTCCCTTACGTGTTTTTTTATATAGCTGTGTATAACAGAGTGTTTTACACACTGTGGTATGAGTAGCAGTGACCCCTGAAATTCAAAACTGGTGAAATAGAAACCGGGTAGTTACTATTGATTCGTGTCCAAGCAGTGGTCCCCTATTGTTTTAGGTACTGTGCATACAGTATTAAAAGTGTTTGCCATCCTTGCTCTGACTCCAGAATTAAGATAACTGCTTGTAGCAGGACAATAAATGATCGGCTTTGCATTTTCTCCACTTAAAAATATCTATTTACTAACATTGTGCTGGTTGTTTGCTCTTGGTGAGTTAAAAAAGGAAAGAGTCTGGTAATAAATACATTTATTTTCTGTACAGAGCAGTAATGATTCTCCTTGCAGTCCTCCAAATTCTCCCGAATTCTGTCACTCAATAATATGCTACTCTTGTCAGCCTAAAAGGGTCTCAGATGGACACAGCAAATCAGCTGTGAATGCATCCTTCCTTCATTTATATTGTTTAATAAGCTGATACTGTATCTTCAGTCGGTACTTTCTGTCAGGTTCATGTGTGTTCTTTCTAAAGCAGTTATAATTCCATAGATAAATCTCTGTTTGAGCTGTCAGAGTATTCATTGTGCAAGACCAACTTTGCAACATTCCCAAGGTGAAGCAATTAAAACTCTGCATTTCCCTTAGCCCTTCTGGCTCCTAATGGCTGTTTATATTTTCTGTGAGGGTGATGGAAGAATGAAGAGATAGACTCAATACAGAACGGAGGCATTAAATGATACTGACCTTCTTTAAAAATGTGTGTTTTGTTATGCTGAATGCTTTCTTATCCTTTCAAACCATGTTTGGCGTGGCAGCTTGTTCTGTCCTTGCAGACAAAAAGTTGTTCTGTGCTGATGAAGAGTTAGCAGCTTTTTAGATCTGGTCAGAGAAAGAAACTTTCATTTGCAGTTGTGCTGGCCATGGGAGATTGTAATTGCTATGTCTTGTGGCAAATTTGTTTGCATCAGAATATAGCCACATGGGTGATTCAGAGTTAATTTTAGCTGTTGGGGAGGCCCTGAAAGCTTTACACATTTTTTCTCTTTAGCGATGTCCAAGGTTCTCTTGTTTTACAGTTCCAGTGCTTCCTCTGTGAAATTGAGGCATGTGCATGTGACAGTCAGTTTTCATGAAGACAGATCACTGTCTGTGCAAGGTTAAACCTCAAGTCCATGAGTTTTGGCAGCCACATCACTCAGAAATGGCAAAAGACCATCACCTTTCAGTCCCTTGGCTGTCTGTCTTGTCAAAAGCTTTTCTGGAGCATATTATGTCATTTAGAATGTCTTTACAATGAGTATGCAGAAGTAATTTGGGCAATGTTTAACTGCTAAAGGGACCAGAAGGAGAGAAATTAGTTTGAAGCTACACTGTCGAAGAATGTGGCTGAGAAATGGATACGAAAAGCAGACTTTATAATTTTCCTATCAGGAATAATGAGAATATCTAGAAATGAGGATAGGCCTGTAATTCACATGTGCTGAGTATCCAGTGATCATATGCACCTGAACACAAACTGTAGATACTCAGAACTTCTGAAAAGAATCTGTTAAATAAAAATAAACCTTGAAGAGTCTAAAGCCTAATTTTCAAGCATTTGTAGCTGGAGACAGAATTTTAAAAGCTCTTAACTCCAACTAGGGCACGTATATCAGGACCAGATTTTCAAATACACTCACCAGCACAGTTCCCATTGTGATACCTAAGACCAAAGTTTTAAAAGACTTTCCCCCTCAGCATGCTAAGGTCTTTTTAAAATTTGTCTGCAACTGTGTAGATGTAATAGAACTTCTTTCTCTGAAGTATAAATATCTAAACCCAAGAATGGAGAGAAAGCTCATAGAGCACTTCCCTCAGATTTTTTTGGATGGGTGAAATTCATTGTCCCATTCTTCTGTTATTCTCTCATTCACATGAGGATACCCGAAACTGCAGAGAAACTCATGAGTACTGGGACAAATAAGATTCAAAAATATTATTTAAGAATAATTATACATTAATCTAGTTACAGATAAAATTGGGAGACTCTGGACCTTGTGTAGTTTCTACTCGGGTTTCTATACTGCTTTTATCCCTGCCAGATAATCTTCCTTTGTCATTAGTGAGACCAGGATAGCACCAGTAGGAGTTCTATTGGCAAAAAGTTTACTTATTCATGGTTAAATAAAAAATTTTGTATTTCTGAAGCTGTTAGTTAACAATGCAAATATTATTTATTGGAAAATTGTTTTTTTAAAAATAAGTTTCACTACAATAGGGGCCACAACCTTTTAAAAGTTTTAAATAAAAACTTGAAACCGGGAAGTAGCTGACTTATTGTTAACATCCTCCTTGAGAAGAAACTTTCAGTTGCAAAAAATCTCTGTGTTATTTTAAATTATAAAATACATCTTAATTAGAAGAATGTGAAGTATCTGAAGTGAAAGAAAAGATGTTAAACTTTCATCTTCAATGGTAGGCTAATTAAAAAATAAGTACCTGGATTTAACATTAACTTTTTTTTAAAGTGAAATATGATTTTTATATCAATTTATAACATTTAACAGACTATGCCAATATGAATTTATACATTTAAACATCTCATATGGTTCTTGAGTGGAAATTTCGTCTAGTATCAAAGAATGCCCTGAGTGTGTAAATATAATTAGTCTGGCTATTATGAATCAAATCCTTCATAATCCCCATCCATACAGAGGCTGAAGGATGGGATCTGTTTGTCTTTATAACTCCTGAAATAGAGCTAATTTGCAATGGCTACCGTAATTTAGCTTATCTATAAAATGAGCACATATTACGAGTGCTGTTTTATGGTTCTAATATGCTGTGATTAATTTCATAACTAATTTAAATCCTTGGACACTAATTGGTTCTTGTGCACGCACACACACAGTGCTCTGGCACAAAGCACACTGCCACAAAACCTTGGGGCAAGAAAATACACCAGATAACCTCTTCCAATGTCTTATTGGTGATGAGCAACATGCATTGTAAATGTTCAGCAAAGAGTGCAAAACATTTGTAAGTGTATTGTCCAAATAAGGCTGCTGCAGAACCTTTGGAGGCATTAGGTCATAAATTTTAGTACATGTCTACCTTTAAAAATGAGGTTAAAGCCAAGACATTAGATCCTGAGAATTTTCTTCACTATGGCTGTGTAAGGGATCTGTGGTTCCTGTCCTCTCTCCTACCCATCAAGTTACTGACTTGTATTAATTCTATGAAGTGAATAACATAATCCATGAAGATGAAAAGCTATGGAATTAATACTATAAGGCAAAAATGCTGCTTGAGCAGAATCAAGCATTTTTATCATGTAAATATGCAAATATCTACCTACGTACTGACATTGAGGTTCCAAGTGTGTTGACACCTATAGACTAGGGGAGATAACTTTTCTATGGTTGAATTCAGTCAACTGCATTGAATTTCAGCACAGCATTGCAAAATGCCTCAGGAAGGTTGTTTGGCACTTCTATGTTTAACTACATTCTGAATGTATCTGCAATGCCTTCAATTTTCTTGTAGTAAATGAAATAAAGCCTTTCAAAAAACTTAACATGATTCAAAGTAGATGATATAAATTCATTGTTTTAAACATGAGTAGTGTCAGTATTTTATTTGGCAGCATTATTTGTTGGAAAGTACTATTTTCATTGCATATAAGTAATTGTCTGAACATTTGCATTTGTTTTTTACAGCCGGTGTAGGTTACTACTAAAATACAGTGTCTCTGACAGGTTTATAATTTTGCTTCTTATTCTTTTGCTTCAACCGACACAGGTTGGCAGATAGACGAGCATCTCACATGGAATATAAACATAAATTTCAATGAAGAAACAGAACAGGGTCTGTTAGCACAGTCATCAAAAGAGAAAAGCCTCATAAGAAAATAACAGAAGGCTTTTGACCCTTTGAATTATAGCTCAGTAGCTCACTGCTACAATGAACAGAGCTCCCAGGCATTGCTGGTACTGTGACTGCCCCCCACATCTCCTCGTATGCTGTTCACGTCAAACTCCCCATGGAAGGTCACACGCTCCCAAAAATTAAGTAGCTAATAGACTACTCGAATAATCCAGGTTCTCGGTCAGAAAAAGTCTGTATGTTAGTCTGCAAGATTCAGGGCTGAGCATCTTTAGAGAACTGTAGGAAACAAGAAGGCATATTTGAGTATTTCTCTGACTGTTTTCTGTTTAGCTTTTGCCACGGTAAGGTAAAGCTCGAAGCAATTAGAGTTAAGTAGTTTGAATGAACATAAAAACAGGGAGGTGCTGTAATATTATTAATTAGCACTCGTTTTCTTAGAAGTATTTCCCAGGCATTGTCCCACTCACTTTGCACGGGGCATCCTGAGTACAGACTTCCAGATTAGTGTGTGACTTTAATGAGTGAGAAACGTTGCCTCACTGCTTAACTTTTAACACATCTTTTTAAATACCTCCAGGGATGGTGACTCCACCACTTCTCTGGGCAACCTGTTTCAATGCTTGACAACCCTTTCGGTGAAGAAATTGTTACTGCTGTCTGTAGGTCTGCCTGCAGCTGCTTGTAAATGCAAAAGAGGCTTCATTTCAGGTCTGAGTTTGAAACCCTCACATCTTTGGGGTTGTAATTACCCTAATATAGGGTTATAGATGGGTTTTTTTATTAGTCAGGCACGGGTGTTTGATTCCTATCTAGATCTTGGCTGGCTTCAGGACTCTGAGGCTGTTATCACCCCACTTATGACATCCACTTATGGCATTGCAATTGACAATAGTTACACTAAAATTTACAGGCATCCTTTCAGGCAGCTGAGATGTGTGACTGTAAACACACCTGAGCCCACATAAAGCTGCCTCATTACACCCTGCAATGAATGAACCCATCCAATTTTGAATTTGGCCTGCACTGTTCCTGACTTTCAAGGACTCCCTTAGAGCAGAGTCCCCAGCTGAGCTGTTGGAATTAGAAGTAGTTAGAACATGTTCACTAATATTACAGACATTGCTCCTTTTACAATCTGTTTTTACTTTCCTCACTCGACTTTGACAGTCCCTTTACTGCTTGTACCGTTCCTCCTAACTGTCATTTTCATACCTGTTATTTATATTACTCCCATTACTGTCTTTGAACCTTCAATGAAAGACTCATCTCTGTTGGCAGAACAGCAAACCTGGGAACTACCATAACAAAAGACCTTTTGTGAATCAGCTAGTTTGGGTTATTCCCAGTAAGTGCCTTGATGTGTGGTGGTTTTTTAAACACAAATTAATTCTAATTCTTAATGTCTGTAATTGTTCCAGAGACAGAAGTTGTTGGAACTTTCATAAAAGATTCAATAATATATGTGGAAAAGCCTGGGAGTTTTTTTAAAGAAATTCTGCCTATCAGAAGGAAATTTTTACAGTGCTAGTTTCTTGATTTCTTTATGGAGGGTTGGGGTTTTGTTTATACATTTTTCATCTGAGTTACTGTAGTTTTGCCTCTGTCTTAAATTTTTCATTGGTACTTTGTTTTTTCATTATTGACAGATATTTTTGAAAAGTATTGCACATAAATGTTACATTTCTTAAACAAGGGTATCTTTGGTAGATAAAGCACAATGTGTGGGAGTGTTCTTGAAGAAAATCAGGAGGAGCTGTGAATTTGATAATTAACCCAAAAGCTGAAAACATCTGCAAACATTTTATAGATAAATAACTGTTAGATAACATTGTCTACCAGGGCCAATTGAATTTTTTTTTTCCATTAACAGCAACTCTGTTCTGTATCTTAGCCTTTTTTTCCCTGACTATATGTCTTAGCACACAGATCTTTGTTCTCATTTACATTCAGCATTTACACTGATGCTCTTTTGTAAACTTTTAGCTGTTCTTTCTATTCTTTATACTTTATCCCAGTTAATAATTGCAAATTATTATGTATGAAAAAAATACACCAGAAGAGGAAAGAAAAAACTGTAACACACAACAAATTCATTAAAGCAAACCTCAAGTTATCTCGTAGAGCAGACCATTTCTTTAAGGGGAACAGGTCATGTTGAGAGTTCTATTTGCCTTCAGCAGAATTTGTGGTGATGTGTGTGGGTTTTTTTAAGTGTGTGCTTCTTGGAATAAAGTATGTAGTGACTCCTGCTGTCATTTCCTGGCCTTTTGTGTGTGATGTTTGTAATTGCTTCATTATAATTTTTATGTGTATTAAAACAGGACCTGATGTAGAGCTGCTGTAAGTGCAGTTGCAGAGTTCTAGTCAATCACCTCCAGACTAAATTCAAATTCCCTTTGTCTTTATGAATAACACAATGGAATGTGTGCAGACTAAGAGCATACTGATAGGCTTCCTGTTTAGAAAAGGGTTTGGTGATGAACCCTGCAGTCTTCATTCAAACAAATCTTTTTGTTGAATTCTTTGTTAATGGCATTTTGGGTGACATGAACGACTGCTTTTAGTGTTTAAAATACCACCATTTTTCTCTTCTTCCTTTTACAATTCTTCAAAACAGACTTATATCACAGGTTATGATATATAATGTGAGGTGGTTTTTTGGTTTTTTGAAGAGTGAAATTTCTTTCTTGTATAAACATCCGATTTCAAAATAGGTGCACTGTCAGAGGCCGTATGAAGAGGTAATAGATATGCAACTTAAAATCAAATCCAGTTTCCCCAGAGTTCAAAGGCAATAATGAAGAGATCAGACAGAGGAGAAAGGAGATGAATCTGTTGTACTTCGTGACTGAAGTTCTTCGTAAAATGTGGAACTTATAAGAATTGAAAACAAAAAAAAAAGTCTTTGAGAGAAGAATCCACTGGCTTCCAAAATGGGCTAAATACTTCCCATCTCTGTAGTCTGCTGCCAGAGCTGGAATGTAGTATTTGAACTCTCTTGTTTCATTGTTTTTGAGTTAACATAACATGTCTTTTTATGGAGCATCACTGCCTTGTCTGCTTGAAAGATTTCAAATGCTGCTCCCATTTTTCACTGGCCCTGTATAATCAGGGCACTCTGTTTTTCTGTTCAGAATTTTAATTACAGAATGTTGTGAAGGTAACTTCTGTTTCAAAGAAGGAACTTTCAATGCCTAGCCACTTTTACTAATTTTTAAGACCTTTTTTTTAGTTCCTATGATAAAAGACTCCAGAGTGTTGGTGTTTTCTTTGTATAAGAGAAAAAATACATTGCTGCTCATAACAGCCAGAGTTGAAGTGGTCAAATAGCAATCTGAACCTGAACAGTCATGTTACATTTCAGTAATAGGACAATAATAGGACACTTGGATCATTTTATGGTTATCACACCCACAGATCTGCAGTAAGGTGAATAATGAGACAAGAGATGAAAACCAAATTCTTCCAGCAGCTGTATAAAGGCAATTAATTCATAACAGTTTTTCACTCTGGAAAGGTTCATCCCTGAATGAGATCAAATCCGTGTTGTAACATACCATGATTTGTGAATAAATAAACCCAAATACTCTCCTATTTATGAGAGCTGTGAAAATCTAGAAGCTCAAAACTTAAGCGTAGTAGAATTCTACTTGTTCCTAGCCAAGATACTGCTTTCCTTGAAATTTTTATCCCACCAAGATTGTAGTAAAGACATGTCTTTACCCAATGGAAACTAGAAACTGGATTTCAGTGTGTTCAGTGTGTTCTGCCCTGACTCATGCAAAAATACAGATTATTTCATTACTCTCCCCTGAGCTACTGCAGTTTGTAAGGAGAATAATTACAGTTTCACTGGGGCAAGGAAAAAGTGTTGCTTATTTATTAGGAGACTATCTAGCTCAAAAGTCATAGATACCTTTAAAATGAAGGTTTTAGATTCCAACCTACCAGAGATAATGAAAACAATATCACTAGGTTGACTTTTTCATTTAGCTTTCTCTACACAATAAATGGGCAATTCCCACTAAATCGACATGCTTAAACTTGCTTTCAGTGAGACAGAATTCTGATACATATTAGGAAATACAATTTCATTTTGTGTTTGTGACTTTATTGAGATAGAGAACAAGAGACTTATTTAAGGCATTGGGGTAGGAATTTGCTCACCTGAGAACAAAAACCAAAACACAAACACGTGAAAATTGTACTATTCTAGTCTACATGGTTCTGCTGCATTTAAAATGCTTCATAAAACCAAGGTATGTTTTGTTCCAGAATTTAATTTAAAATAAATAATAATTTTAAAAATTAAATATATGTTGGGGAGGGGAGATCAGTAAATTTCAGTCTTTATTCTGATTTCATGAAGCAAAATTTTTATCCTCTCATGCTTTTAATATCCGGTGAACAAGCACTGGAACTGCCCCAGCCTTTTGTCAAACAGGAGTTTGTTGTGCTACTATTCTACTGGACCATCTTGTAGATGAAACACTGCATTTTTCGACTCCTCTTCCATTACTCAATGCACTGACAGCAAGGTTTCCTAAAAATCTTGAAAATAATTAGCATAAATACCGATTCGTGAATTCTCCTGAGAAGTGTTATTCAAAATGATGAAGTGAGGCACGGTCAAAATAAACTGGAGATTTAATGAGAAATGTTTGGCTTGATTCTTCTTTACTTCACTATAAATCACTAATAACTATTTTACTCTCTTAAAGCAAATTTAAATTTAATGGGAAGTAGCATTGCATCAGAATGCTTGTGCAAATGAAACACTCCTGGAAATGTTGACTTGTAACAATCAGGCCAAAACAGTGGAAATTCTTTGACTTACAAAATCTGTCTGTATAATACACTCTGAATTATTTTAAAATACATTTAAATCTGACCCCATTTAATAACAAGTTTCAAGCAGATGATGCATTTTTGTCTGAAAGCATTTTGGGAGAGGTGCATTGTTCCACATGCTGCAATTCCACTGATTGACAGCTTCTGCAGCTCAGGAAGCATTTCTGGATAAGCTTCTGTTTTATTCATTGCAAAAGAGAAGGGTTTACAATGCAATCTCACGTTTACAACACAACTTATAAATTAAAATAGTTATACAGTGAAAATTTATAGTGCCAGAGTCACCAACATATACTCAAATTTAAAGGATCAGATATTATGGTTTTACAGAGATTGTGCTCTTAAAGTGTTTTTCACTTAAATGTCATCTAGCCAGAGAGATTGAGAGATTCAACAGCCATTGAAACAAAGAGAATTTCTTCATGCCAGATCAGAAAACCTCTATCTTTAATCACATGAATATCTGAATGTTTTCTGAATTGTGTCATTTGTAAATTATCATACAGGCCTATTTTTACTTACATTGTCACATATTGTTAGTTTTTTCAAACTGACACACCTAAACAGGAGTACTGTTAACATATAGCTTTTATCTAATGTTTTAGGAGTACTGTTAACATATAGCTTTTATCTAATGTTTTAGATAGAACACTGCTTCTAGGTACTAAAGGTGTTTCACATTCAGTAATTGTTTGGTCACTACAAACATATTACATCCAGCAAGACAAAATTGAAGCAGAGGGATTAATTCCTTAGTCTACAAGTATATATATCAAGATAAAGTCTATTAATATAAAGACAGTGAAAGAAGGAGCACCAGAACTCAAGAATCACCACATATTAAAGTTAAAGGACTGTTATTTCAAATTTATTATATAATGAGGCAAAAAATAGCCAGTGGCATTTTAAGAAGCATTGGAACTGGAAAATGGTGTGAAACTACAGGAAGTATAAATCGCTTTAGAATCTTTAGGTCCTATGAGTCCAAGAAAGTTAAAACATTTGTATTTGTGAGATGGGATTAACCCTTTCAGTGCTATAAAAGTGATGAGAAAGAGGAGAAGCAAGTCAGGAGGAAATATTTGATGCCTCATCTGGCTGCCCAGAAAATGGGCCATGAAGATGGTAACAGGCATTGCTAGATTGCATATGGAATTGCATCCTTACCATGAACTCGACTGTCTTTGAGCAGAATCAGTAGCCATAAATTCACACCTTGTTCCTGGCGGACCATATGTGATACTATTTGTATCTTCCTCAGAAAATTAAGGGGCTGTGGGCAAATCTGCTTTGGCCATGTGAGATGGAATGAGGATAAATAACAGAATGAACAAAGATAGAAAAAAAATCCCAAACCAAAGACCAAAACCTTAGGTGTTTTGTTGTGAGGATGAGAAATAGGTTTTGAGCATATCCAAGGATATAATTTTGTGAAGCACTGGAAAGAAACTGCCAAGCAGAATTCAAGAATGGAGAGACTGAAAGAAAAATAAGAAAATGCTAAATTAATAATGAGATCATCTATTGTACAAAAATGTTACCTCCTAAAATCTGTTTGTGCTCTTCTGTCAACCCCATCTAATTTGCATTGAGAGAGGTTAAAAGGAGATGGCAGCTGTGCACAGTATATCAGGGCATAAGAGTGTGCACATTTTGCAGTACACTTGGTCAAACTGCAATGTAGTGCTGGCACTGGCCCAGAAGGATGAAAAGTACTGGCTTGTGTTGATAAGCAAGTATTAATGAAACAGTGTGAGAGATCAGAATGAGTGATACAATCCTTGGCTCTATAATTGGCACCAGCCTTTGTGTTGTTGCTTTTGTTGTCGTGTATTAACAGCCCTGAGTAACTGAGGGCTTCTTGTGACAGATGCTGCACATGTGTGTGCATAAATACATGCACATATGTACATGCAGAGAGCAGGGAGAAGGACTTTGGATTAAAGATTTGTGAACATTTGAAGCATATCCACAATATACAAGACTGGTATTCTTTCTTAGTAATGGCTGTAATGCCAGAAAATGTGATTAATGGAGCTGATGAGGGAAAAAATAAAGACCACAGTAAGATTGAAAGGAGGGAGAGTGATAGTTGAGGAAAAAAATACACTAAAAGCTACTGACAATTGGTCTAATACAAAATATATCAGTGTGGAAAACGTAGGAGAAAAATAACAATTCCAACTATACCTGTAGGTGCTAATCCTCTTCTACTGCTAACAGCTTTTTGGACTTCAGTGATCATAGATTCTTGCCTTGACAGGCTTAAGACAAATGATGCATTAATTCAGTTTCCCCATTCATTTCAATTTCTGTAGCTACCAGAAGACACATGAAAGAATGTCTTCTGAGCGAGTTGATTTTAGGGTTGTCCAGTGTAAAAAGAGAACATAATGGAACTACTTTCCTCAACCAGGTGAACCCACATTATAAAACAACTTCAAAACCTTCATAGTCTGAAGTCTACAGAGAAAAAAACAGACGAAAATTACAATTGTAGGTAATTCTTTGCTTATTTTTTGCATCTTTGCCTACTCTCACCTTTGTTCATGGTGACTTTGCTGAACCAGCACTGCCTCTGTCAGTCTCGCACACTGGAGAGACACACTACATCTAAGAGAGCAGGTTGACTCAGCAAGTGTAGGATCAGCAGGCTGGTGGCAGCCAATTTCAGCGGGAGGATTTGAAAGTTATTATATAACTTGCTCTGCAACCTGTTCAGCAAAACAGATGGAGAGTAGAAACAGATGCAAGGGCAAGAAGGAGTAAGAATGCAAGGGTAGTAGGACAAAGAGGGGAACATCATAAAGGGACAAACTGAAGAGTGAAGAAGAGATAAAAAAAAAACCAAACCCAAGAGTTGATAGAAACCCCCTAGACTGTCTGAAAGAAATGTAATTGATTGCTGTAATTTTAGTTAGTTGTCTCTTGTAGTTCCTTCCATTCAAAATACTCAGAGAAAAACCCCAAAACAAACCACAAAATTCAGAAACAAAACACCCTTGGAATTTTACATTATCATCCATATTCATTATACAATATAAAATCATCAACATTGCAAATTTGGTAGAATGTCATTTCACTTTGAAAATCTTATTTATTCTGAGAAATTCTAGAACAGTTTTGCTGAAGTTAGTGAAGTTACTTTTCTTTATGTGTAATACAAGAATACTGTACTGCTAAGTATTTTGTAGAGATTGCTAATATTTGCTAGGTTTTGCTAGTATTTATATTGTTTAGTATAATAAGTTGGTGTTTGGCAGTTAAAATAACCCATCTAATCATCATTCCTACATTACTCGTAATTTATTTGGCTTTTCTTGTGATACACATTTTCATTACTCAGTAATCCCTTTAGGAAATATTTATTAAAGGTTTGAGTGCAGTTATCATTCTGTATGAACTGGTTAGGTTACTTCTTTTTACATCAATTTGCTGTTTGCATGTGATATTTAGTGAAGTCCTAATATTTACATAAACACATTCTTGGTATACATCTATTAAACTGTCGCTGTTGTCTTCTCCGAAGTCTTCCAGAAGAAGGTGAGGGGTATTTTCAATTGCTCACCGAGACTTCAGAGTAGGTTCGTTAATGAATCAGTGCTGTAGTTTCTCCTATAGCAAGGGTACACTAACCAAGAAAGAAAGAGAAATTCGGCTTATTTAAGACAAATCCATGCTAATTGTGCATTCCTATGATAACATTGGCAGGATAATTTGCTAAGAGTTTGATCTACGTTCCCACACTGTATGTCAAGATCAGAGGAGGATGACATTAAAAAGCGCACCAGTAAGGAAAAATACTAATCTAATTTTCCTGAAGATGAACAAAATTAACCTTCATTTGAATATGCAAGCACGTATACCATTTGGCAACTAAAAACTGTCCTCTGAGGACACAGAAGGCAGTGATGAAACTGCTTATATTCCAACTGAAAACTTTATTCTTGAAGGCTTTTACACATGAGTAGGTGCTAAATAATAATAATAAGCAGAGACTGAAACAAACTGCTGGTATCTGAAGGGTGTCAATGCAGTCAAGATAAAGAACTGGGAGCTCTTCAAGTGAGTTGGGGTGTGACAAAATCTGTGCTGATGAATGCTGACATCCTGAATAAAATCACTACGCGGCTTCACGTAGGTCAAGAAACTACATTGTTTCCCTGAGCCGCAATGACAGCGGGGTGACAGAGATTAATAGCTTTGTATTGACTGAGCAACTTCCAGTTCCTTATCTTTGTCAAGTCAAGGCTCTGTCCAAGAGCTGAAATTGTTATTAGACTTATAATTGCAAAGACATTTAAAGGGTTTCCCCTTAAGGGACTATGAAATCCAATAAACCTTTCATAAAACCTCAAGCATTCAAGTGCAAAACCCTTGTCTCAGAGACAGGCACGCTCACAGCCATAACAGGGGAAACCTTGAAGCCTCATACATTGAATAATGTTTGATTTATGAAGTTGGTTTTGAATTTGTATCAGTTATTTTATTAAAAATATATGGAAGAATGTTTTAAATATGAGTGAGCTGTGTTCACTTCTGTCTTGATCAAGTACTCCATGTGTCTGAGCTGGAGGTCTTTCTTCACCTGTCACTTAGATTCATGAGGGCTCAGAAATACTGATTTTGTATCGCTAATTTAAAGTGCTTAATTCAATTTGGATGAGATTAAATCTCAATTTCTCCCTGAAATTTCAAAATAAAAGCTGTAGGATCAGGCTTGGATTTCTTTATTATTGTTGATTTGTAAGGAAATGTTTGCAGCATGTAAAGAGTTTTCAGTGCTATATGTCAGATTTACTTAATGAACCTATTTGAATGAGAGGATGGAATGTTTTCAAGCAGTAGATTTAGTGCTTATCTCTTTGGCTTACTTAGAGTCTCTTCCACTACAGCAGAGGGTAAATTGAGAGATGGCACTGGCCACAGGAGATAAAAAATTCTTTCTTTTGTTTAAGAAGCTTGAGCTTTTCTAGGAAATTATTGTGGTTTGGCAGTAACCCATTTTGTGCTAAGTTTTCTGTCACTCTATTTGTTTACTTCCTTCAAGGCTTAAAGGGCTTGCACTGGTGCCAGTCATAATAGTGGTAACTACAGTCATTTGGCAGCAGAACAAGTGATATTGCATGGTGCAAAGTGAGGTAGAATCTGCCCTTGATTTTAAAGACAGGGAATCTCATAAAACTCTTTTGCTGCATTTCGTTTTGTTTTATTTTGTTAAGACATTAAGAAATAAACAGGTAACATGATTACAAACTACATTTTAGTACTGATAATCCGAGTTAATAGCCATACATTCAGGCACATTCCGTGATTATTTCATTCATTCTTCAACAAAGCTGGGTGTCATTCTCCAGAATTACTTACTGCAAGCTATACAGCTTTCTACTGATGTGTCTACAGCCACCACTGACTACTCTCCAGATATTTCAGAAGGTATTGATGTGTGTTATCTCCTCAGTTCAGCAATAATTGTGCTTGCTGCCTCCCCTAGCTACAAGCCTTATTCTAGGAGCATTGGAGTGATATGGAGATTCTGCCTGATCTTCCCTTTTGCTCCAGAGAAGACAGTTTACAAAGTACACTTCCAATTCTTAAGTCAATTTTTAAAGTAGAATTTGAATCCTGGAGTAATAGCTTACTTGTGGCAAATAAAATAAAAACTACAACCTGGGTGACTACTTAACTCAGCATAAAAGGCCAGTTGGCAGCTGCCTTGTGATTAATAATCTAAAGGTGGGAGAGTAATTGCAGCCAGCTCTTGCTCTCCCTTTTTTTTCTCAAGTTCTTTTTCAACCATTAGTTTTATGTTGGTCCATCTGTAGAATCATGTTTTATAATTGTGGTTAGATTTATTTATTTATTGGAATAACCACTTTAAATTCTAGGAGCTTCTTTAACGAAAGTTCTCTCAACAAATCCAGAGGACAAACTGTCTAATAGTAAACTAATATTTTAGTAGCTGTATTTTATTTTAGAGATGCAATGATCAGTTTTAAACATAATTCATTTTAGGAATTGTAGTAACAAGAATTTCAAAGCCCTCTACATTTTTTTTAGTATCTAGAGGGGAGAATTAGTTGATTCAATTTCTGTTCAGTTGTGGTGTTTGTTCATGTGTTCAGGAAACCCATATAATTTTGGACTTTCTCTGTTATCTGCGAAATCAAGATATTAGGCTTGGATTTCAAGATAAATTGCAAACATAACCAGGTTCAATAGCCACTCAAGATTTCATATAGTGCTTTTACAACATATTCTTACCTTATGGGGAATACAAAAGAACACTGGTGTGGCCCGTCAGCAATTTGATACCTCCCTGTCAAGTGTTTCCCACAGAACCTTACCAAAGCTTAAGGATGGCAACATCCTGAAAGAAGAAAAATTTCCTAGCATGAATAACTAATTTATAGTAAAAACTTCAGGGTTCATTCTACAACTGTACTTTGTCAGTAGAGCTAGGAATCAGTTATGGTGGTTGTTTCATCATTTATCCCAAGAGATGATTTATTATGGATCATTTTTCTGCAGCTGGAGATACTCAAAGGCCTGGCAGCAGCCGGTGAGCTGAATGCTGTCCAGCTGAAAACCAACATGGTATGAGTGCAGCTTAGGTGATCTCATGCAGCTCATGCCATTACCTTCCCTCTCTGGTTACCTCTAATTTCTGTAGCCAAAGGGGATCTGAACTACACATTAAAGATCTATGATCTCATGAAATATAAATAGTGATTGCTGTGTATAATGAGAGGCCATATTAATGAGGTTTTTGTCCTGTAGTCAGTGGGTATCCTACTGTCACCACCACTGAGAAGCCAGCATTTCCTGATAGTTATTGTGTAGTGAGATCTGTGGCAACCATGGCTTTCTCTCCACTGCTGAGGAACTATTGGCACTAACCCTGCAGTTAAGAGCAGTCTGGTAAATTTTGATTGAAATCTTAATTTTTAATAGTTTTACCTGTGGGGTTTTTTATTGTGATGGTTTTCTGGGGTTTGCTTTTGACTGTTTTTTGATTTGAAATTATCATCATTCCGCAAGTGAAAAACATCCAGTGGGTTATCTCACTAGGTTAAATAAAGAGCTTTGCCAATTTGGTTAGTGTGTGATATTCTTTTGAAGCATATTCAAGCAAGCAGCTGATACTGAGAGCAGCCCAGGCCTGTGCAAGGCAGTTTGTTCTAACACTTGCTTCACATTGTTTTCTTGTTTATCCTGAGACAGATTTTAGTCAAGCTGCTGAGTGCAAATGAGCTTTGCCAAGTTGTCCAGTTTTCCTTTTCAAGTTCCGGAGGGAGCAATAAAACAATTGTACTCCATTCCTAATCACATTACTCTAACTGTGCAGAACTATAGAGAAATGGGAGAGGATAGGATAGAATTCATTGCACTTTCATCACAGGAAAACATGACATTTCTTCAAAAGTTTGAGTGGTAGAAGAAAGAGATGAAAAAATAAAATCAGGCTATACTCCCTTCCAATTTCTTTTTCTTCAGGATGGCACTTAATTCAAGAAGCCTTGAAGGATCATAATTATCAAGCTAAGCAGAGTTCCTGTTCTGTTATAATAACATGAAGGGTTTCCTCTTCTTAATTTCGGTAATACAAAACATGAAAGTTTGCAGAAAGCAACCTTATGTTCCTCAACCACAGCAGATGTTATTTATTGCATAAATATAAAGCTGGAAAAGAATTGTTGTTATTGATTATTGATACTGTTTTTTCAGTAGAGCTGAAACCTAATTTTGGACTCTGTAGCTACTGAATGAATGTGATACATTTACCAGATGTATCATCAAAGATGATTCCTGCCCTGAAGTCTTAATAGCTCTTGTGATTCAGTGACTTGCACAAATATAAATCACAGCAAAGCAAAACATTTTCAATAAATCTGGTACTGTACTGTAAATCGGCAATGTGGGATGAGGATATGATGGATCACATGATAGCATAAGGCTTTGCTAGGTCAGAGTCTTATTTAAAATTAGACAGGTAATAAAGCTTATGAGGGAAAGGAAAGGCAGCTGTCTGTAGCAAATACATGAAATCATGTGTGTGTCACCTCTGTACAGGAGTCCATGTTTTAAATTCAATTGGATTTGCAAAGACATGTGAAGCTATGATTGTTAGAGCTTTCTGATGTTTTGTGTCCTTCAGGAGAAGAAAAGGGGGAAGAAAAAAAAAAGAAAAAGTGCTGTAAAAATATTTTGTGAAGAAAAACTTTTGACCTCTCTATTGATTGTTATTTTTTTTTTAATATGGAACGTGAGAAACAATTTATTTTCAGAAAGTATTAACTTCAAGGATCCTAGGTCTGGGAGGAGAATATTTATTAGTTTATATAATCAAAATGTTGAAAATGTTTCTTTTTCTGTAGCCTTAGCTCTGTTTCTTTCTTAAAAGTAATAAACACTGTACACAGGAGTATTGCTAAAGTAGACTTCTGATACCAACCTGGGGTGTTGGATATAGTTACATTGCTCTGGGAAAAAAAATACTGGTGTTCTTATGAGTATTTCTGTAAATGAAAATACTGGAGAGAAGGTGGGGGAGGGGATGGAATTTGAGCTGCCATTTAAAAATTGTCTGAATGCGTGGCATTGTTTCTCACAGGTTGCCTAGGTAAACAGTATATTTTTAATATTCTGGGTTTACCAGAATTTTCTTGCTAGATGCGGGTTATTACTGTGTGTGGAGAGTTTCAAGTCATATTACTTCCTTTCTTCTTCAGCTTTCTCTTTACTCTGCAGCTGGTCATATTTCTTCTATCACTGTACATATGAACATGTGCCCACCCACTCAGTGGCAGATAAGACAGTGCCGTGTGGGACACACTTCCAAAGCAAATGGGATTAACTAATGTATAAAAACGGTCTGAAAGGATTCCTGCAGTTCTGCTGACTTCACTGCTATTGCAATTTATGAGTGAGCAAAAACTTTATCTCAACTTTTTCTGCCTCTCAGCCTTGCATATTTTAGCTGCTGTTTTTAAAGTGAACATGGGCTCTCTACAACGTGAGCATCATCAGCACTAATGAGGGTATTTCAGACCAGATCAAAAACATCTTCAAATAATTCCCTTAATATTCCCATGGTCATCCCAGTGGACTAGAAAAAGGATTAATACAAAGCCAGTTGAAAAGAAAATTCTTATAGTCATAATCAAACATCTTGCTTCAGTTAATTTTCTGCTTGATCAGATTTTGACCCTGAACTTGCACTGAGACAACTAACAGAGTAGGATATAACCCAAATATTTTGGATTTTTTAAAGAAATTGCTGTAATATATGTATCCTTTTTTCCCTTACTCCATTCAGCTATATACCTATTAGTCTAAAAATAAGGCATGCTGGTAGTACTGTTAAAAGTTGCTTCATAATGATATTTTTGATAACAGCCTTTGGACTCTACTGGAAAGTAGAGACTAGTGAAAGTGCAAAGTATATTTAAAATAAAGTAAATATGGTAACGTTGGTAATCAAAATGGATGGGTCCTGAAACAAGCAAACCCAATTTATTAGACTGTTGGAGAACAGATGTAGTTGTTGATATGAAATGATCTGTGATTATCTGAAATCATCGACTGGCAACTGGTAACTTGATAACTTGATAGAATATCTTCCAGACATCTGGGTCTGGCAGCAAACTAGCTAAAGAATGGCCAATACTACTGAGTATAAACAGCTGGATTTGCATTCAGAGAAAAGATGGTTAGGGTCTAAACAATCATTTGAGAGGCAATACTCAAAGCAATGAGGAAAACAACTTTGTCCATTACAGAGATAGAAACAAGGGCTGACCAAAGCTTTCCATTAGAAAAGTCGTTGCTGCCTCAAGAACAGTTGTTGCCTTAAGTATAGGGGAAGAGTTTAATCAAAGAAATTTACTGCTGTTAAGGCTTAATGTAACAGTATTTGAATATTCAAATATTTTGCATTACAAAAAAAATGTAGAAGGACATCTTAGTTAATTGCCTCATTACTGGGAAATGAAACAATGTTATTGTTTTTACCACAAGGTTGTTTTTTTTTTTTTTCTGGTGATGAGGACTAGTAATGGAAAAGAATTGTTGGGAGTTTGTTATGGAATTATGATCCTTTCTAAATGTCCTTAAAAGGCTGCAAATTTTCATGTATTCCTGCTGCCATACGTAGCCAATAATTTCCATCACAACATCTTTGTGGAAATTGAACAAAATATCTTGATAGGAACAAAATTAACACAGGTCACACATCACTCCATATGGCAAGTCACTGTGCCAAGACAACTCAAGGTGCTTTGTAGTAGATGGAAAGTCACTAACAAATACCTTTCTCTGTCAAACAGTGTTTCTGTTATCTAAAGAAAGTTTGACATCCATGTCTTCAGCCAAGATCCATCAGTGGTTTTCCATTACTTTATTACATTAGCTTAATCTGACCTAGAAGGAAATATAGATGCCTAAGCACAAGCTCTGTATCCTTGTGTACTCACCTCAAATACCTTGAGAAGGGGAAAAAAGTTGGCATTGGAATGTTTAAAAATAATCATTATAAATGCTTCCAGTGCTTGACCTCTACATACCCATGTTCTCTCCCTGCCCCTTCTTTTGCATTTCGGCTGGGAGAAAATGACTATTTATTACTTTTGGATTGTGTATGGGAAGCCGTCTTCAACTTTACCTCCCTTCAGCTTTGCCTGTGAATGTTCACTGAGAACAAGGATCACAGTTTTTATCCTGACTGATCCATACACATCAGGCTACAAAGTGAGGGTTCTGTGATGGAGCCAGACCAATTCAGTATCTCTGAATAGAAACTTCTCCACTGAATTTCTGCCTACAGGGTCCAAATTTTATCTCCTCTCAACTATCTATTTTGCACAATATTATCTCTGAAAGCCCTGTAAAGCCTATACTGAATCTATGCTTATCTCTGGAATTATTAAACCCCATAATACTGCCCCTTGCAATTTCCTACCGTATTCTACATGCAGGTTTAGGACCTGTGTTTCTGAAAGTGCTTTATAAATATGACATCCACATTTTGATGTTGATGCAAAATCAAACATAAACATGCACTACGTGCCACTAGTTTCTGGTTTGCTGAGATCACATATTAGTTCTTGGTTTTCAGGAGACATCTCGATATATCTCGACTGCTCTAGCACCTTCTGTATGAGTAATCTAACTGTGTGCTATGGCATTCCCAACTTGGGAACGTTGTCATTCTCCAAGTAACATACAAAAATTAAATAGATGTATTTGCTGGGGTATTGACAGCAATTGTCCTAGTGAGACTGTTTGAATGCAGTATGGTTCTGCATTGCTCTAATTAGACTAATCACATCCCAGCATTTTGGGCACAATTTCCTTAACAACTTGGGTAAAAGCATAGTGCATGCTTTTATTCAGTGGTGATTGTAGGACTATCACCAGAGGAAAGCTAAATCCCTTCTCTGAATTTCCAATCTACACATTTCTTATAAGTGAGGGTCATCTGCTCCCTATGGACAAGTTCAAGTGACTTTGAGTTCAATAAGAATTTTTTTTGTTGCCCTTACTGAGGTTGTATCAGGTGCAAACTGGATGTTATTCTGCATTGGGAACTAATAGAGTTATGCAGTCTTAGTAAATTGATTTTTAATTTTGTAAGTAATTTTAAGGGGAATTTTTATTTGAATGAAAATATCTTGTGTCTCTTCTAGTTAAGTAAATTACTCTATGGCTGAAAAATTTGAAAGAATTTCACAGCCTTAAAATTACTACAGGAAACAGGGATTGGATTTTTTAAAATAGTTTTCAATGCTATGATTGTGTATAAACAATTACATTGTAAAGCCTGATTCTTTTTGCAAATGAGTGCACTGAGAGCTGCTGGAGAATGTTTGTGGACTAAGGAACTATCAAAATACGGCAGATGAACATTTGAGGTACTGTGGAAAAGCATACTGGCTTTTCAAGTTGCTTGCAGTGTGAAAGAGAAGGTTATTTGCAAGGCAATCATGACTCAGTGAGTTAATATTTGAAATATTACTGTGTTCTTCATGGGCTCTCATATAGTTGCATAGTGATTTTCATAATGCAATAATAATTTCCTATGGTAACCACCAGCTTTTTCTGTGTTAGAAGATGCATAACTGCTAGCTAAAAATAGCCTATATGTTATTCTGTCTAGTTATGCCTGTAAGTAAACAAACATATAAAAAATCCATATAGAAAATCAGTTTTAAAAATGGAAATGAAACAGGCTCAAACACAATGTATTATTGACAAATATTGCATAAGTTGCCATGTATATATATATGTACACACATATATATATATATAACATAGATTTATCTTACTGGAAAAATTAGTAATTTGTAGGTTTGTATTCCTTTTATTCTATTCTCAAAAAAAAAAAAGCTTTGCAAAATATTTTGTGAAGTTCTCAGAATTAAAATTTCCCAGAGTGTGCATTCACAGTAGCACCAAGGAGCAAGGTTTCTGGTTCCATTTTTTTTTCCTTAGGTCTGTCTGGTAAGGAACAGACTTGACACCCATCCTCTTGTTATCCTTTATGTGAAGTTCCCTGTTCCAACTTTGTAATCTCACAGATCAGGATTAACTTCCACTATAGACTGCATTCATTTTAGGGGGATTTGCTCACAATATTGAAAGACAGGATGATATAAATGGATTAGAACTCCTGGGTCTTGCTCCCCATCTCATTCTCATTGTGCTTTGATCTTCTCTCCTCTGTCAGGAAGCTCTGTTTCAGAATGAGAAAAGACTCTGCCCATTAAGCGTGAAAGACCTCTGATGTTTGATGCAAGGAGAGCATCTGCCATGTTAATAGATTTGTCAGTGAGCTAAGTGCAGAGGTACTAGCTTTTGTTCTGGATTTGTAAAGTGCCTAGAAAAAAATTAAAGGAAGAAATCAGTACTGACACACGACTGAAACTCCTGAGAATGTTTTCTATTTTACTGCCTTTCATGGGAAGCTGGCCCTATGAAAATTGTTTAGCAGGCGTATAAATGCTATTCTTGTAACACTCAAATTCCTAATATGCTGCCTATTTATCTCTAGTGTGTGTATGATCCATGAAGGGTTCAAAACGTATCTGTTGCAAGAGTTAAAATGTGGGTCAATGCTCCAATGTTGGCCTGCTCAGAGGCTTGGCCTTGTTTCCGCCACAAACACATATGCCCCCCTTCCTTAAAAGTCAAATGTCATTTGTCTGCCTCTGAATGATAGCATTCCAACTAACTCATTCCTACCAGAAAGCCTAAATTTAACAGAGCTGAGCCTAAAGATTTAACAGATACCGTTACTCTCTGCACATTTCTCAGATTTTTATTGTACATAACTTTTCAGAGTCTTGAGCCTCCCGTGTAATATAAGGTGTTAGAAACTCAGGTTATTACCAAAGTGGCAGCCTCAGGCAGGAGAGAAAATTGGCACAGAAAGACCCACGCTTACTTTCCTCATCCTTTTTTCCTGCCTTCTGGCTTTACCCTCAACTAATATACCACAGACTTCTAGAACTCTGGTTTCTGAAATATGTAGACTTCTATTGTTATCATTGCCGTATCGAGTATGAATATTTTAAATGCAAAAAAAAGTATTAAAACATCATTGTCTACACATATTTCTCTGTAATTCAGTCTATAATTTTTTACATGAAATTGTAGCAGGATGCCCCTCCTACAGCAGCAGTTTAGCCTTCCAACAGGCTGCCTCAGTTGCCTTTTCCTGTTTTCTTTCAACTTATTTGTAACTTTAACTTTGTTTCTGTTCAAAAACAACCCTTCAAACCTTCTCCCTTCCCCAAAGGAACAATATGGCAATCTTATTTCCCTAAGGCACTGATTCAGTTTCTGCTGAAAATTGAAGCATCTTCACTGACTTCGGAAAGATCCAGTATGACTTGTTCAAAGACAAAAATCTCCTCCTTGATAAAACTAAAAACATATTAAAATTAGAATTTTTTTCTATCTTTTGGGCTGCTCAAGTATCCAGACTTTCATAAAGAGCCCCGAGAAAATGTAATTTCTTGGTACCTAAGCCTCACCAGCTCAAAAGCTGGAAATAACCAGTATTTTCTATCTGCATTCCTCTTCTAGAACAACTAAAAGGGAGCAAGCAGTTCTAATTTTGCTAAAATTCCCTACATGTGGAGCCTCACCTATGATATATATTAGGATTCATTTTCTTTCTTATCACCCATCATACAGAAGCAACTGGCCATGGTACTATTTTAGGACTGCACACAACCACATTTTGCATTGCATTTTTAG
Source organism: Falcunculus frontatus (assembly GCA_013398115.1). NCBI lineage: Eukaryota > Metazoa > Chordata > Aves > Passeriformes > Falcunculus > Falcunculus frontatus. Next base: position 760,980 of record VZRV01010995.1, on the reverse strand, counting down.
GTTTCCTGATCTTCTGAAGGCTATCTCTGTTTTTGTTTGATGGATTGCAACTGGTAATGTTGTTGCATTTTTATTTAAATCCTTCACTTCATCAATGGACTGAAAGAAAGTCAGCCCAATACACCTGCAAGCTATTGTAGTGTTTGTGTCACTACTGTAGAAGAAAGATAGGGAGCTGAATGCTTTCAAATTTGCTGAAGTAGTTCTGTGATGTTGCTCACAGGTGGCTCGAATTAAATTGACTAAGTGACTTCTCCAAGCACAGTACCTGTCATATCTTGTCTCCTTTTCATAACTTCAAAGATATGAAAGTCATAAAACCAAGCCCAGAAAGGATCAGAAGCCACAAGCTCCTTTGATTGATGTTTTGTCATATTTTGGCTCATTACTTCACCAGAAACCTTCTCTGCTAAATTGCAGAATTTATGAACTCCCAGAAAACAAATATTATTAAAAACTGGGTTAAAGGGTTGCAGGGAATCTAACCAACATGCATGAATCACATCCTTATGCCTCCAGGATGACCTCAGAATAAGGAGATACAGTAGAGATTACAGTCAATGTATTTGTTTTCTATTTCTTTGACCTTACAGCCACCTTAAAGTGCTGAACCACTGTTGTTGAAGGAAATATTTTTTTGCTGCTGTGTACAGAAGTTTCTTTCTAATGAACACCACAGGGTTTACTGATCGCTCTTAATGAGTTAGGAACAAGTGTCCTGCAGGTAAATTGTCACATATTTTTAGAAATAAACCAATCAATGAAGGTGATGTATAGAATGATAGAGTTATCTGTACTTCTCCAGAAGAGAAAACAAATATATCAATGTCCTTAATGCTTTATATAAAAGACACTTAAGGAGCTGGCAAAAACTCTGTTTAGAGCTGTGTTGCAGACCTTAAGAATCAATAACAGCAGTTAAACTGAGATTTAGGGACTCTTACAAACATAACCAGGAACAATATTCAAAGGAATGAAGAAACTGAGGGTTGTCACAGGAGAAGAAAAGTCTGGTTTTTTCAGTGTCTCGATACTTTCAGGGAGTATCTTTTAGGGGAAATAGCTGCCTCTGAATGTTACTGTAACACAGTCCTTTTTTACAATGACCTTACTGCTTTGTTTTAACAATTGCATTGACTACCTTAGGAATATGTGATGGAAATCTGCAATTCTGCTAGAATTCAACCAAGGAAACAATTTAGGTACACTTTTTAGCAGATGTATTTATATCTGAGTATAGGAAGCAGGATCTACTTTTTACGAAATGTACTTAATGCTATTGCGGTTGGTGCAAGGGAGATATACACCTTTTCTTTATGTGCAATGCATTTGTATAATTGTTATTCTTAAAGGTACATTTTGGTCAGTATTTGCATATATGTGGTGCATACATAAAGATTGTTTGGTCCACTACTGAAATGCAGGGGGCTTTGGCCAGCAGCTTTCACTTTGTGATGCACAGGGAATGGGACCCAAGTGATGGGTGGATTAGTGCAGTCCTTCACGGGAAGAGCCCTGTGCACATGGATGGCTGTTCTGCCAGCCATGCTGGCCTTCCTTCAGGTTTTCAGTGGGAAATTCTCATGAGTTGAGAGTCCTATTTTCAGAATTTGAGGATGTGATGCTTACATAATAAACCCTCTGACAGAGGGTTTATATTTTAAAAATTTTTCAGTCTGGGCCCTTACCCCATGCAAGTCAAACATAACATCTCTGGAAGAAGGATATATAACTGAGCTAACTCTAATAAACATTCAACATAATTCTACCTATCTTGTGCACAGTACTTAATACATTAACTCCCTTACTATTTAGACTTTTTACATGCAAAATGGAAAAATATGTTACTGTAAAGTGTTTCAAATTTTCCTTTTTTTCCCGTGCAGATACCATTTTGCTTAATATAGCTGTTTAAAGACAGAAAATCAGGATTATTTTGTGTGTGTAAATATAATGTGTAACAGATCCCCTTGCAGCAAGACTTTCTTGTAAGCTTGAATGTGATTTCTTCTGTCTTTACATGAACATTTTGAGACTGGTTCTATCAAACAGAATAAGTAAATTTAGAGTACAAAGCATAAACCCCAAATTATGTAATAAATACGTAACTAAATGAGTTTCTGTGATTTTCCTCTTATATGTGAGTATGCTGCTGTTTTCTTAATGTTGGGATTCTTTTAACTTGTGGAAGAACAGGCTTCTGTACATGGCCAAGAGCTACATTTATTTATGCAAAAGTAAGGATTGGCATTAAATATTTATATATCTCATTTATTTGAAGCTGCTGCCCCATAAAGAACAGACTGCTTTGGGGTTGCTATTAACTGGCCAGGTTTTTCTGACCTCAGTTTAATTCTCAGACTGCTGTGCTTGAAATTGTCACCTTGTATGAAACATTCCAAGAAAATGACAACACTGTTTTGAAGTGTAAGTGAAGAGCACATGCTTGTCCTGCTCAGTGACCTCAGAACATCCTTTAGGTACTTATACTTTTGTCCTCGCTGGTTCAGTTCAAGAATTTAGTTCTCACGTGAGGGCTGATCATTTTATCACCATTCAGGTGTCTTTAGGAGTTTTCTTTTGCTCAGATACTCATTTAGTACATTTCTAGGAGTGACAGATTTCTGCTTCCGAGTAAGTCCTTGCTTGTTTGCTGTGAATATGATGTTCATCTGCCTGCATTTGCTGCTTTGTTGCCTGGGGAGAGGCAGTGTGGAAAATGTTATTTAAGGAAGAAGTATGTACAGCATGCTGCATGAAAACGTCCTTAATTTCAAAGCAGTAGGGACTAGAGACACAGACTGCTCTTAATGACAGACTTGTTACGAATTTCTTAGATAATAATTTTGAATGCTACTTGTAATTCAGTTTTCTGAATTCTGCTTTTCTGTGGAAAAGGCGTTGCACTTCTGTAAAGTTTTGCTGCTTTGGTTTTACTTTTGCTGGGTTGCAGAACACTCTGTTATGTTTCATTTATGTCTCATAATTTTTAATCTATGCATACTTTTCTGTACTTTCCTTTTTTAAATGATCTCTTGCACTGTGGAAGCACACAAACATTTGAAATACAAGCAGTAAAATATAAGTTCATGATGAATCTGTGGAAGCTGGTAGTCTGAAAAAGTCAGAGGTATTGAAACATGATTACATGTTTTGTTTCACAACAGACTAATGGGTTATTTTACAGTAGCATGGCATTATAATCTTAGCTGTATGTAGAAAATTTTTTGTTGAGTCTCCTTTGTAGCACATTTCAATTTCTATGTTATTTACCCACCTGTTTTTTCTACATCCTGTAGAATATCACGGGTTCAATTCAGAACAGAAGTTGACATCGTATCTATAATTCAAATTAAACTCTGTTAATTTTGCTAAAGTTTACAGTGTATTTACAGCTCCATCTTGAAGGTACCTTTTCACGTGATTAGTATAATTGTAAATAATTAGTATCAGTTGACTCAGTATTACCATTTGTTAATGGTTTAATTTGTTCTGGGTATAGAAATTTACAAAACCAAACTGGGTTTTAAAACAAATAAGATGTTCAGAGACAACAGTAGCTCATTGGCTGACCTGGAATCATGACAAGATATGAATCTTGTCTTATGCTTACCCTGTATTTCAGTTATAAGATCAGAATTAGTGACACACAGTCACTGAATGTTTTTGTTATTTATAATAGGCAGGAGCACAGAATTCTACCTGGAATTTTTTCTAGGCTGTTTATTTAGGATATAAATATAATCTGATTATTAGGGGAGCTTGAAATGCTTCGAGAAGATTATTTTGAAGCTCATAAAGAAATAAACTCTACTTTGACTAGCTGTAGATATGAAGAATATAGCAAAATGATATATTTCATATTAAGTCCATCACTTAGACTCATGAGCACTGAGAATGTACTTCTCTAACTTTTCAGTTTGTTTTGAAAGATGATTGAAGATAATTTTTTTATCTAATTTGCTTTTCTTGTCTCTAATGAGTCTGAGTTGTAACTGTTTGAATTGTAGCTGGTGTTTCTATTTGATCTGTTAGTTCAAATATGCCATGTCACATCAAGGAACCCTTGATTTATTGCCACATCTCTTGCGGATGGATTTGCCAAGCAAACAGTTTTCTTAGAATTATTTAGATTATTTTTGGCATTTTGTATTTAGTGAGAAAAGTGCAATAGATCACATTTTTATTATCATTTCTAAATGTGTGCATATTATACTGTATGCATCTACCCCCCAAATCAATATTGGTTGAAGCTTGTTAAGATGACTGACAGGCTGGTTATTACTTCTGCCCTCCAGTGACTGTCCACATGGATATTCCCAGCCATTCACTAACTGGCTGATTTTGGCTTAAAAATGAACTGGCTTGAGGCTGGTCCATAGATTTATGGACTGTGCTTCCTTTCCTCAAATTAGAGGTGTATAGATTATTTTACTTTCAAAAAAATATTTGTTTTATAATTGAGACACATACAACATGTATAAGAGTTTAGAGCTTTGTTTACTTAAAATATATTCAGAAAAATTATGCCTTTATTAACAATTGTGGTGAGAAAATAGAAATACTGGAAATGCTTGAAATCTCTCAAGAGAATGTCTTTTTCTAAATCACCATATTAGAGTGAAACAAAAAATTTATTAAGAAACTTTAAAAGCTCTTTGAAATAATCCATAAAATAGATTAGGAAGTAAATACAATTTCAGTTAATCATGCTACTATTTACTGAGTCCTCAGTGGAGAAGTTCTGAAATATGAAAATCAGATTTAGAAAAAAGTTAACTGGCAAATTGGACAAAACTTTTTTTCTCCTGGAAAGGGCAGATCTGACAATAAGGTTATTTACATACACCAGAACAAAATCAATGAAGTAATTTTACTTTCAGTTTTCTCCTCTGCTGTATGCAGGTGTAATAAGTCATCTTGACTGGCTGCGGAAGGAGGGATCCTGGAGGCCGTGGGTCTTTCTCTTTATTTCTGAAGCTGTACAGGTAGCAGCTCATGAACAGACTCCTTTTCTGGATTCATTTTCTGCAATGCTGAGTAGTTCATTTAAAAAAAGTAGTTTCTATGCTGAGTAGTTAATTTAAAAAAATATTAATCATACCTTTCCTGAGATGCCCTTTTGCACAGCAGTTTCTGAATTTCTCTCTGTCAGACTCAGTAGAGCACAGTGGCATTGGCCCCTCACCTTCTGGTCAGTGCTGATCTTTGCCAGTGGGGCTGACAGGCACCGTGTCCCTAAACTGCCAGAGGCTGTGGCCCAGCCCTTTTATGAGTGTTTGGAACTGTTCTGAGAGCTAAAGGCAACAAGGCTCTGCCTTTCACTCAGGTGTCACAGAACTGTCCATCAAATAAGCAAAGGGGAGGCCAGATCTTCAGCAATGCTTGCTTTTGTTAATCAGTGAGGTTTATAAGACATTATTGACAAAAGAGTATTCTTAAATCATAGAAATGAATTTGTGAACAAGTGTTCTGGAAAAAGAGCCTGTTCCTGAGCTACTTTCTGTGGGTGTTGCCAAAATACCGTTTTCCACAATCCCAAGGGAGTTTGTGAAAACCAGATTTTGGTATATTTCCCACTTAGCCAATTGCACAAAATTGAGTATTCACACAATTGTTAAGCTCTGCACAGGCTATTTTTAGATTTATCGTTCATTTCTTCAGCCAATCTGGAGACAAACCCGTGTAAGAAACAGGCAGTATTCCTTTAATACTAACATTGAATGCAACAAAAGATACTTGTTACTCTTTTCCAGCACATTCATATTAAATGGAAAGTAGGCCAAAGGGATGGATACCAAACCTGCTTTTTCTTAATGTTTATAGGAACTGGAAAGAAAAGATATTCTGTGGGGGAGTTAAATGATATACACTGGATCAGTGCTCTGGTCCTGCAGGAGGTAGAGCTTGTTCAACTGCCTGCAGGATGCTGAAGGAGATTATGAGGTTTCCCCACCTCTATTGGTCATGTGCCAATTCTCTACGGGCAGCAGCTATTTCAAAGAGATTTAGATGACATCACGGGAAATAAAAGATTTCTCTTTTCCAGCTGAAATTCTTTATATGCTGCAGAATACTTTAGTATCTTGACAGCACACAGTATATATTTTATTATGTGCTCCTTTTTTATGTGTAACTGTTGAAGAGCAGAGTATTTTTTTGGTTTTCTTTCTTTCTCTAAAAATGAATCTAATTTTCATAAGGGGTTTTTTGGGGGAGTGGGGGTGCAGGTTAATCAGTCTTACTAACAGATACAAGCTTTGACTACAAAATAAATTCATCAGTGTACCTTACAACACACTGAAGCTTGATCGTAAAAATAATGCAAAGGTAGCATCATCATTCCTTCCTTAGCTCTTTGAAGTTTTGATCTAAAATACTGCAAACTGCTAAAATTTGTCAACTGTACAAAGTAAAATATCCTGTATTTCTGAATTGCCTGCTGGTGCTGAAAGTTACAGAGTTTCCCTCTACATGTGGATGCCAGGAAAGAATCTATTTCATGTGGGTAGCTCGAAGAACGATGCAAAGTCATGTCTTTACAAATATATGACACAGAAAGATTTTTCTTTATTTGTTTACTTTTAAATTTGGCCATGTTAAAATGGCAAAATAACATTGGACACTTTCACTAGAAAGGACAATGTGCTAGAAAGTGGGCACTTTTTTTCCCTCTTCCACTTTATACTCACAGCATTAACACTAAATTGTAATTATGAAAGTTTACATTTTTGCTTGAAATATTTCCCTTTCTCCGAAGGAAATCTGTATTTTATAATGTTTCTCCATTGAGATCTCTGGATGATTCAGTGTCAAAAATCCCATTTTGAGAAATGAAATAGTGCTTTGAGCCCATGCTTTGAATCTTTCAAAGGGACAAATCCTCACCCACTGTGAATCTGTGCCCCTCCCCTATGCATTGTTTACTATTGTCACCACTAGCAGTTCCAGAGCTACTTTGTGAGTGTGGGACTGTTTCCTCAATATGATTGTAGTTCTTAATTTTTAATTTAATGTGTCTTGGGAACCAGTTTCCTTTATCAGAATCAGTTCAAAGAAAGTCCCGCAAAAGAGGAGGGAGGAAGAGGGGATAAACACTAAGGCTAGTCACGTTTTAACTAAAAGTATTGGACTGTCGTGCCTGGGGAAGCTGTCAGAAACAAGGCTGATACTTTCATGAGCTTTTTAAGGCAGCAAGAGTCATAGCTTCAGCCTTTTTCTTGTGTCTTTTGGATCAGATGAAGTTGCCAATACCCATTCTTCTATGTCAGACAATTTACTTATTCTGAAGTCTAAAAGCTTTGCTGCCATTATTTAGGAATTGGTGTTATTATCATCTTATATGTATTAGGTTTATTGAGAGGATACACAAGCACACAGTGCCTCATCTGCTTGATCTGCCATATCTGTTTTTCTGAAAACTGTTGAAAATCTGGAAGTAAAAAAAAAAATCTGGTTCCTGTTCTTGAACCTACTGCTTATTATTATATATAATCTCTTTATTTCTGAGTGGTTTCTCAACACTGTTTGATAGATATGGTGATCTACAAAGGAAAATAAATATTCAGTTTAGGATGTTATATACAGCATGCCAAGCAGGGAAAAAAAGAAAGAAATGTGTGCCTGATCTAAAACTTCAGAAGAGAGTCATTCACTGAAGATATGTGCTGTTTGCTGGAAATGAAAAAACTCAAGTTACATAAAGACACTTCTGGTTTTAGTTCCTTTGGTTCTGGGCTATCAATTATGTGGCACAGGAAGTCTGGTGTTCTGGATTTTTTCTTAGATGCTGGCAGTGGTTTCAAGTAAACTTTTTAGGTGCTCAGAACTTCTGGAATTGCATGCTTGGTGACTCAAATGGAGTAGCAGCACAATGTATGTGTGCTGCCACAGCCTTCTGTGGGTCCTGTATGGCCTGGCTAAAGGCTATAAGGAAGATATACCATGCAGTGTTTGTGGGATGCTTGAATATTGACTATCTCGTTGTGCTTAACCAGAGGAGGGGTTACCAATATAAGAATAAGGTTTTTAGCTTAATTGATTATTTTCTCAGTAATCAGCTGGTTTTTTTCAGTAGTTACTAAGAGAAAAGCTGTTCTACTGAATCAGTGTGGATTTCAACACGGGTCTGTTGCGGGGAAATTTTCTGTTTTCTCCTTTGTATGACAAGTATTACAGTTCTTTAATCTGTCATGTTGAACAGCAAATTAAAATAAAAAAAAACACGGGAGTTTCTTATCTGGGCAGCAAGGATTTGCAGTCCTATTTAGCAAAGGTGGAAACTGCAGCAGAGGTATGAGAAGCAAAGAAGTGCCAGACAGAGGGGAGTTGTGTCTTTCTTCAATCTGCTGGAACAAATTTTCTCTGACATCACATTCCAAGACTGGGCTGACTGGGACCTGAACAGCTTCTTCATTACAGGGGCATGTGCTGCCTGTTAGATAAGTCTTTTGGCAACAGCAACTTAAACCCAAGTATGGTCTTATAAAATCAATGTGGTATCTCTTCTTTTTGGACCAGATTTTGACTTTGGACTGTCCAGGCTAATACTATTATTTTTAGAGTGACCGGAGGATCTGAGTCAGCCAGCAAATGAGCCAAGGTGAAATACTCCAGGAGGCAGAGACACTGAGGATATGACCAAGGAAAATAGGTCCTCATGTTGTAAATGATACTTTAAACCAGAGCTTTCCATCAGTTGTCTCAGTGTAAGTTGGACAGAACGTGTAACCCACAGAGGTGGAAGCAAGAGAAATTGATGTCTTCTAAGTGTTTACTGGCTGCTTTGGAAGTTTTTCACCTACCGTTTCCACTGAGCTCACCATATTTCCACAGAGTTCAACGGGAATAGAATTTAAAAGTATACTTTGTGTGATGTATGCATGATTAATACATAACTATTCTTGCTATCATTAACTTTTTAAGTTTTTAAAATGGTCTTAAGATCGACTGTACTATAAAATTCCTTGTGTGGAAGGCTCTGGATGATGGGACTGTTTTTTTTTTCTCAAGAATGAATAAGAATTTCTGGAACACTGATAATCTAGAAATTGCTAGTTCTGATTTCTTGGTTTGAAGCTTTCCTAAAAAGTGGAATCCTTGTGACCCCACCCTTGGCATGTGCCTCCTTTATAGCATTTGACCTTTTTGACCAATCTTAAATGAATCTGGCATGGGTGAAAGTCACAGAGACTGGGTACCTTCACATTTCATAAAAATGACTGTTAGATATTGGAGAGAGAGAAAACTGTTGTCATATCCTTACCTAAGGAAGACAACAAAATTAATATTTGGTTAGACATCAGAGACTCTGCATAAACTCACCCTTGAGACAGAAATCTCAGCTATGATATTGGACTGTGATAGTTTTGAGGCTCAGAAAATAATCAGCTGTGGTTTGGGGAGGTTTTTTTTCCCCTCCCGCTGAAAAGAGTATCCCTATACTTTGAACTGAAGTAACTTCAGACATTAAAAAAAAAAAAAAATTAAAAACGCAATTAGAGCTTTGATGAGAGCACTCAGGTCTAATTTAGAACGACCTGGACTGAGGATAAAATGGCTCTAAAAATAGCAGGGCACTTAAAAAACTGGAAGGGGTGCATGGAAAAAATACAGATTTACATAGTTAATAGACTAAATTAGTAAAGATGGGGATTTGCTCCCACTATTTTTGTTGCCACTTCATCACCTAGAGAAGAAAGGGATGAGGACTTTACATATAGTTTGGAGTTTGAGGAATGATTTTTCATCCCTGAGTTACCATAGCATCTGGTTTCCCTGGTAACCAGTGACCATGGAAGGGACACTAGGGAAGCTGAAGGCTGGTTATATATTTATTTTTTTGAGAAGGGAAAAGAGAGAGAGAGAGGGGTCAGAGAAGATTTTTGTGTGTGTGAGAACAGAATGTGAGAATAGTGCTGGAGGATAACAGTTGGGAACAGATTTTTTCTGAAATGGAATTTATAGATTTCTTTTCAGTGTAAGGAGTTAAGTAGTTGAAAGAAAAAGATTGGTAGTGAGAAACAAATTCTGATTAACAGATGAGGAAAAGAAGTGCTGTAAGGCTGTCTTCCTGAGATACTGGAGGTTGTGTCAATACAGGTGATACAGGGGGTGATTTGATCAGATTTCCTCTTTACCACAGTAGCACTGGACTGGTCCTTTCTGTGCTTGGGCCTTTACAAACAGAGAACCAATCTACTTGTGTCATAGCCAACATGTTTCTTGCTAATCCAGAGGATTGTTTTGGCAATTCCTGTGGCTGAGACTGCTGAATGGTTCCCAGAATGGAAATTTAAGGAGATCCTTTTAGTGTTTCTTTATGGCCTGCTGCAGAACTGTCAACAGACAAATAAATATGGCAGATTATAACAGGGAGGGTTCTCAATGAATGTTTGTTTGTTTGCTGGTTTCAACAATAAGAACATTGATGATTTTCCCTTTTGCTTTCAAAGATACCTATTTCCTGTTCAGAAAGCCTTTTGAAAGATGCCACACTGTAACAGACACCCAATGCAACAAACACTCCTGGGCAGCTTTGGGTTTGATATTTAGTGGAAAGCAAAGGAAGGCAGTAATTGCTTTCATCCTTTAGACTTGTTGACAGTTAATCAGAGCTCAGATTTCCAGGGAGGAATTATTCAGGCTTAGGGAATTTTTGACACCTCTACATTAGTAAAATATTTTTTTAGACATTTTAATATTCTTATTCCACAAAGACCCGCTCATGTCAGAGAATCTCTTACAGCAAATTCCCACAAATGCATGAGTGGCTCTGCTGCACTACCAGTGTTTGAGGCAGTGTAAATGGAAACATAATTCTGCTTTCTCCTTGTGTTTTATCCATGATCCATATTTCTTTGATTTCTTCATTTGTAGGGCAATCTTCAGGCACTTCACTGGACCAACTTCTCCCTATCCTTAAATCAAAACAATACAAAGGCTTGAATATAAGAACACTAAACTTTCTCATGTGTAAAGTCTTGTTTACTGCTCAAATAGTAAATCTCTGTCTTTATTATGCTCTTTTATTTCTTTGCACACAGGCCAGATGGTAGGAAACAGATGATTTTACTAGTTGGATAATTTTAAGCATGTGATTACAATGTTGCGAGTAAATACATCATTTTGCTATCTTTCATTACTGAGCTTGTTGATGTTCCATTCAGTCGAAACAGTAAACAAATTTTGTTTTTCAGACGTTTTCTTAGTAATTTTATTTTCAAGATGATCTAAAATACCAAAAAGGCCCTTCTTTTTATGTCTTCTAAGGCACAGATTTTTTTAAAAAAAGAAAGATAACACAGCGTGTATGAGCTCTTAAATTCATTGAGTTGAACTGGCTCTGGATTTGGCCCTTAAGTTCAAGGTTCCAGACTATCAGTAACTATGATGTGATGATTTAAATATCCTGAGCATTTCAGTAGCCTACGGAACACCTTAATTCACCAGAGGAGAAGGCTTCTGTAGTGGTGAAATACTACTATGAGCTTATTCATAACTAATAAATTACAAACTACCATTAATTTAGATTAGTAATTATGATGACTTTAGTAGATTTAGAGTATATGAAGGTAGAAAGAGGATTTACATTTTGATTCTTCAGATTTAGTGTGCTCATATTCCCTTTTATTTGCAAAGATAACTCAAAATATTTGTTTCCAAATACAAGTTCAGATTCCAAAACTCTCTGATTTTTTCCTATTTATTGTATTTTTTCTTTTGATTGCATTTTTCCCTCTGTGTTTTCAAAAGGATAGGTCTGTTTTGATCCTGATTTGCATGAGTACAATGTCAAATGTACGCATGCAAATGGGGTGCTTACATCTGCATACCATCATGAACGCAGTCCCTCTGCATTTGCGGGCGGGCAAGAGCTAAAATGCAAATACAAGTTAGTCTCAGGATGTCATGATTCTCATTCATGTGACAGCAAAGGAGAATTTTATAAATGGATTGGAAGAAGGTGTTTAAGGGGAGCCTTCCCAGCCTAATAGGCTTGAACCAACCTCATGGGCCGATTAAGTGAAAGAATCTATTGCTCCCATGCACTGTCTCATTATTCCCAAAAAGCATTTTTTTTTTGTGCAGGAATAAATTGGTTCCCTTATAGAAACTTCTTTCTCAGTAATATTTTCACTTTGGCATGAGGCAAGTGTTCCAGACAATGCATCTCTGCAAATTCTACACTTTGGTGCCCACAGCCAGAGCTCAGTTCAGCACTCCCACCTTGGAGGCTGAAGAGGTCCAAGCGCCACCTTCCCGTGGCAGAAGTGAGTCCTGGTAGCTGCTCTGGGTACCAGGGCCAATCCTTGGGTGAGTCCAGGCTCATGAGGCAGCCCAGGCTGGGTCTGTATGAGAGGGGAAAGCCACTCCTCCCACCTCCTCCCTACAGTGACACACAATGTCCTGCTTTACTCAATAATGGGAAATGTTGGTGATCCTCCTGTGCCGAAGTCTCATTCTTTCCAGCCAGGTGCTATCCACTCTGATCAGAGGTAGGAAGGTTTTCAGCAATGAGATTCCCTTCCCCACCGTGACATTTAAGGTAAAATCTCCCTTTCTGCAGGCAGAAATACTTGTGTCTGGCTTTGTTGATAGGTACCAGATAGCTTCCAGCTAATACATGAACTACATGTTCTAACCACCTTCTTTGAAAAACATATAGCAACATTTTATCATAGCTAGTCTTCCTAAAGCATGAATGTCTTGTTAAATATTATTCCTTTAATGCTGCTGAAAAATATTTTATTCAAAATACGACTTATTTAACAGCTAATATGTCTAGGTTATAATTTCCTTGGTAGAAAGCTTTTTCCCTTTATTTTTCTTTCAATATTCAGATTCAAGTGAAAAAACACCCCCAAATCCCTAACCATAATTGCCTAACTCTAAGGCCGACACTGAATACAATTTTGAGGAAAATCTGCCATGAAAAAAAAAGAGAACATGTATTGGGAAGGACAGAATTCAGTTAAAAGGTTGCCAGGGTACATGTTTTGCTATTTGTTCATAAATAGTAATTTAATTTTCTGTTCTGTTTTGCTGACATATTCCAAAAATCTCTATCAGAAGGTGCTTTGTTGACCTTAACCTTATTTGCTAAATTTTACAAGCACAGTAGTAGTTGCTTTGGAAAAGATACTGTTGCCAGTAATCATTGCTAAGTGCAACCCCATCTATCCCATCTGTGACAATAAAGTTAGCCTTTTCAAAAAAATGAAAAAGGAAGAAGAAGAGGAGAGAGAGGGAAGAAGAAGAAAAAAGAAGCTGCTATTCTGAATCTCATAGTTTAGCAAAAGGGAACAACTTTTTACACTACACTACCCTCAAAACCCCACCTGCAGCTTGTTAAATAAATGCCTGGTGAAGACACCACCCCCAAAACCACCACAAGGATCCAGGTGCTGGCCATTAGTGCTAATGATTTGTAAGTGAATTCCATCAAAAGGGTGACTCAGCAGATTGAAACTGAGGTATTTGAAGAAGCTTGGGAGGGAGGATGCTGGTAATCTGCTCCTGCTAGAGCACATTTGCCTGGAAGGTTGCTAATTGCTGTACAACATTTCTCTAGAGATTTAGAAGGTGTTGGTAATCAGTAGAAAGATATTAATTTATTTTCTGGGGTGAGATGTCTTCTGAGGTAAGAAATAAGTTTTATTTAACAGGAGCAAAAATTAAATAAGAGCTGGGAGGGTGGGAGGGAGAGTATCCTAGGGAAGTGTGATGTGATAACATTTTTATGGTTTTCCCTGTGAACGGGCAGGAAAGTTGTATTAATGATTTGCTAGAAATGATTTTGTGTCTCTGGCTGTGCTCAGTCATCTTGTAAAGTTTGGTTTTTGTGTCCCAGGAGGCTGCAGAAGGGGTGTGTGCCTATACCACCTCATATCAATCATTAGTCCTTCACAGAAAGTTGAAGTGGTCTTACAGTTAATTTTAGACATGTCCCAAATGCTTATATTAAAAACTAAGATGAATTGCTGTTCAGTTAAAGGTGTGTTTTGGGTGCATATTTCTGTATTTCTAACAGATAAACTCTTTCTAAAGTAAAGATATCAGTAAATGAAGGTGGCAAGTCAGCACAACCCTGTTGTGTTAGTATCTTTAGAGCTGCTTTGTTTTACGCTGTCTTTCCTGAGGAGATCAATAATGGATGGCTGACATAATTCTTTCACCACTCAGAAATGAGAAAGCCTAAATACATTTCTTTAGGGCAGGCATGTTTTTCATCCTGAGCTGAAAAGCCTGTAATTGAGTGAGGTTTATAAGTGTGATTGCTATTGGTGTGTGTTCCAATCTGATGTGCCTGTGAAAGGTTCCACTGGCATTTACCTGACTCTTAGGAATGTTGACCTCATCTCCCAAGCTGGCCAGGATGTGAAATGTCTGTGCTGGGAGACACATATACAGAATAAGTCTTAGAAGCATTGAGGTTCCGCTTATGATTGTGTTGGTAACTTCCTCAAAGTTTACTAGTTCTACCTAATTTGCATATACTGTAACTTTAAAAAGAAAGTAAAGCTGAGAACAGGGGTCCATCCCCTTGCAATGTTGATTTATATTTGTATCTTCCTGGTGAAGTGATTGAGAAGACTTTATCAAGCTCCCCACTGGTAAGAACATGGGAAAACTGGAGGGCTTCTTTGACTGTACTGTTCTGCTATTCACAGGTCTAAAAAATTGGGAGAAATGTGTATCTCTAAAATGATGTGTCAGTATGGACATCCTTACAGCACAAGACTCTAAAGTACAGTCCCTATTACTTGTCAATACCAGTGCTTTTAGGTCTCAAAGCATTTATACAAATGAAAAGGTACCCGGAGGAAAGCAGCTGGAACAAAGAATTACAGGTTCAGTGTGAATCCAAAGTCATGCCTGTACCCCAGATCCCTCTCTCATGGAATCTGTCCTTTTAACCACTCTAAATACTTCCCTTTCTCTAGGAAGCCCCTGTGGCACAGCTGGTCTGTGCTTTGGGCAGGATACTGACTGTGCTTCTACCAAATGGGCACTGGCAGGGCCAGAGCATTTTCCAGAACCAGGCAGACTTGCTGCTCTTGCCTGAGGGGTTTTTATTTTATTTTACCTTTGGAAGGCTTTCTGTAGTATATTTACAAGATATTCTCCAGAATGGGTCAGGTATGTGGAGGCATCACAGTGGATGTAAGACAGGCTGACACTATTGAAGACGTTGTCCTATCCACTGATTTTACCTATTTTAAAATCAGATTAGTAGTCTGTTTTGCATTGTGTGCATCCCATAAGTTTCTTGGAAAAAACCAACAAAATTCTGTAATTTAACGTATTACTGTTTTCGTCTGTTATTTTGGAAGGCTGTGGGTAAGACAAATTGGTTTACAGCACATGTGAAATGCTGTTGAAATATGGTACACAGATGCAACAGGGTAAAACAGTTCTTTCCACAATTAATTACTATTGCTGAGAGAAAGATAAATGCAACTTTGATTAGCATTTTTGAGGGGCTGGTTGGGCTTTTCTGTTTGTCAAAGGAAGGTGTGGTTCTGGGGTGCCATGGGAGTCCTGGCTGATGCCACAGTGGTGGTTTGTGTGGCTGAGAGGGGAGTGCCAGGTGCAAAATGTTGAGGGTCCTGTGGGTCCCACCTGTCCCTGCTCAGATGTGGCTGTGGGGTCTTTGTGGAGCAGCTGCGGCTGCTCCATATGGGACAGGGCTGATTCCAGGTATTCTGGAGCCACCCCAGCACAGGGCACAGCTCAGCCTCTCAGCAACACCAGTGGTGCCTCTGTGGGAATGTGTTTAGAAGAGCAGAAAATGCTGGACAAATGGAGGAGGGGGGAGGAAAGAGCAGGGAAAAAGCTTGAGGAACACCACTAAGATGCATGTCATCAATGTGTACTTCTGTGATTGAAGGTGATGTGTTGCTGTTAGCTGCACATATAGAACTTTATGTACAGAAATAAAATAACCCCCTAAATGCTGTAAATCAGCACCACTTGTGAAATCCACAGTATGTGTTCACTGCTGTGTGAACTCAGTTCTGTTGGAAGCAGTATTCCCGTGTTTGTTTTGATACACAGTGGAAATAAAGTACTAGTTCTCTTACCCACAAATATGCTATGTGTTTGTGAATTGAGTTTCAAACTCTTTTATCAACACTGATTGCTGCCTGGGGAAATGATTCCAATATATCAAAGCCTGAGAGAAAAGAAAGCCAAGGGTAGCTGGATATTTCGAAGCAGAATAAAAAATGAACATTAGAATTCATGACAAGTAAAAGCAATTTGTAATACAGAGGTAGGCATTGTATTAAATAAATGCATTTAAAATATTGCATGTAAATGAAGTAGATGCCTGAATTTAAGAAGGAAGAACAAGTGCTATGTATCAGTGTTTAATCAGGTATTTGTAAGTAGTAAGAGACTTAATTTAAAAATAGGATTACCTGTAATTCACTCTGAATACTTAAAAATTTTTCTTTATCAGAATGAGTCACATTTACTCCTATTGAGCAATATTTTATTCTTAAAGTGGTTTTCTTCATTTACTCTACCTAAAACACAAAATAGTATTCAGTGCTACAAACAGTGGGAAAATATTCCTAGCGGCAAGATATTTAGAGACAGAGAAAGGGGTATCGTTCACTTTCTTCATTATGGTATGGCAAGGTCAGCCTCCTGGAAGAGGTGAAAAGTATTTTGAGTGCCAAATTGAATGACTCTCACCATTTAATTTTTTTCCTCAAGCATTTATTTTCAGCTCATGAGTACATCTATTGTGTTTTCTTGTTTTCCAATGGAGATGCGGCAATGTCATGAAAAAGGCATTTCTACGCAACCTTAGTTCTCAGTGTCAATTATATAATTTTGGAAGCATGAGTTTGTCTTATATAATGGTAAAATAGCTACAAATCAAGCAAAATACAGAAAAGTAATCCTTCATAAAAATAAATTAAATGAGTGTATTGCTTGCACAAAGTTAGGATGTGGCTAGGCTACATCCCTGTTTTGTTTTCTATGTTTTGGATGTCTAGAAGGACAAGAGCTAAATCTGATTCTTTAAACACTGTTGCATAACAGTGTTCTCTTGCAAGGAAAATGCTTTATCTTTGAGTGGTTTTAAGATGTTTTTCGTTTAAGAGACATTAATTACCTGCTGATCTTAAGAGACAGCAACTGTTTCCACCATGATGTGGCTCCTATTTGGGATGTGTTCACCGTTTTTATTAGGTTCCAGTGTTGAACTTTATTTAACCGAGAACCCTGGGGTTTACTTGGTGACATACAAAATGTGTGTACATGTCTGTGTGTGAGATTTGAACAGGCAGCCACTTTCTCTTTTCAAACAAAGGACATCCATAACAGCAATGTGAAGCATTGCATTCAATCCTTGTTTACAGGGTTTAAACCTCTGTATGCAATTGAGAGAATTTCAGTATTGCTCTCTAACTGCCATTTCCATTTTTGTAAACTCTCTTCAGATTGCTCAAAAAGCATGCCTGTCAAAACTACATGTTTTGGAGGCAAAAAGATTTTGAAACAGAAAATCTTTTGTGCTTTGGATGATTCCCCAGCTTTAAAGCCCAGCAACGCAACATGAAACACACCAGAATTAGAATAGTTCAGAAGCTGATTTCAGTCAGTCTGTAAAACACATGCTTTATTTAATAATTTTTTAAAAAAATCTTTAAAATTCCATCTGAGCAATTCTGAGAGTTTTTATTTTATCTGTGTGAAAGTACACGTGGCTTAACTGCCTTGAAAATAGGAGCAAAGTAAGGCAGACTCAGGTCCTGTTTCAGTCAATATAGTAGTGGCCCTGTGGACCTCCAAATCACTGTTCAATGCATAAAAGTACAAATAAAATCATTCAGCATTGATGCTTTTTTTAAAAAAAATTGTGTTGGTAACTTAAATATGAAGCAGTAGTGTCAGATACATAGATGTAGCTGTGTGATGCCATGACTTCAGTGTGTCCTGGGGAACCTGTTATGCTTCTCCTGCTGCTTTAATGCTTGAGTTGTAAAGCTGACAACTTTCAGTATCTTATTTCAATCATCATTTGATCCTCAGACACTCTTATAAACACAGCTCATGTGTTACCTGGACTTTATCGTTTTGTCTGGTCTCAATTTACTGCATGTTTGTATGATACATGGCACTCACTTGTGAATATTCTTTTTTTCAGATGAACAGCAAATTGGCAAGAAGTTTGTGGTGAAAGTTACACCACTTTAAAGGACATATAATCTGCTGTGCTCTTCAAAATCTCCAAATAGGTAAGACACAATCAAATTTTATTCTAGATTCAGTTTTGCCAGTCAGGCACCATTACAATTTGACAGGCGTGAAACCTGAATGACATAACCTACTGTGACATATCTGATAGGCCGATGCAGAAATTTAATCAACATTTCCAATAAGTTTGCTGTACTTGGCCTGTTGTGTCCCCCACCATGCTGCAGTGTTCTGTCAATCTTTAGGTCAGGTATTTGGTCCTAAACATCACAAAATGTAACAGTTTGCTTATTTATGGAAGGTTCCATAGGTGTTTCCATGTACCCTTCCTGGATATTCTGGATCTGAATAATGTTGCAACTGTATAATTATTCCAGTGTAGGCACCTGTAAATCATTGTACATGGTCAGTAGAGAAGCTGCTGAATGTATGGAATCACTTAACCTACTTACATATAATTTGCCTATCACTGATATACTGTGTTGTGGCTAGCTATGACCTAGTTGGCTTCTTTCTGAAGTTCTTAGGTGTTGAAAAAAAAGAAGAAAAGACACAGCTCCAGGGTTTCTTTCCTATAATTTATCATGACAGCGGCTTACTCAAAGAATTAAAAGAAAGATATCTCCTCATCTACTCCTCTGGATTTACATTTCTGCTGCCATAAGAGGATTCTCTTCTAATTCAGTGAAAACCAGTTGGTGCAGCTAAACTCCCAAACCTCCTAAAGTGGCATTTAATACATAAAATTAACAGAACATAAAATAATTTTTAAAAGAATTCTTCACACTAACCCTTCAGCCAGATATCAGTTGTGCCTTGGCCCCTTTTCTAACTACTTAAAATTAATGATTTGGAATTCAGAGTTTTTGTGTTTCTGGAATCATCTAATTCTTGTGATTTCAGTGGGAATTGGCAGGCTCACAAATGTAGCTCATAATTAGAATGTATTTATCATATCTGCATGATCTTATTATAAAGAAAAACATATTAATATTGCATATCACAAAGTATTTGCAAATATTATTTCTAAGAACTTTATCTAAAAGCCTTGGAAACAATTTAAATTCTTTTAAGCAACAAACGATATAATTCGCAGCACTTATGAAAGAATTGCTTTTACAGCCTGGGACAAAACTGCTACATGGTCTATTCCAAACCAGCCCATGTAAATGTTTGCTATGAATGGGCTGGGCTATGGAAACCAGAAAGCAATTTTCTTGTATTACTTAATTTTCTATTTGAAATATGGACCAAAAAATCATTATAAATTAATTTAATATGCTCGTATCACCTTCTCCCAAAAAAAGCTGTATATGTAAACCACTGTCAAAAATGTCACGGCAAATATGACATGGATACACCAGGTTGTGCTGTGAAAATAAGAAACTCTTATCTCCATGTGATTCCAACTTTGAAGGTGACTTATGCTTTCAAAATAAGTGTCCACAGAGTCACTCTGCGTTCATATTTCACTTGAAATTCTTGCCCTTTATTACGGAATAACTTCATTGATGAAGGGCGTTCAAATAACTAAAGTCCTGAAATGTGCTGGTTAAAGACAGGAATAAACTGTCCCCTGCTCCTCTGTAGTAGGAACACTGCAACTGTTCAGCCTCACAAGTCTGACATATCTGGAATATCAAACCTCCATGCTCATCTCTGCACAGACCAGGGACGGCAGAGGTGAGCACTGTAACCTTTATTGCAAGTAGCCAGATGGTCCTGTTATTTCAGTCTCCTGAACTGATAATAGGTAGCTCAGGAAAGACGTTCTTATTGTCAGCTGAGATGTGTTTCTGGACACATAATATCACTGTTTAAATCTGTTCTTATTGTTCTAGTTGCTATCTAAAATAATTTTCTTAGGTGCACTGGATTATACCAGCTAAGTGTAAATAAAAACATTGCATGGTATTGAATCATGGGATTACTAATAGTTTATGTTTTTCAGGGAATAACCCTCAGGTACAAATGTTGTGATCTGGTATTATATTTAACCTAGCTATTTGTCATTATAAAGCATTTCTGAGGTGTTTTACTTGACAAGCAAGCTATGCATTAAATTTTAGTAAATTTGACTTATAAATTTAAAAGGAAGAAGAAGACAGAATACAGGTTACAATAGGCTCCAAAAGAGATTTGGGGATGTAGCTTGCTAATGAATACAAATCTTTGTAAGTTATATTGAATGGTTGCATTCAGCAAGTCCAGAAATACTTTATTTTGAAATCTGTAGCTGTATTCATCTGCTTCAACTCTCTAGCTGTGTTTTTGTCCATTTTCTACCTGTCTGTTCTCTGTTGTACTTGTGTTTTCATGGCTTAACCCCATGAGGATATCCAGAGGTAGTGCTGTGGCAGACCTTGCTGAAACCTCTACCAGCTCAGTGACGCTCACTTGTTTTAATTTCTTCTCTCCTCTTCCTTCCTCTTGCCTTTCAAACCTTTGTTCAACAAACAGTCCAGAGATGCCTCTCTAGTTATTTGTATTACGTGTGCTGATTACCATCAAAATGAAAGGGTGGTTTTCACCAAAGATGAAAAGGAGTTACAGAAGTACATTAGGATTTAACTGGTCAAGAATGGACCATATTCATAGAATGGATTGGCTTGGAAGGGACCTTAAAGATCATTTACTTCCTGCCATGGACATTCGTTCTGAAAGTAGCTTCTCTAAGGCTGCCCACCTCTTGAACTGCTTAGTTCACAACTTCTCCTTCACTCATAGAGACAGAAAGTTTCACAGTACTGTTTTACTGAATGGAAACCTCTTGGCAACACAGTTAAGGTGGAGCGATCCTACAGCAAGGTGTTTAATTTTATACATATAGTAACACAATACTTCAGAGGCTAATTGTGTTTTGGGACTACCCAGTCTGTCTGGAAGGAGATGTGTGAGAGATGCTCACTGACTGGGATGATGGGATAATTGTACAGTGCAGGAGGATTTGCTATGGTTCAGAAACAAATCCATTATTATTGCCACTGGCAAGAGACTTGGGAGACTTGAGATACTTCAGAGAGAAATGTGTAGCTTCACACCATTCCAAGAATAGATTTGTGCTCATACAACTGAATTGCACTTTGGGTATGTTCCCTCTCCTTTTTTTCACCCCAGAAGGAAAATATGTGTAATATTCCATGCATTGCATGCATTTTCTTTGCTGGGGGAAGTATTTCTTGTTTTCCCTTTATTCTGTGGAAAATTCAGTGAATTGGCAGTAGAATGAATCCTTGGGAAAAATGAATTGCTTACATGTTTTTTCCCAGATTTGCTAATGGTTTGTCAGTGCTCTGTTCTGATAATATTTAATATATGTAGTCCTACAGGAAAAGATATTATGTTTTAAAAGTGCTTTGTACCTCTAGGAAACTCATCTTTCCTTGGAATTACAAACTTTGGTTACTCAGCAGAGTTTATGCAGTTGTTGCAAGCTTCATCTTCAAGTACCTGCATTTACACCCTGCTTGCTGCTCTGCCCTGGAACAGCTGCAATAAGGAGCTACCTCTTTTCCCTCATCCAGCCCCGATATAAAGTTATGAATGTGTTAATTAACTATACATTACAATTCATTAAATATTCTTAATTCTGATGGGGGAACAAATGAAATTCATCATTAGCAATTGAGTTTTAGAGTGAGTGTGGGTGGGTGCATGGGAATATGTATGCTAGAAAAAATTTATGCAGATTAAATCCATTAGCAATTTTTTGCACACCTCATTAGGCAAAATATCAAATCCTACTTAGCTCTTCTACTGCTCTCATTAGATGATTTAAACAACACTATTCCATACCATGGAAAGGAAAAGCCAGTCCCTGGTGTAGTGTCCCACAAGTGAATTCTCAATTTACAGCTGTCATACCAGCTCCTTGGGCTCATCATGTTGCCTCCCTGTACTGTGGCATTGCTCAGTCTGCTGAGAGAGCCTGGCAACTCTAGAGAGGCTCTCTGGAAATTGTATGTTTTTACTTCTTGTCACAGCACTGTCCATGCTCTCTGGTGCTGTAAGGGGCTTAAAACATGTGCAGCTCTATGATGTGTGTTGAAAATACTTCCCAGCGGTGACTGTTGAAAATGTTGCCTTGTCACTCCCCTTTTCAGAAAATACAGAATTATCAAAACATTGAAGTTTTCTGTGTGACAATGTCACTCCTGATAAATTTTTAATGGAATAATTTATTGGGTTGATGTTGGAATATCTGGCGTGGCTACAACTATGTCAGAGGCTATGGGTTAACCATCACTTTAAGTCAGTTTAAGCCAATTCCTCTGCTCTGGGAAGTGTTCCCAACCTGTCTTGACCTGAGAAGCTCATTCCTGTCCTCATTCATGTCTTTATGCTGAACAGAAAAGGACAGGAAAAGGAGACAAATTGGCTTTAGATTATCCTGGCAAAATAGGGCTGGATTAATTTTGATACAGTTAGGTTTGCTGGGCTGGCTCACCAGCCAACCTTGCAAATACTCCATTACAAAAGAAGGAAAGAAAGTACAGGTTGAGGCTGCAGAGAGGGAGGACACAAAAGTGCTTCTTTTAACTGTACTTGTCTTACTGCAGTTAAGATTTCCATGATACTGCGGCAGTAATATAGTCAGTGGTTCAAAGGAAGCTCTGTAATCCAAAGTTGAACAAAGGTAGGTGGGAAACTTTAAAGGGAGTTTGATTGCAAGAATTTGTTATTATTTTTGCAGGGAAAGGGGAAGAAATGGGTTTTCTTTTGTCAAGTCATTTACACACAACAAAAGATATGAAAGAAAGTACGAGCAGCTAATATTATAACAGTCTATTCTGAGTGAAACTCTAAAAAGTATGGAGAGACTTTATTTAATCTTTTCTCTTCCTGTTATTTGACTACTCTTTCTGGTTTTGAGACTGAAAAGTGCTAAATATCTTTCATTCCATGCCCAAACCATTTTGTGCAATGTAAGCTCACACAGTTTAAAAGCCAGGGGCTCTCTTAACTAGAAGATAGCAGGGGGAGAGGAAAATTCTCAGCTGAGTACTCAAGGCTGAGGTCCAATTAACTTTTCTTTCTTATTTATGAGTGAAAATGCAGTAGAGTCAGAAAACAGTAACAAAAGGCACTTACTTCCTCTCCATGTACAGTATTAGAGCAGTATTTAATTTTCAAACTAGGTTAACTGTATTTTTAGCTTCTGTCCTCTCCTTACTTCTTGCAGATGCCAGAGCAGGTAGAATTTCCATTTTTACCTCACACTGGAAGCAGCAGTGTATAAGAGAGCAGCTGAATTCTTGCAGCGCCACATGTAGTGTCCTTTGCTGCCTTTGATCATTTGTCATTTTGATCATTACAGTTTGAACAAAGCAGTTAATTGATCCTTTCTCATCGCCTCCTTCACATCCTGCGTGCTATCAGCTTTGGTAATTTCCTTTTTATTCAAAAATGTACAGGAAATAGTACTGCAGGTCTTAGCACAAGTGGGTGTGCCTCTCATTCTGCTGTGAGAGAAGTGTTCCTGGCACCAGCTGGCACCTTGCTCACTTGGTCAGGAATTCTTTGGAGCCTCACCAGGGTGTAGCTTGTGCCTCATTATGCTTTATGTAGGCAGTAGGTGCATCTCACATGCTGAGAAGAAGGGGCAGAAGAAGGATTTGGCAGACAGGAAGATTTTGAACAAAGGCTCCTGAAACCTATACCCTCTGTTCAGTCCTACAAAAGCAGATCCCATGTGGGATGCATGAAAGTGGCCAAGTAGAGGTTTGTGCTTCTATTGGCTTTGTGTAACTGATGAGGGTTATGGTTCCCAGGTGTCCTAGCAAAACTGGGACAGCCTGGACAAAGTGGAAGCAGTTCCAGTAATTTCTATATGAGTACAGCCTGTACTGTCCCTGCCCCACATGGGGGAAAGGGGCTGCTGGCTGCTTCTGACAGTGTGGGTCACTGGCACACAGGCTGGAGAAGACATGGGCCCTCTGAAGTGGTCTAAAGAACAGAGTTTAACCATCTAAACAGAAAATCTAATTTTCTTATTTTTCTTCTGTGTCATCTGGCAGTCCAGATAGGGTTAGAATCTCCCTCAGCTGTTGCATGCTCTCTGATTTCCCTGGCCTTGCCAAAGGAAGGGAATTCTGTCAGATGATGGCATATGAGCAAATGCTCATAGCCATGGGGGAGCTCGTGGCACAGAACAGGCCCTCAGTTGCATTTAAATCTGGGGACGGAAAAGGAGAGAGGAAGGAAGAAGTAATCTCACTTTGTGTCAGGATTGCCTTTTCTCCCACACCATAACCCATTCCAAATCCCTTTGTTAAACCATGAATGCATTGTATGCCAAGCAAATAATTTCTCCTATTATACTTTACATGCAATTCTTCAAATTCAAAGGTCACCAGCCAGACATGTAAAATGACTTCATGAACGACTTTAGCTCGTTAATCATGCCTCAGTGTAGCAGTGCCTCTCCTCTGTTCATTAGAATAACATTTCTTTGCACTTTATGGCAAACCATCATTATAATACAGAACAAGGACAACAGAGTGTGAAAGACTTTTTTTAATGAGACTTCATAGCTGCTCATGGTTGGACTCCTCATCCTGTTTGCTCTTGAAAGAGCTGTCTGACAAAGGTTCAGGATTTTACCTGATGAAGAGAGCCAGAAAGAGTTTCACAGGGAAAACTGTCAATGAGCTTACAGAAAACTGCATAAACTTGGCTGCCCTGTCGGCTGAGCTGTCAGTCTTCAAACAAATGCAGAGAGAAAATCTTTAATTGTACTCACACACAGAAGACATTTTATGCTGTATCATTGCCATTTGCAGCTGTTCTTAACTCACAGAGAAAAAACAACAGCTCAGGATCCCCAGGATCTTGAGTGGACTCCGGCCTTAATAAAGAGACACTCTGTACTTTAATAATTACCAATTATTGAGGAAAATAAACTGTTAATCAGAACCTCTAACACTCAGTTGCATCATTAATGCTCTTGCTGTTACTTTAATATTATTTTAGTCCTTACCTTGGATATACCAAAGAAATGGAATCACTAGAATAGTGCTGGACTCAGACAGCTAATTTAAATCTCTCTTAATAAATATTTTAAGGGATGTTAATAATATTTTAGAATCTTTCTTCTTTAGCTGCAATAATGAAATTGCAAAAATGGCTTATAAAGTTTTGTGGATGTTCATTTTTAATTAAAATGTTCTTCCCCGTTTTCCCTCGGGAGTGAAGCGACCTTAAGCACTAGAAAAGGATACCAAGGTTCCTCAGAAAAAGTACCAGTCTGACTATTACCCACATTCATTTCCTGTCTGAGGCCAGTCCAGGTGCTCCCAACAAAAAAAATAAATACTTACAAATCCAGGCTCTAATCTTGTCCTCATGACAAGTTTTCAACTTCCTTTGAAGGCAAATGCAGTTTTAATTCATACGGGAGGCAGCATCAGAACAGTTGTGCAATATGCAGATAGAGGAGTAATAATGATGAGATATACTTATATATTGCCAGCCTAGAGAGAGAAAATTGAACTTTAAAATCAGTGGATTTGTGAGGTGTTTGAAAATGATTGTTGTTCTTTTCCCTGCCATCTGTTTGTTCTTTATTGCCCATCTCTATTGTTTTTGTTGTGCTATTGATGTTATTTTTGCAATGTACCTTTCATCTCCTGTATACTGATTAATTTCTAAGTGTAATTTCATAATATTTTTTTCTCCATCCCTAAGTCAGTTTTGTACCTGTTAACTATGTACCCTTAGTTACTAGATTCTGAAGCAGGTTTCACCCTAGGGTTCATCAGCCTTCTCCCCAGCTTTGCTGCTATTTTGTCCCTGCAAATCCTGTGCAGTTCTGTGTGCCCATCTTTTTCTTCCTCACTGGCCAAGGTCTCTTTCACCTGGCTACTGCATGGGCCAAAGGTAAAAAATTGAGTTTTTTCAAGCCTGAACTGAGGAAGAGGCACTATTCTTTGTTCCCCCAAATATTTTTGTCATCACTGGATGAAGCAACAAAGATATTGAAATAAAATAAGCTGTTCAAAGTATAAAGTATGGTTACTAAAATGTTCAGGAGCTCCTTTCTTCAGCTGCTCTCTTCTCCAAATCATCAGGCTCCTTTTTGCTGCATCTCTTAGGCTATTTTCCATCTTTCTCTCTGATAGGCCAAGAAAAGGCTCTTTTTTTCTTGTAATCTCGAGTCCTCTTTCCCTTGTGTTGCTCTGATCTGCTTTGTCAAGTGATCAAAGTCCCTGTACAGGTGAGCTGTTGCTTAGTTACCACCTGCTTGGAATTCACTCTTGAAAAATTGCTTTGTCTTGAGAAGTAGCCATATCTTTGTTCCTTGGTGCTCCATTTAAATGGATGATCAAAGTTTATCAGCCTGCTCTATTAGCACTGTGTTCTGTGCAAAACTTTTTCTTGTCACTTCTATGGATTTTAGGTCAATCTGGAGAAAAGAGATGGAAGAGAAGGCAAAAATGCTCTGCAGTTTAGAGGGAATGTTTGCCAGAAAGTAATCTTGCAGGGAAACAAAGTACACAGTCTCTAGCACCAAACAGTCTGAAAACAACCAAATAAATCCAAAAGACAGTGAAGATATTTTAGTGTTGGGTGGCTGTGGACTGTCTAAGGGGAGAGGTGAAGAGCAATGACTGCCACTGCATGGGAATTTCTTCTGGGAAGCGCAGGAGCCTCGGGGAGGTGACTGAGATGATCCTGGAGAACGATCTAGCAAGTGCTGCATATTTCTTTTACTTAAACCAGCAAGGAGCAAATTCTCACTCTAAAATTGCTCAAGTCCAGAGCTGTATGCTCACTGTTTAGGAAATATAAATACTGATTTGTGTGACTGATAAATTAGGCTGGTATCTGAATATGGAATATACGCTTCTCTTGCACTTCTTTTGTAGAATAGAGCTGTATTTTGTGAGCTAGAGCAATTTTCCCAAGTGGCACTTAAGTATTAGCTTCAACTAGTACACTTCAAAATGCCAAGTTCTCCTAATATACTCTTTTTGTGTTCATTAAGGCTATTTTTATATTACTTACATATATGTTAAGCTCCTATAATCACAGCAATTGCTGTATAATCAACTTCTTCCTAGAAATATAGAAACACACACCAGTAAAATTGTAGAGTAGTTAAGGTTGAAAGGGGCCTTGGGAGATTCAACTCCCCCTGCTCAAAGCATGTATTTAGGAATGTGTCCAGTTGAGTTTTGAATAGATCCGATAAGGGAGAATCCACAACCAATCTGGACAATGCATTTCAGTTTTTGTTTATATTCATAGTTAAAGAACAAATTTTTTTTAAGTGGTATTTGTTATGTTTCAGTTTGTATCTCTTGCCTCTGATCTTTCCGTGTGGACTGGCTCAATCTCCTTTTTTTCCCATCAGTAATTTACACACGCTGCTAAAATTTGAATAAATGCAAACGTATGCAAATCAAGGGGATGATTCTGAGGGTCAGTAAAATGTGCTGTGGGCATAGTGTCATCCAGTTTCTACATGAAAGAGATTGCAGGGAAATGAAAGCAGAAGGAACATTAAAAAAAGCCAGTTACAAAATCTGAGATTTGACCCGTCTTGGTGCACTTGATTCTGGTGAAGTTGAGTGAGATTCTTTCTTTGTTGTCTACATAAATTTTATTGGGAAAAGGAGATTGTGGAGGTTCTACTGCAGTGTTAGTATCATAGCTTCTGTTCTTCAATATCTAGTAGTGTTCACTTCTTTTTTTACAATGTTAAATTTTGCTAACAATGAGATAGTATTAAGTATTTTTGTTGTTAATTCTTCTGCACAGGTACAAAGCATAAAAGCAGCTGCTGGGGAGATCAAAGATGGAGAGGATCAAACATTGGGAACGCAGTTTTTATATTTCTGAAAATTTGTCAAAAATTACTAGGGTCTGTGTTGTATAAAGGCTTTACAGATTTTTGAAGAACAAACAGTTTTGAAGAAGCTTTAAGAGATTTAAGTTAGAAGCAAGATTATTGATTTGATATGCAAGATTGCTTGGATACAGGGTGGAAAGCAGGTGGGAAAAAATGAATAAAACTAAGAGTGGTTTATGAAACCAAAGTATGTAGAAATTCAGATAAAGGGCCCGATCCTGTGTCAAGGGCCAAATGGTGCTGGTACTACTGATTTAAAAAGCACACTGAAGAATCGGATCCTGTTCTGTTTAAAATATCATGGAAAGCTCTATTTTCCTCTGTAGTGCTGCTTCTCTGTCTATCTCATACAAGAACTCTTAGAACAAGTGTTAAGGCAAGCTTTCACATTGGGTGTTTCTATATTAACTTTAGTTTTTGTGAAGCACCTAGATTCTATTTATGTTCTGTATCTCATAATATGGGATAGTTTTTGTTAATTGCTAGGCCGTGAATCCTCTGACTAATGAACCCAAATACTTTCATTTTTAACTTATGACAATAACAGATACTTTTTGACTCCTGTTATTTTTGTTGCTAATAGCTGAAAGCTTTGCAGAGTTTAAAAATATCAAACCTGGAACAGCTTTTCTCTGAAGAAGCTCTAAGGCATGCACTTTGTTGCCAGCTGATGTTTGCTAGATTTAAGAACAACAACAAAACTTCCAACTCTGAAGTTAATTACATATTTAGTAAACATTTTTATAATTTGCTGTTACCACCATATTTTGCATGATATGTCAATGTCTACACTAAAACTATGAATTTAAGTAAGGAAAACCTTTTTGACTTCTGACAGAAAGTGTAACCTTTCTTTTTCTGAATCAGCGATGTGCTGAAGAATCAGGGCCTTAACTTTTTATGCAAGCAGAGTTCTGATTGCCTGGGCCTGCTCTGGAGACAGGTATGCCATACCTGGGTATAAAATCCATCTTTTGTGAAGTCTGTGTGTGACTGCAGAGCTTCCTGGGGAGGATTTCCTGTTGTTCAGGAGAAGGTGCTCTTGCATTGGCATCCTGCCCACTGTAGTGTCAGGTGAGCCTTTGTGTCCCATTCTGCCAATTCCAGTTGGCTGCACATCTGCTAGAGCTACATAATTTTCCAATTTTCCCTGGTCAGAGGGTTTTGTAACTCGAGACAAGTCAAGTTAGTGAAGGGCCCAAACAGCAAGAGAACGGGAATTTTTATTTAGTATGGACATGCTTGCTTTTTTTTTTTTTCAGTAAGTTAAAGACTGTTTATCATTCACTTCCCCCCAGCTTTCTCTCTGGCTTGAAAGTACATGTGGGTAAGATCTGTGTGTGTTTAAATGTATGTGACCTCACACTGTCAGCCTCTCAGAAAAGAAGAAAATTAAACAGAACAAAATCTCTAATGATGAATTGTCATTATCTTTAGTGATTCACTTCTGATGACAAAGGGTGAAGCAGTTTGGTTTCCTGTGTTTTGCTTCCACTTCGTACAAGGTAATTGCCTCCCCAGTGGAGGTAGCTGAGCTCCAAGACCTAATTTCCTCTAGTTTCCTACCAGGTTCTGAAAAACCTGGTCTTCAAAACTTCCGGTTGGGCACCAGGTCCCAGTACTTACAGATGCACTGGTTTACAGAAACAAAGGTAGTTCTTGTGCTCAAATACTGGGTGACAGTGCAAAATTATTCATAGGAAGCTACTGGGGTTTCACATCAGAGCTACAGGGACTCATGAGGGATGTGTTCCAACATCCATCTTGACCATACCCAAGGCAAAAGCATGAGGAAATGTGCTGGATTGTATTCAATCAGTAATTACTAGGAGATTTTTTCGTTACAAATTTTGTGGGTCATTAAATGTTCTGTCCACTTCAGATTAAGGACTGATGTGCACATTACTATCTTCAGTACGTTTTCAGCAAAACTGGTTTTATTAGCTATTTAAATATTGTTAATAATTTTCAGCAGAAGAATTAAGACTACATCTCATCCAGTGTAGAATTAAAAGTAATTTTGTTGACAGTTAATTCTTATTATCAGACTATGCACCTATGATATCTTGAAAACATAGAACCTAACAACAGCTTCAAAGCAAAAAATATATTTGTTTGAACTGTTTTTGCCTAAATACTGCAACAATTATTTCACAAAACTTGACAGTCCAATATGCCAAGTTACAGAAAAAGAGGCTGCGGATAATCCATATTTTGTATGTACGTGGGGCCTATAGTTCTGAGTATGGGGTTCTGCATAGAAATCTTGTACTTATATGAACCCCAGGGATGCACGCACGCATCAGATGGGCTCTTTCCTTCTTCCCAGAAATAGTGCATAGGCTCATGACTGCTGTTTTACGAAACCAGGACTGAATATTGTACATTAAACTACACTTATAACAGTGATTTGCAGAGGCAGAGTCATAAATGTAGATCCTGAGTTTCTGAGCTAAGTTCTTGTTACAAGATCTACACAAACCAGGGATGAGAAGTTCTCTTGAAGAAATTATTGACTTTATGCTGAATCTGTGGTTGTTCTGCTCTCGGCACGAGTTAGAGGAGTCTCAGTCAAGCTGAGAATTGATAAAGCAGAGCAAAATGCTTTTCTGCCTTACCAGTGATCTCCCCTCCTTGGCTGCCTCTGCAGTTTGTGGGGGTGTGAGCTCGTCCATTTGTACACCAATGGAAAGATTCCCTGCCCCCAGGGAGTGGAGGAAATCCATAAGAGTTGTATTTTGGCTCTTCACACTGCTCAAGGGCAGAATTTCAAATACAAAAGAATGCTGCTTATTTTTATTAGGACTAGTAAATAAATGTCTGGATTGTAACAGTTCTTTATCCATGGAAGTGTTGAAATTTTGACATAAGCCTGAGAAAAGGTTTCTAATACTTTTCCATTCTGACAACTCTCTGTAGGTTATACTGGGGCAGTGAAAATGAATATATAGATTTATAATCTAATTTCTAGAAAGCCAATGAATGGGGAAAATTGAAATGTTGATATCACCTGTTTCAATGTATTGAGTCTGATGTATCTCTGGTTTTACATTTTTTCTGAAGAAGTCTCTTAAGGATGATTTCTTGGTGCCTATGCTCTGCACAGAAAAAGGCAGTTATCAAGCACAGAATAATTATCTGGGGTCTGTTACAATGCTGACTCCCAATTTTGAAGATAAACATATTAATGAACAATTGACTGAGGACTCCCTTGCTCTGTTGAACCAGGAGAAAGAACAGGAGAAGCCATGAAATTAAAAAAACAAAAACAAAAAAAATCAAAGAAAACAGAACACCTTCTGTTCCATCATCAAGGTTTTCCATCGTTAGTGTGGAGGAGATTGCAGAGACAGGAGAGCTCAGTTTCCAGACCTGCTGTCCTGTCAGGGTCTAATAGCATGGATCCCAATTACTGTCAGTTCTGAACATGACTTTTAAGATGTAAATTCTTTTCCATCCAAAGCTGAGTATAATATAATATTATATTCTACCATATAGGTCATCTAAACAGCTGTTGAATTGTAGAAGCTTCCAGCCACTGCTGATCTGAGTCAGGTCTGAACTGATGACCTGCTGATGAAAAGCTAGAGTCAGATTTCGGTCCCCTGAGTCATTTAGACTGCCTGCAAATGCATAATTAACATTTAAGATGCAAATCTTTTTTTAGTAGCAGGAGATGACGGATGAAGGTAGCCAGTGTTTAATAATCTAGACCATCCTGATATAACACTGTAAAGAAAATGTCTGTACAGCTGAAAAGTGCAATGTTTGATTTTAGAAAGGAAAAACATTGAGCTACAAGTCAACCAGTATTTCACTTGAAATAAATTCCAACACTTCATTTTCACTGTTTGTTTAAGGATTAGGAGAAAGAGATGAGGGGTAGTTAGGATATTCATCTGAAGTATTGGAAATGTATTCAATTCACTTAAACAAGGTCCCCCATATCTTAGGAAAGGCCTTGCAAACACTGGTACATTCTGTATAAGAGACTAGGAGGCACCATTCTCCTGCATAGGTGCCTCTTTTCAAAAGATTCTGAGTTCACCTTTGTGTGGAATGGTGCTTTTGGTTCTAATTCAATGTATTTTTGAAGGAGGACAACTAACCTTATCCTGCTTATGAGCAAAGATGTACTGTAGTGAGTTTGCCAATATCCTTCCAAAATAGTGTTGTTCACTGCATCAAGCAAGGTTCACTTTCACATTTGCAGTGATGGAATTTCCATAGCATCTTCTGGGAGACTTTCTGATAGACGTAACAGATTGCAGTGGCACTGAGGTTTTGCTAGTAATCATAGTATTTATATCTTCTCTTAATATTATCCTATGATTCCTAATTATATAGACTCAACCTTTTACCTTAATTTTTTTATGTGCTTACCGGCTTCTATACCTGCAGATTTTCATCACAACCCACCAATGCTAATGGCCATCAACAGAGAAAAAGGCCAAAGGAAGTTATAATCCAATTTTACACAGAAAGAAATGTACAGAAACATGCTAGGATAAATGAGAGGCTGTGAAAGACTTGCTGTTTACACTGCTCAAACCCCTCCAAATCCAAAAAGAATGCCTGCTTTGTCAGCTTCTTTTAGATAGAATTTTGCATGTTGAAGTTGTAATTAAACCAGAACGGTCTTTCAGCAGGGATATGATGGCAAATGTTTTTGAGTGAAGTTGTGTCTGTCAGGCTGTGGTTCCCAGCTGGCAAGGTGCTGTGTTGGTGTGGAGACTGCGCAAATGAGCTCTGTTGCTCTTACTTGACTTTATGAAGTGGTAGATTTGCTGTCCTTCTGCAGCATTACTGAATCGAGAGTGCTGGATGTGTGTTGAAAATGCATCTGATTTCTCTGGAGGGAGTCAGGTGAGATTATTATACCTGTGGCAGCAGAGCTGCTGTCAGTGGGTGGACAGCACCCACAGCACCCTCTGCTCCCCAGGAAAGAGGCCAAGGGGGAAGAGGAGCTCTGAGGTGGGGCAGGAATGAAAAGTTTAATCTAGTGAAATGCTAGCATTTCCTGAATGTTTTGCAACTTGATTTGCAAGAAGAACTAGAAGGAGTGGGTTTATATAAGGTTTTCTTGAAGGTGAGCCTTTTGATTTAGCTTATGTTATTTGTGGAGGGCCTTATCCAGCTAACAGAGTATTTCCTGGT
This sequence comes from Falcunculus frontatus, assembly GCA_013398115.1. NCBI lineage: Eukaryota > Metazoa > Chordata > Aves > Passeriformes > Falcunculus > Falcunculus frontatus. The sequence goes on along the minus strand of VZRV01010995.1, from coordinate 727,754 downwards.
TGTGTGTGATGAATAAGGCAGAAATAAGGCATCGTTGCAAGTGGCTTCCTCAGTGCTTTGATTATTGAAAAACTCTTTCTTTAATGTTTGGCTTGAATTTATTCCTAATCTGTTTGCCTGGATTTTGTCTTTTGGCACCACTGTTCATTGATTAGAGTGCTCTCTTCTCAGTGATGCTTTTTTTCCCTCATATGTAGAGAGAGCCATCAAATTCCCCTCAGCCTTCATTTTGCTGGAGTGAATGAGACGAGTTCCTTTATTAACCTCTTTCAAGCTCTCCATTCACCTTCTCAGTCTAATGCCCTTTCTGACACTTTTCCATCTGAAGTTCAACTTTTTAAACAAAGGTCATGATCAGTATTATAGATAATATTCCAGATAAGACTTTATTTTCCTTTCTCTCACAAAAAGATTATTCACTTTATAGACTGACAGTAGTCTCACTGAGAATGTCAGGATTTCACACAGGTCAGAGAGAAGTCTCCCTACTTATTAGAGTTGTAGATATTCCCTCCTTAACTTTGTCTCATGATTTCAATTCCTTGTGATAACATGGGTGAATATTTTTCTATCTACAGGAACAAAGGTGAAATAAAAATTATTTTATTAATTTGTGAAGGTTCATTCTTTCCTATCTTTTATCCTAAATGGTATGCAAGATTAAAAACACATGTACTATAGGTACTCTATAAACACCATTGTTCTTAATAGAAAATAGAAAGTAGCCATCCATGATCAATAATTAACAAAGCAAACAAACTTATTGAAAAAAGTGTTAAATAATTTAAACATTTAAAACATATATTGCAAAAGTGTTCAGTTCACTGTTTTCTGCATGGACAAATGTTAAGTTTTCATAATGATCTATTTTTGGTAAAATGGTTTTAGTAATAAAATGAGTTTTAAGACATGCCTGACTTTTGTACCTAGAATTAAGAAGAATGCAGCTTTTAAGGACATGGTATATTACTTTCAAAATGTCATATTTTGCTCTGAAAGATAAAGAAATGCAGCTTCCCACTTGGTTTCATTATATGTCATGCTAGTGGAGTTAAATCATAGGGAAGTAAGTCAAATAAAGATAACTATAGAAATTCATAGAATTACTTGTAATATAGGATACAGCCCCCTGAGTAATGTCCTACTTATATTGAAATCTATGGGTTTTTTCCCCTGACATGATGAGATTTTTCAACTCAAGTGTATCATAATTGAGGTTGCTTGCTGTGAAAGGCAAAGTCACAACATTTAATTTCTTTACCTTTTATTAAAAAAAAAAAAAAACCCTCTTCTCATTTCCATGCCTAACTAAGAACAGTTAAGACTTGCATAAAAGACAAATACAGGATGAACACTGTAGCAGAGAGAATAGTCACACCAAGATGCATGTGGAAAAATGCTGAATTGGGAAATAACAGTGCAATTGTGAGAATAGCTAATGTAATTTTTACTTACACAGTAAAGAAGTCAGTAATAATAATACCACCCACCCCCAAGTGGGTTGTTGATGAATTGCTAACTACTTGCAACAGCAGTGGAATATTTTTAATATGTCTACTCCTGAGAAGTCCGGCCCAGGACAGACCAGCACTGAGTCTTTGCATCATTTGCATCCTTAAGGAAAGGACTTTGGCAAACAGCCATAAGTGGGGAAGGGGTTAAGGGTTGTGCCAATGGTCTGGGAGTTGTACTTCTGTGGGGGCACTGATGCTTAGTTCTGTCTCATTACAGTCACAGCAGTAAGAATGAAACATGTTCTGATTGGGGCTTTTTTTTCTCTGATGCTGGAAGCTTTCTTCTTTCTCTTAATTATATCGTATTTTATTATATATTCTAGTTGTGGGGGAGGGGTCTGGATGGTGAACAGTTGTAGAGGGAAAAGATTTAGGCCACAATATTATTTCAGATACTTTGAAAAAATTCCCTTAACACCCGGTTTTTCAAGAAAATATTTGCATTGTATCAACCATTCCTATCAAAGATAGAGTAGTACAAAGATTTCAGGTACAGTTGCAAGTGAATCCTTCTTTTTTCCAAGCAATCTTATGTCAATCTAGATAATCTCTGAAGTAAAGCCTAAACTACAGAATACAAGAAAAGTGTCTTTCTGTTCTTATCCTTTCTAGAAAAAGACCAAGGTCTGAGAATCTTTAATGCTTATTAATAAGAAAAAGTATTAAATATAGTCTTCACCTTCATGTCCTGACTGCAGTGGAAAAAGGTCAGTGCTGAGCTGCAGAGCTGACACTGCATATTACACTATTATGCTGTAAACAACTGTACACAGGTTTACTTGAAAACTGTAGTATTTAATTCACTACTTGAAGGAGAAAATATAATGGCAGTAAGAGAAAGCCGACATCAGGTAGCAATTTCTTCTATTGGTTCTTTTTAATTACTGGATCTATTTCTCCCATCCCCATATTTCAAGTAGCAGTAGAAGGAACCATAGTGTAGAAAAACATGGACATCATGTCCCTTCCAGGTTACACCTAAATATTTGTGTACAAGATGAAAGGGCCAAAGAGGGAGCCATCACTGATTTTGTACAGTTAACTTCATTTAAAATGAAGCTACCCTGTATAGAGAAAAGCTCACCTGATATTTGAAAACCATTTCTCCTAGAATCAAAATATTTCTGAGTCTTTTTAAAGTACTTTTGTCTAATGAAAATCACTATCAAAGAATTTCAGACAAAGAATTGGACTAGGTGTGAATTAGACTGTGAAGGTGTGTAAGGTAATCTCCTATCATTGCAAGAAATAAATGGAAAAAATCAAGAAATAACACCCAATAACTTTGTCACCTTCTAGAAGGTGTTTAAAGCAAACTCTCTGCCAAATTTTTTTGCAAAATTTGTGCAGCCAATGCAATACCACTGGCTTCAGCAATGGTGAAACATTAGTGCTGTCTGAATCATCTAAATTGCTTTGCTGGAGTGTAGGAAACATACTGATTAAGCCCTTACAGGCTTTCAGCATTGGCATTGCTCTTGTTGGTGGAATTGACAGATACAACTGGCTGCAGAAAATGTAGTCTGGTGCAGCTTTTTGGTGTTAAAGCAATTTTGGACAAGACAAACTGGTTTCTAGGCAAGGAGTTTAATGCATCAGTTGTGCCAGCCAGCCAAGAGAAAGAAAAGTAATGATTTTGGGTCCTCAGTAGAATTTATTTTCAAATTACAGATGGCTTCAGATGGGCTTAGAGGGTTGGGGTTTTTTCCCCAATGAATAAGACGGCTTTAGGACACACAGGAAAGTCTCTAATTTAAATTGATATCACTTGAGCTGCAAGGTAACAGAAGAATAGAAAAAGGAGTGAGTTGAAGTGCATGGTGGTCTAAACAATGTAACTGCTGATTCACCAGGCAACTTCTAGGCTAGAATCAGCTCACTTGGTACTTGAAAGAAAGCACTCACACTTATGAAAAATATTAGTATTATTATTATGACATATTTCTGTTTAAAAGTTACCCCTTCTGCTGAGGAAGGGGCAGCAGGTGTTGAAAAGAAAGATTACAGTCAAAATTGTGGAAGGGCAATAACATTTAAAAGAAAGATTGCAGTTAAATTGTGACAAAGAGAAGATCACGATTCTCAGCCTCTGTCACTATAAGAGTTGAGTGGGTCAGTGGTAGCACCAGAATTGGAACCTCTGTGTAATGGAAATTCTTCAGTGTGTCATGTCAATGGATAAAGAACTGGGCCTGAGCAAAATATTGTCCTTTTCCCATTTCCAGGACAGCAAAGGATGTGCATATCAGTGACTTATTCTGAGCATGGCCAGCAAAAGAATTTAGAAATAAGTTTTCAACACAGGGTAATGTAGCCTTGGAAATATCAAAAATAGCTTGTGCTTTGATTTTTACCTTGTGTACATAGCAGCTCAAAGATACAGATAATCATCCTGCTAATGGCATAGGAAAAAATTGTATAGCCCACTTATGGAAGGTGAGGAAGAGCTGTACTGTACTCCAAAAGGTTAGTTGGGCCCTGCCAAGTTTATGCTGAGAATGACTTCAATACCCAGGTGGTACTAGAATTACCACAATGTCCATCCAGACACATGGTCATAAGTTTGGTCAGGAAAGGAACCATGTCTGAGCAGCAAATGTGTTTGCTGGATCCTGGATGGCAGAACATGGCATCCCAAACAGCTATCCACATTGAGGCAATGCATCAGTGCATTGGAGGAAGTGAAAATGCAAATCTAACTTTTGGCTGTGTTTGTTTAGAAAATGCCTATTTATCTGCATAGAGATTTTGGCTCTGACATTAATCATGGTGCTATACAGAGTAATGTTACAGAGGCCCTGAGAACCCTCTATTACTTATCAAACGGAGGAAAAAATGACAGATCCAGTTAAAATGGTAACAGTTCCATTTTTGCTGAGATGCCAGAACTGTATTGGTTTTTGCATAAGGCATAACAGTAACCAAAGCCACTTCAGAGGTGTCTCATTTCTCTGCTGTAAGGTCATAAGGCAAAGCATCCTTTGGCCCTTTTATTGCGGCATCAAAGCAAGTTCCAACCCCCTGCCATGGGCAGGGACATCTTCCTTTAGACCAGGTTTCTCAAAGTCCCATCCAACCTGCTCTTGAATCCTCCCGGGATGGGACATTCACAGCTTCTCTGGCAACCTGTGCAGGGCCTCAGCACCTCACAGGGAAGAACTTCATCTGTACCTCTAACCTAAATCTACCCTCTTTCGGTCTGAATCCATTCTCCTTTGTTCTGTCACTGCATGTCCTTTAAAAAGTCCCTCTCCATCTCTCTTGGAGCCCCTTTGGGTACTGGAAGGCTGCTGTAACGTCTCCATGGAGCCTTCTCTTGCTGATCAGGCTTCTTTTGATGCAGCCTAGGATGATGCTGGCTTTCTGGGCTGCAAGCACATGTTGCCAGGTCCTGCTGAGCTTTTTGTATACCAACACCTCCAAGTCCTTCCTCTCAGGGCTGCTCCCAATCCTTTCTCTGCTCTGCCTGTAGCTGTGGCTTGGGGTTGCCTGATCCCAGGTGCAGGACTTTGGCCTTGTTGAATTGCATGACGTTCTCCCAGGTGCACCTCTCGAGCCTCTCAGGGTCCCCTGCGTGGCATCCCTTCCCTCTGGTGTGTCACTGCACTGCACAGCTTGGTGTGGCTGGCTCTGGGATGCCAATAAGATCCCTGCCCTGCAGGTGTGTGCATGTCTCTATCTCCTGTTTATTCCCTGTGCCACGTGCATTTGCAGAGCCCTTTAAGTTGGGGCCCTGATGGAGCTGACCTACTGGCTGAGGTTGCTGGAATTCCTTTGTGCTGTCCTTCGCATGCTGTCTTGCTGATCTGTGATCCCTTTCCGGGGTCTGGGCATCTATTGCTGGCATTGGCATCAGACTGGTAGGAGTTGGATGGATTGAGGTTCTCCTCAATTTCAAAATTCAGTTTCCTTCCAGAGATGTTTAAATTTAGCTACCAATCCACTGTGTTGCTTGAGTTAATATAGTCCATCAGAATCTACAAGAGATTTCTCTACCAAATGAATAAATACGGAGGATATGGCACAGATTTGCCCAGTCTGAGCAGGGAGACGCCTGGCCATGGGAGTCAGGATAGGGTATCTGGGTTGCTCCACTGTATGTGTATAGCATTTAGGCTAGGATTTAGGTCGTAGCACATTTTAGAAGTTCATTATTTATCCAGGCTGTAAGTTCTGTCTGTAGCCCTGGGAGGGAAGTAAGGACTTTCAGGAGGTAATTAACATCACCTCAGCATAGAGGTCTCCAGTAGCATACTTGACTCTAGAGGTCTTTCTCTTATTCTCTTTCCTCCTGTTCCTCTCTCTGTTAACTTCCAGGGTAACTATAAAACTAGCTAGGCCCAGGTTCCTAAATTTCAGTCAAATTAAATTATGTGACGTAGCTTTAGAGAACTTAGAATTTGGTGTGTATATCATCAATCAATTCTTGAATTATAGTGTCTTGGGATCAAATGAATAGAAATCTTTACTTTTCCTGAAGTTACGTCAGATTTTTGCCATAACTTTTAAAAATTCTTTCCTCCCTTGAGCATTTCCTTTTATTTAAGATTGCCCACCAAGCTACTAATTGGACTATATTTCATTTGTTTAGCTTATTCTTGTATGGACATATTGACATCAACAACATTTGCTCCACTATTCAAATTTGCATAATGATGCATGCATGAGATTTGTAAGGCTATTATGCAATAATAAGCTTTGTATTTCCATAATTATGTCATAAGCAATTCTGCCATGAGTAGTGTCAGTGAAGTCAAATAGGAATGACATTACAGTCATAAAACATGAGAAAAACACTTGTCTGCAGTAATATTAGTAATGACTTTACAGCTTCTGGTGCCCCAAGTGAAACTGAGTTATTGCAAACGGCGTTGTTTTATGCGTGATATAAGTGGGTTTCTGGAAGTGAGTTTTTGATTGCAAGTTTTCCATAGAAACCATTGCAAAGAAAAAAGTTTGTCCTTTTATTGAAACCTCTGGACAAAACTGGAGGAAGCTGGAAGTTTCTGTGATGTACTTCAGTCAGCCCAGATCATGGTATCCTCAGCTGTTGTAAGGAAGATGGGATGAAATTTAGAAGTGATTTTTTTTTTTTTCCAGCTGGATCTTCTCTCTCTAATGGATACATAAAACATTACCTGTATCCCTTTCTCCTTCCTTTTTTCACCTTTTGGTGCTTTACAGAAGGCTAGTTGGAGAATGAGGTTTGAATTCTTTGGGATAAACTTATTTATAATTTAAGAAGTTGTGCAGGCAGTACTGCCAGGTTTGTATACGTTTTGCTTTTCTTGGATTATGAGAATGCTCTCTTCTTTAGCTCAAAGGTTGGCTTAAATGAAACAAATCAGAATGCAAATTTTACTGGTTTTTTGATTGTTTTCTTTTTAACCTTTTTTAAAAACACCAGAAAAATAGAAATGTTGAGGCTCTGCCAGCAGTCAACAGGTTTTAGAGAAGTTGAAGAGAGCAGGAAATGTTTAATAAGAGTTAGCTGAATAATCAGCTGACCTGTACATCTGAGTGCTCCTTTCACACAGATAATGCAGGTAGTTTATTTTCAATATTGTTACCATATCAGATCATTGCTTACACAAGCTTGTTTTATTATTTAATTTTTCTATAGCCTTTTTGATTATACTTCTGTACTTTACTTTAACATTTACCCAGAATAATAATTTGAATCAGTAGTATTTGAAGGTCATTTTAAGATACTAATATATTATGTAATGCAACAAAATAGGAACTAATTTTTAGTCAAGCTTATCTTGTATGTATTCATTTACTTGTCTGTAAATCATTACCCTGGTTTTGAATCTCGTGCTGTATTTTTGTCCTTAATATACCATCTTTCATTATCAAATGACCATTTGAATATTATAACAACAACATTCCCAGAGTTTTTATAATGAAAAGCAAGTGTGATAGAGCACACACTAATCTGATGTTATTGAAAAAGTCAGTAATATTGATGTTGTTTGAGTAAAGAGATGTTCCTATTCAAGGAATTAAAAAGTCTCAGAGAACTCTTCTGAGCCTTATCAACCACTCTTAATTTACTCTAAACAAAGATATAGTAAACAAATAATATAATATAAGGACCAGTCCCTTTGAGATTGTAAACAAATATGGCTAGACATGCCTACTTTGGACAAACATACGAATTAACAAATCTGTGTGTTCACATGTGCATTTAATCACCACAGAAACCAAATTGTTCATGCGACTGATCATGTAGATTTTTATTGTGCTACAGTCATTTATTTCTACATATGAAATTGGTTATACTGACTGAAAAAATGCAATTCATCCGCACACTTATGTCTGTTGTCTGATTTTGCCTGTAAGGAACAAACTATGTATATAAAGAAATGACAAATTGGAACTAAGTGCACATTTCTCTCAATGTTCCAATAAAAGCTTTTTGAACCAAGGGCACAGAATGCCTGACCAGTGAGCCGTGTGATAAAGCACAAACAGTGCAGGAAATGAAAACCCTGGGAGTAGCAGATGATGTGGGCAGGAGGCACAGGTATTTCACTCAACTCTATCTGGTTCACTCCCCAGGCTCTCAAAGAAAACTTAAACATTATTTACTCAACCATGTGCTAGTTAAAACCAATATCTCTAGACCATCTGTTCAGGAAGATGACCTCATGCAACTTTCTGCCCCAACATTACGTCAATGTAATTCTGACTAATCAATCTCTGCTTGATCACATTGTCTTACCTATAGAGAAGAAAAAGGTCGACTTAGATTTAGCTGGGCATTTCAGCATCATTTTGTGAAAAACAGTAAGACCCTTAGTTGTGATAAAGTAGCTTGGCTCTCCTGGATGATGGGAGCTTCCCTGATATGTGCCAGATGAAGGGCTTGGCCATGTATATTCAATACGTCAAACTATAGTTTTTCAATTTTTTGCTATGAAATGTGTTCCTTTTCAAAACAGTCGTCAGAGGTATCAACACTGTTTGGATCTTCAGGCTTTTCTCAGATCTAACTATCTATTATATTCCAAGTATGTATTCATGTTAAAGTGGGGTTGTTTTTACAATAAAATATTGAGGTGCAGTAAAATGGCTAAAATACTTCTGCATAGTACCAACTTTTCAGTGGGAAGTGCAGTTGTGTGTCATGGACCTTATATGTCAAAGTGGCTGTTGGTTATAACCAAAGAATCTTGCAAGTAAATAAATTACAAAGTAGCAAAACAGTTCAGTGTGTCAGCGTAGGACTTTCTGAATGGAAAGAGGTGCAAATAATGAACAACGGTCTTTCAAATCCAGCGTGTGAGTGCTTGGGTTTCAAGGAGTTTAGCACCAAAATGGATGCCTAATGAACACCTAGAACTGAGCCAGGAGTTTTGATCAATTCTACTTCATCTAATCAGGTTAGTGTTGGGTATTTAATCTGTGGATGTACTCAGTATCCAAGTTGATGAGAATACATTCATTAATTTGCCTTTTCTCCAGATTTTATATTCTGCTTGTTTTCTCAGATCCAGTTTAAATGTATGTGCATTAATCTTACTTTAACGGTGTGGAGGATTTGATTCAATGTTCCCCTTGAAATGCTGTGAAAGCCTGGTTAGACATTCTAGCATTGAACATGGTTTTACTGAGCATTTTCACATGTCCCTGTCACTTCTGTTTATTCATTCACACCTTTGCTCCTTTCTGATATAGTTCCTGTTTGTTGCCAGGCAACTCTGGCTGTATTATGCAGGTTCTGCAGTACACCCAGAACTAAATTGCAGTGCACTGTAAAGCAATAACTGATGGTGGGCTGTATTTTTTTCTTAATCACCCCGCACCATTGTTTTCCAACTGTTTGTTTTTAATTAAGTGTTGCTCGTATGAAGGCTGAAAACTTTCCAAATCTGTACTCAACAGAAGAAGATTGGTCAGGAACACAATGAAATGTGGAAAAAAATTGAAAGGCAGGCATATTTATGTTTAATCCTCAATCTTCTAAAATACCTTTAGGGTGTGCCACTGTCTTTTGGCATTGCTGTTTTGATGTGTGTTTTCACACTTCTCAGCTTAACTGTGTTACATCAGATTGTTAGAGAGCATCAGCACTGCCTAGAGACAGGCAGAGATACCATGGAGTTGAAGAATCTCTTTTTATTTACATTGTTGTAAAACTTCAGGCACAGAGTTTGCGTATATGTTTTTATAGCACTGTGACATGTGGAGCTGGTGGCTGGGGTTGTTCTATCCATTAGAGCCGTAAACTTCTTTAATGAATCTGGACAGGGCATCGCAGGGAAAACATTTTGTGTAAAATCCTGGAAAGTCTTTCTAAAAAGACAAATAAGAAAGGAAATTTACAGTTGCTGTCAATGAATACATGTCTAATGCTGAAGAGAATAAATCTCACACACGGGAATTCATTTACATACTTAAAAGTTGACATGTTAATATCAAAGCATTAAAATATGTAAATAGCATAAGCATGCACAAAATCCTAATTACTGCTTTACATTATCAACTCATTTACTCTCTGATATTTTATGACTATTCAGCTGTGTCAGCAAGCAATTATAAAAATGTACTACAACTTGATGGTAATGCATTTCTGTGTATTTCTTTTTCTTTCCAAAAACATTCTTCCAGTCCTGAAAGAGAACAGCATGGAAAAGACTCATATTGCTGAGTGTCCTTTTTGCATGAACAACATATGCTTTGAGTTTCTAGCGGTTCAGTGGTCTTTCTTTTGTACTGCTTACCGAAAAAGGCGGATTTATACGCAGGCTAATGAGAACTGACATTTCTTACACTCTCTGCTACAGTTACAGTGCAAATTTAATCCATTGCAGGTGTTATATCATTACAAAATAAGCTGGAGGCATATGAGCACTGAGGAAAAACTTAACAGTTATTATCATGGAAAAAGATGCTTCATTTTATAAAGCATTGTACCTTTTCAGTCATAAAGTTTTTACAGCAGGGAAGAAATTTGTCATAAAATCTGTACTGCCAACCTGTAATAAGACAGTCTCTTTTTTTTCTCCCAATAACTTCAAACGGCTATTGAAAGCAGACAGCAGTGATGTGATATTTCTTGATTTCACTAGAAGTGTCTGAATTTTGATCATGCTTTAAATTAAATGGAAATTTCTTTGGCAATGTAATATTGCTATTGTGATGAGTCTCTTGATTTATAAAAAGAAACATTTCATGTCACAGCAACTTGAGATATACCCGATTCTGTTATGTCAGTTCTTTAGTGGTCTTAAAGAGCTGTTGCATAGAAAAAACCCAAATCACAGAATTATAGCATGGCCTTTATTGGAAGGGACATCAAAATCATCTCATTCCAGATCCCCTGCCGTGTGCAGGGACACCTTCCACTAGACCAGGTTGCTCAGAGCCCTGTCCAACCTGGTCTTGGACACTTCCAGGGATGGGGCTGCCACAGCTTCTCTGGGAACCTGTGCCAGGGTCTCCCCACCCTCACAGGGAAGGGTTTCTACCTAACGCTTAATCCAAACCTCCTCTCTGTCAGTGGGAAGTCATTCCAGCTTGTCCTGTCAGTACATGCTATTGTAAAAAGTCCCCCTCCATCTTTCCTGTCCTGCTCCCTTCAGGTACTGGAAAGCTACAATTAGGTCACCCCAAACCTTCTCTTTTCCAGACTGAACAATCCTAATTCCCTCAGCCTTTACTTGTAGGAGGGAAGCCCCTCCCTCTGATCATCTAAACTTGCTACAACAGTTCCTTCCTGCAGTTCCTAGACTTTGTATAGAAAACGTTACTGTTACAACTAGAGTTTTATATGTGTTAGAAAACAGAGTTGAATCCTTAGTTTGAAAAATTTGCTTTAATCGGGAAAAATACTTTTTTCTAAAAAAAAAAAGGTGTTATGAAATTATTTTGATTATTACTTGGTCATAGAGGGTTTCTGTAAACTGGCCAGTTCTTTTTGCTCTCCTCTGAGTAAACATTAAGGGAGTCTAATTGTGGAGGATTAGAGCTGTAATCTGAGCCTATGGCGTTGCTGTGGAACTGATGTGGTAAAGAAACAAAAGGGAGCAAAGAGACTGACAAAACCAACTTCTGCTAAAGAGGAAGTTAGAGACAAAAGGCTCACACAAAACTATTTTAAGCCAAGGGCAGATGACACAAGACTCAGAATTTAATGAGCCTTAAATGCCATAGAATGCACCACATGTACAGTTATAGCATGAAGTGTGTACAGTTGCATATCTCCATTTTTTAAAAGCCCTCAAAGCTCACACACTCATAAATTCAGCCATAAGGAGCTCAGAAATGTAGCCCAAACCATTTCAGATTTTAGCCATCATCTCTTCCAGGTTAGATTCCATTTTAACTGTAGCAGTTTCAAGCTCAGTTTTCCTAATATCACAGGTCACTTCCAAGGAATATCATTTTGCATCCCCTCACTGGCAGGGTGCAGGTGAAATTGACTTCCAGGTGGCCCCAGCAGTAGCTGAGTCTCTGTGAGCTGTGCAGACACATCTCCACACTGTGCCTTGGAAATTTCCTCTCCAGCCTGTGACTGCCTCTTGCCAGTGCTCCCTTTCTTTGCTCTTCCTCACTTGCTGCCTTCCTCTGCAGAGATTTTGATCAGCCACATTTTCCAGTGATGTGTTATTTTGGTTCCTCTGTGTGTTTGTGTTAGGGCTGCATTCAGGTCTCCAAGTAACAGTTCTGTGCCATTTTGGTGCTTAAGTGCCAGAGTTGAGACAGATTTAGATGTTTGCTCTCAGTTTTGGTAGACCGTGTGTGCCAGTGCAGATGATGGAGAGAGAAAGGTACTTTGTATTCAGACCCCTGGAATGCAATCATGCTCTATGATCTCGGGTAACTGTCTCCATGGTTCTTTTAAATTTATGTTGTGTCGGAGACACTAACATCCATCCTGTTTCTGACAGCAGTATTCCAAACAAGGCCTATTCCTATTTTAGACCATCTGAAAATACTGGCTTTGAGGTATATAATAATCTATTAGTGCAATGAATTTCTTTTATCAACAATAATTTTTCAAAGAATGCTATTTCAATGGGATGAAATTCTCTACTTCTCACTACAGGCTGGGCTTGACAAGCCATTACAGCTGCAGTGAGAAAGAAAACAAAATTCAGAAACACTGAACTTTTCTTGCACTACTTTTCAAACCTTTTGATTTTAAAAGTCACAATTACTTTTAAAATTCCAAATTGATACAATTTGCAGACTAAGTGTAGGAAAATAATAATATTAATTTTTAAAAAGCCCTTTCACTTCAGGACAAAGAAAACATTTATGATAATCAGAATTTATTTTCCATTTTGTGATTCAACTGCTAAGCCAAAATATACATCAGATGCTCTGCTTCTTTATGCTTCTAATTTTTACATTTTGCCTTGAAGTAATATCCTGATCTGATCTAGTCTGAAATGCATACTGTACCCAAGCTAAATGATTGCAAACCTTTGTAACAGAACAAAAATAACAGAGATACTTAAGGTTCTGCTTTTATTGGCTGTAGACTGAGGGCTTCCTAATTACATCACAGTACTTTACAAAAATACCTCCTGGTCCGAGTGGTCAGTGCTGCTGGGGCAGCTCCTGTGCCGGCCCTGCCCGGGCTGCGGGGAGGATCCGTGGCTGCTCCCTCGGAGCCACCTGGCAGCGAGCGCCTGCCCGGAGCCGGCCCAGGGCCAGCACGGGACCACTGCTGCTGCTCCTCCTGGCCACAGATCCTGTGCTTTCCTTTGGCGTGGGCAGCAGGGAGGAAATTCTTGCCATCCGTGCCTCTCCCCGCTCTGCCGCTGTGCATTCCTGAGAGCGAGCAGGGTGTAGCCTCTGGATATCAGCTATTTGTAATGGAAATAATTGTGGGCGGGTTTTGGTGTGGATTAAATGATAATGTTTCCTTTTGTTCTTCAGGAGTGGAATAGAAGCTCATTAGTAAATGAAGAAGAATATTTGTTTCAGCGCCCAAAAACAGGGGGAATCATTACAAACATGAAGAAATCTATTTTGGGGGGGAGGTATAGATTATTGGCTACACATTAAATGCTTTATACATGCACTGGTCTTCCGCACAGGTCTCAGTTCATGTTTCAGACTAACAAAAAGCCAGTGCTGGTGTGGAGATGAAGGGGGACAAACAATGATGATGAGGTTGAAGGATGGGTCATTTTGTGCTCTAAATGTGTGTTGCCAGTTCTACGTACATCAAAAAGAGTGAAGCATCAAGACCGTAACTTAAATATGTGTGAAGCACAAAGTTGAAACCTACTGGTCAGAACTGAGGAAGGAAAGGGAAACAAGAAGTCCTTTATTTGCTTACTCTAGAATGTGGAACATGAAGGTTAGTCTGGTACTTGTATTTTTTTCCTTTCCCAGCTTCTTTTCTTCAATATACATATAGGAATAGTGGTTTGGGGTTTTGATTTTTGTTTGTTTTACACACAGACCTTTCTTCTCTCCCTTTAAACCCCCC
>VZRV01010995.1:593245-713754 GCA_013398115.1 Falcunculus frontatus | reverse complement strand
CCCCCCTTTAACCCCCCCCCCCCCCATATTCTTAAATAGAAAGATACTTTTGCCTGTGTGCACTGTGCCATTATTTTGTGGGGTCTTGTTTTTCTGTAGTAGTAGCCAAATGGAAAGTGTGTGACTTCTGTAATGAATAATACAAATGAGATGCTACCAAATGAAAAAATCTTGGAAACTGGGGGAAAAAAGACAGTTTGCAATCTCCCCTGAAGTCATGCAGTTATGAAAACAAATATTCTCCACAAATATATGATTTATAGATGGAGTTTGAATCTTTGCTGAAGTGGTTTTGGCTTTTCTTACCTTCATCTCAAGATCTTACATGAACAGCTGCAAATCTATGTATTGTTAGGTGTGTAAGTGTTAGATGTATACCTGGACTGGAAGAATTATCATGGGGACATGGAATTTGTCATATAATCTGTGTACGTCTCACATTCCACTCTTGTCACCCATTCCAAAATAGATACCGTTTTGCCCTCTTGTTTTGTCCTATAATGCAACGCTGACATTTTGTATGTTTGTTTAATGGGACATCACCTGAGTTTGTAGGAAGGTAAACAGGTCCCCTAACTTTTGTAGTGCGTAATATTTGTAATGCACTTTGCTGATAGCAACTAATTAATTACCTGGTTTTGAGATTAAGTGGGGATTATTATTCATCTGCAGTGGTTATGGGCCGTGGAGAAATAGAGAGCTGACTGAAGCTACACGATAATTCTATGGTACAAAAAAGGTCTCCAGTTCTGTAAGAAACTTGTGCACATTCTAAACTTTAGGTATCTGTTTACATCCTTGTCTGTTCAGTAGGCCATGAAATCCTGCACTGTGAGCAGTGTGTATCTCATCATACTCAGTCTGCTATAAAAAAATAAATTTAAAATATCATTTCTGAAAGCAAACCAAGGTAAAATCTTCAGAATTATTGTACCGGGTGTATAAGGGACAAATCCCCCCTGATGATACTTCATTGTTTGGCCTTGCTAAATTTTTTGCCTGCAACTTAAAAATAGGTGCATTGTGAACTGCATTTTGGCCTTTATCTCACAGAATTTATGGATTTACCTGAATTCAGCTCAAAGTCTTGTTCTGAGTGGATTGTAATACAGATAAATGCAATTTAATGAAAAAGAAGTTGATCTTTAGTAAAAAATTAGCAACTTGTCTTAATATTAGTGGGTGAAGTGTTGCACATAAGTTAGTACATGATGCTTACTGGGAGAAATTTAAATAACTTATGAACTACATAACTAAATGATGTCCAGCTGGGTGTTTCTTCCCATGGCTGGGTTATTACTCCATTTCTTTTAGCGGGTAAAATAGAAGACCAGATTATGAAATTAATTTAACTGAAATTGAATAAAGGAACAAAATATGTATTTTTAAGTTCTAGACTATCAAAAATACATTATTGTTATTAATGTGTGTTTGTGTTGTTCCAGGAAGGGAATTGAAATTGTAATTCTTTGCTCTGCCACCATATACCCTGAGATTTTTAAGGGAATTCTCCACTGGTTTCCTGCAATTTGTTTAGTCGTATTATCATGTGCTTGAGAAGAGTGACAAACAAAGAGGGATTTTAATATTTGTATGACTTAGGCTTACTATGTGGTGTTTATCTTTTTAACTTAACCTCAAGGGACTGAAAAATACTTCTCTTGCTGCTGGGGTTGGAAGTCCTGCCGGGGATCAGAGGTTGGTGGTGGGATATTATCTTGGCTACCTCCAAATGGCTGTTGACATTAATCTGTTGCCAAATGCATAAAAAAACCTCCTTATGTATAAAAAAAGATTAGGTGGTATGAACAAGGATGCAGATAAAAGATGGCCAGGTGAAAATAGCAATAAAAAATTAGGTGGGCTGAGTTACTGCCCTCAGTTGAGTTATTTATTCTTTGTTTTTTCTGCAGAAAATTTGTAATTTTTTAATATGGGAGCAGATATGGGAAGAGCTCTTGGTGCTCCTCAGTATGTGAGAAATTGTATAACAGAACTCAGTGTTTTGATGTAAAGGGTTTTTTCACAGATGAAATTCAAAAATTTTCCGTAACTATGGCCTTGAAACTTGTCTTTGTCTAACAGTCGTCTTCTCTGTGTAGTAGTTACAATTTGATGTAGAAATAACTGGGAAAAAACCAGTTCAAATCCTTTTATGGATTTTTCTTTCTTTTTTTTCTTAAAGTATGGTCTAACTTTGTATTTGAGAGGTCTGTTCCTGATCAGACTTCCAATAAGCTTCTGAAATTTTGATCATTCAGTTGTATTTTGCTTTCAGTTATAATTTGTGTGAGAAGACTAGACTAATTCTGTCTAAAATACATATAATAAACCTGGGGAAAAAAATCAGTGTAAAATATTGTATCACACTGTTTCACATCTGTTTTCAGTGGTAAGAATCTTTCCTTGAGATGTGAAATCAGAAGACATTCAGGTCTGCCAGTGAAGCAGGCCCAGTTGTGTTCAGTTCCTAAAGCTCACTGAAATTCTTCAAAGAGGTGAAGCGAACATGGAATTTTAGATATTTTGTGAAACCTCACTGAAATATAATTTGGAATGTATTTCCTCATTTTGCTATGAGAATGTAAAACTTTGTGATGATTTCTAGTCATAAAGTCATGATCAGCATTCGTGAAAATTCACACAGACCTACTGTGTGATGATTTGATCCTGTTCTAAATTGCTTTCTCCCATAACTCATTTATTTCAGTTGAAAAATAAATTACAATTAATATCCTCTGTCTGCCCTAAATTGTAGAATTTTTATGCCCCCAAGCAGCAGAATCCTGAATGTTGAATTCCATTGGTGCTCAGGAGCAGGATTTCTGATTTACTGATGGTGTACCAATAGTACCTATTGTTTAATATGAGATTCAAAAACCTATTAAACTTGGCTTTTATTTTTTTAAAGGTGTGCTAAATCTATAGTCATTTACAGACCATAAATAATACATCTTTCTCTTAGTTAAGGCAATAAAAATGCCCAAATACCTTTTTTTTTCAAAACCCCTGGGGCCTGCCTGCTCCTAGCCTGTACCTCTCTGATTTGTTTGATGCATAGGCATCACACTGGATGGCCTTGGGAGCAAAGGCAGCAGCTTCCCCCTTTCCCTGTGTGCTCCCATCCTGGGTCATATCGTGCAGACCTGAGGTTCTAACCATCATGGCAAAGAGATTTCTGTTTCTGGGAACCTGAAAATATTTTCATCAGTGTAAAAATAGTCAGAAATGTCTGCTTTTGATTGTCCATGACTTTAAATAGATATGAGGGTGCTCAGATTTTTTAATAAACAAATCTTGGGTTTTTTATGTCAGCTTTAGTTTAATGGGGGGCATTGGTTGCAGTATTGCTGAAAAGGCAATGTTTTTTTAAGCACCGGTTCTATCAGCAGCATCAACATTTAAATAAATGCAGTCAGACGTGATCATTGCTAAATTGTCTCTTTTACTGTTGGTCTTAGAACAACATTCTGTATGAAAACTCAGTCTTTGCTACTGATACATGAACTTTTATAGCGTGAAAAGCCAAAGTATCTGTCAAAGACTTTCATACTAATCAAGCATCATCAAGTGATGAATCCTGACAAATGCTGTGAGAACTCCTGATGAAATATGCAATATGGCCTTTGAATTCTGTATTTGAATGTTTACATTCAACATTATTATTGCTTGTCACATGATAGTAGACCAAATTAAGTTAATGAGTATGGATGGGGTCTGTTATCTAAATGTGCAAGTAATCCTTTCATGACAGAAACTGTTACTTAGGATCAGACAAGGAAAAACAAAATCAAAGATTTTTACTCACTGACTTTTTGTATGTCTGCTGGGTGTTTCTTTCTGCTTTTCTACTGTCTCAACAGGTCTTTATTATTTGCAGATTTAGTTAGAACAGCCTCTCTGATCATAAATCCATATACCATTAAACAACTTGTAAATGTAAGTAACCATGAAGGAGGGAAAAAGCCTGGAACGCCAGGAGTAGTTGTGTTTTAATACTCTGTTGGCGTGCTGCCTATTGACTGTGCTGCAAGCAGCTTGCCAGGAGCTGAAGGTGCTGATCTTTTGCTAATTTGTAGAAAAATTTTTCATACAAATCATCTCAAATTATTAGTAAAACAAGAAAAATTGTCAAGAATTAAATAAGTCACGAGAAATAGTGTGACATAAACAAAGTTAGAAAACATTAAAATTGTTGAAAGAGAAGAAAAATGGTTTCTGTTGATTTACTACATAAGCATGAACAGATGTGGTAGTCCTAATGGCCTTCTGTAGAATATAAAAACTGAAATGCCTTTTGTTCTGACAATTTTTAAAGTACTGTGAACTGTGGTTAGGGATACCGAGAAGTAGATGAAAGAACTTCAGCTGGAGGCAGTTTAGAGAACAATTCCAATACAACTGTGTGCACTATCTTACCTTAAGGTAGAGGCACAGAATATGTAACCCATGCTCTCAGTATTCTAAAGAACTGAGGCTTCAACATCTGATTACTGCTTTCTTTATCTGTAACTCTTGCTGTGAAAGTGCTGATCATCAACCTTGTTTCAACTAAATAAAAATGATCACCTGACCTGAGTGCAACTCAAAATGCATCTGCCAGCCCTTTTTAACCAGGCAAGCACTTAATCATATTACTTCAACTTTGCTCTGAAAGATGCTGAGCTGCTCTGATTTTCACATCCATGGCTTGAATGGTTCTAGGAAACGAAAAGTGGTTTTGACACTACTTTCTCTGAAACATTTCCTGAGTGCTCTACCTGGTTCCACTTTGTGGAAACGACAAATGGTTTTGGAAACCAAACCTATTCTTTCAGATTATTCAGTAGCTTAAACAGCTTCTCTCAGGCACCTGTGTGGACACTGGGTTCAGTTTGTCTGTTCGAGAGCATCTGATGATGGCAATGTGTTACATTTTGTGTTTCTCTCAAGTCTCATTTTCTCTTAGGTTCTCCAGATAAAATGTAATTTGTGTGCAGACTGTGCAGCAGAAGCAAACTGCTGTTTGCTTTGGGAGTTTAGAATACATGCAGACATGGGCAATAGCTGTAAAGACCTTAGTAAGCGTCTGGGGAAATGTTACTGCTCTGAAGTGTTCCCCGGACTTTGGTGGCCAAATCCTCCAAGAGATATGTTTCTAGAAGGCAGTATGTATCCAAAAATTACACTGTACACAGCTCCAACTTTCCTCTAAGCCTGCTTTGAGCATGAATTACATCTTCCTATCCCTTCTCCCTGCCTATCATCTCATTCCCCACTGACGTTTGCCTTTGGCAGCATGCCCTGCCCAATAAGCCACTGACCTGTGCAATCTCTCTTGCTCTAAAGGCCACCATCAAGACAGTCTGAAGATGTCTGTCTTCTGAACTAAAAAAAAATTCTATTTCCTGAACCCTGAAGTGCCAAAGAGCAGAAATTCAACCAGCTCTGTAACTTTTGTTGCCCTTTAAATGAAACTAAAAGTTGTGGGTCCCTGGTGATACCTTACCTTGTGAATTTTGTGAGACTTACTGAGATGTGGACCTGCTGATTTATCGCCTTTTGGGGCTTTTTTGGAATGAAGAGTTGATTTCACAGAGTTGACTTTCAGTCCATGGATTTTTCTGGCCAGAAAGTAGCCACACTTTCAGACATGACTTTCCGCTTTTGTGAGCATTGTTAACTTCGGCTTGACAGTTGTACCAGAACGATCCTTAGTTCAGACACAGTTTAGTAAAAGTTTCGTTAAGGGGAAAAAAAAAAAAAAGAATGAAAGAAATAGAGAGAAGAAAGGCCTGGCTGGTGTCCTTATAATCACACAGTGTCCGTGGCTGGGAGCAGTGGTTCAGCCACAGTTTGGCAGCTGAACTGCAGAGCCTTGTTGGACTGAGGCTGCCTTTGCTTCACTACAAAAGACCAGTCTTAATCTATTTCTTCGTATTCCAAAACAAATTCTTTGTCTTCAGCAGTTTCCCAGGAATGCCTGCATTTGTTCACAAACCATAGCCTTGACATATTTTCCTAGTTAGGTGATGGCTTTGAATGGAGTCATACAAAACTGAAACAGAATAATTTTCAATTTTATTTATTTGACACTGTATGATATCACTGTAGTTGTTCTTTCTATTCCACTACTACAATAAAACTGTAGACAATACCCTACAGGAAACTTTTATATATTGAGAAAGGGCTTTTATTTTTAGAAGACTATAGTTCTCCACTTGGTGGTCTGCCTGTTAAAAGCAAACAGTTTAGAACACAGTTCAAATCAAATATTGAGTACAGGCTATGCCACTCTTGATTTAGGGGCAATTGGTTTCTGCAGTCTAATCTGCTACACTGCACAGGAAAAATCTGTTATCATGTTTTTTATATATAATATATTTTTCAATAGTTATTCTGCTGAACATAATGGTAAATAAAACATTTCCTTACAGGAATTGGAGAATAGGTATGTGGCTGGGTCTGAGCATAAAATCAGTCTGCGTGTCTTTTGCAGGCAGTTAACAACTTGGTCTGCCAATGTTCTTACCTGACTGGGTGCAATGGAGGGAGATGGGGTGGCAGCAAATCCAGAATGAACGCTTCTCCAGAGGTGGGGGGTACAGTTTCATCCTGGTGTTAATGTGGTTTCATCAGCTTGGCTCAGATTAAATGGGAGAGGAGAGAACATTGTGTGTATATGAAATACTGCACTGGTGTATTTGGAGATGAAGTGATGAGGAAAAGAGCAAAAGCCTTGAGACCTAAACCAGGGAAAGGGACATTAGGAGAGATAATGCAGAGTGGTGGCACATCCTCTGCAAGAAAAACATTGCTGCTGTTCTAAGCACGTGTTGAGAACACAGTGCCTTGGGTCTGGGTCTCAAAAATATTTAATTAATTTAAAACAATTTTTAGCTCATCGGTCACATGCTTTGGGGAAGTGTGTAGTGCTTCCTGCTGGAGAGCCAGCTAGCAGCACTAGGAGTTTTATATGGCAGGTACTTTGGGGAATTATCTGTCCTCTTAAAAGAAATAATTATGGAAAAAACATGGGCTGCTCTGACCTCTAAAATTCAAATTTTCCTATATCTTATTGCAGGCTATTTAATTTCATGTGGATTAAGATCCAGTAAGGTACAATCTGTGCCACAAAAAGACAATAAAACATGTTTTTGCTGTTCAAAAGAAGATAGTGCGGGGTATTTTTACAGCAGATCTGTGTTTCTGACAATAATTTAGGTGAAGTTAAGACAAAATACTGGGGTGTATTTTACAGAGCGTTTTTTTGTTTCTCCTGGATTTTTTGTGTTGTGTATCACATGGTAATATAGGATTCCTCCATTTCTTCCCTGACACCTACAGCATCCAGTCTCATGCTTCCTCTATGTGATGTGCAGAGCAGAACAGTTCACTGGAAATTTTGTTTTAAATATTTGCTTACAGTAGTGATAGAGGGTAAGATGTAGGTCTAAGTCTGAAAAAATGGCAGACTTGTTTGTGGCATTGATTGTGGGGAAAGGAGGTGAAGAGCACAGGAAATTGAACTTAAAAACACTTTGGATCTAGAACAGTTCATTGCAGGGCACAGACTTCGCGGCGGAAGGCTGGACCCCTGGACATTGCCATTTGGGATTGCAAAATAATTCGTATACACCTACTAGCTACAAGAGGAAAAAGGGAATTTTCCAAGCATTTGTTCTCCTTTGTGGCATTTTACTTTGTCATAATGTCCATACTTCAAGTTGCAGTGGTAAATGTTAAAAATATTTATGTTGGAGCTATTCCGGTGGATGCCTTTACTGTCCTGAATTTTGCTAAATCAAATACATGAATATTTAATATTTCTAAATGTTTCTACAAAGCCTATAGTCACTTTCAGGGTAAAATTCAATTGCCTCTGGCTCACACTGAAGAGAAGCTTCCTTTTGAAACAGCTATTCTTAGAAAACAGTGCTATAGAGCACGGAGCAGTGGAATTGCTATGTATAATGCTAGGGCAATTTCTTTTTGCCTTTAGGTGATATGACCAGCTGACATTTCAGCACAAGGATCCTTCAGAGCAATATAGAGAATTTGATGTGACAGTGTCTCTGAGTCAAGCACTGAACTTAAAAAAGTATTTGTTATATATACAACATATGTACTGCCTCTCATGTAAGCAAAGAGTTTTCTCTGGCTTGTTTTCACATGTAGTTGTCTCTTTTTTTGTCCTCATTTTTATTTTGACTGATGCATACTTAAATGATCACACTTCCCATACACACACCACCCCCTGTGCCTGCACTTTGCAGGAGATGCCTTGTGTGTTGCCATTTCTGCTTCCCCACCTCTTGTGTTTCAGTTGGATTGATTCTCTTGCCAGGAGTGTCAGCTGAGGCAGTATCGTAAGTGCTGGAGAGCTAGCAGCTCCTTGCTTCTGAGAGGGTGATAGCAGGAAATGTCAAAGTCTGTCCTCATCAGCTTGGATTAAAGCTGGATGGAGTATTTGGCCAATGCACTAAAGACAAAGCAGAGCATGTTGGAAACCTGCGGTTTGAACAGTTACATCAGCAAAGGAACTAGCAAATAAGTCTTAATGAAGAAAAGAATTAGACAGCATGTGTTGACTCCCCCTAAATAAAAATAAATTTTGCTTTGGTGGGTTGTTAGTTGGTTGGTTTTTCCTTTTTCCTTTTTTTTTTTTTTCTCTGAAAATGCTCTTCACCTAATATTCCTGAAAACTGGTAATGAAAGGAAGTAATCTTTAGGAAGTTGGATTTCAAAGTTTCTTTCCTGAAAGGGATTGACACACATCATTTCTCCACAGCAAAATTGTACCTTATTGCTCACTTGAGTTCACGGTTTGTTATTTCCAAGTCCCTCTTTGGTTTATTTGAGAAACTTGGTGGGTTCTCCTGCTTTCCCAGAGCAACAAACAGTTTTTCTGACTAGTGGAGGGCAGAAAAGATGCAAACCTAGAGAAGTTACTGAAAAGTATGGATTTTGTATTTGTGGTTTGGAAATCTTCATTCTGGTCAACCCTGAAGTATCTGGATGAGAAAGAGCCCTTTAGTGGTTGGAGATGGTTTCCCTTTGCCTCTGAGAACACCAGAGTAGCACACGGGTGACTCCAAGTGACAATCCCTGTAGGAGAACATACAACTGCTGCGACCTTCTAGTCAGCTGCAGCTGGGTCACTGATTCCCTTTGATTACAGTGTTATCCATTTTCCATGCTAAATAATTTATGTGTTATTTATGTATTGCATTGTAACAAAGCCATTGCTTTTTGATCTCTAAGGTGGATGTTGCTGCTTTTCAAAGAAGCAGAAAGTCTGAAAGTCATAAATGTTCACAAGCTGTAACAATGCTTTACTGTACAGATGTTTTACAATAAACCAATGGGACAGAGCGTTCTGTAAATTTAATGGCACATCACTTAAAACATCATATAATTACAAGGTGTAAGTTGGGATAAAAATTACACCTTTGCAGGTTAAGTAAAGAATGGCTAATAAAATTGTAACAGACATACATAATACAGCATGGGGTTCATAATGAATAATTGCTAGGTTATTAGTGCTTAACAGATTAAGGGTACTTCCATTTATTACTGTGCTCCACTAAGGATAAGCATTAATTTTTTTTCAAAGCAAATTCACTGGAAACAGACAGTTTAAAATTTATGCTTGTAATGATTGCTACATGGTCCATTAAGACCACCTCTAAGTGAGCTTAATTTGTAGCAGATAAATGTACATGTCTACATATTTTTCAATGTAGTTTATGGTGCATCCTGCACAGCTGTGCCCAACTGATTAAATCCTCACAAAATTTAAATAGGAAACCCATTACATAGACAGTATTATATCCATTTATCATACACACATTTTCAATTTAACTCTCTAAGTCTTTGTGCAGGATATTTTCACTGTTTCATTAAATATGTATAGCAAGGCCATTTTCTCTTCTGGTTTGTTTTGTTCCTTTCTTTTCTGGGTTTGTTTGGATCCTAGTTTTCTGTTCTATCATCAATTAATTAAGAACTTCAGCAAATTGAACATCATCTACAACAATTATCTCAGTAATGATCGTAGATATGACAGTCACTTAAAATACTAGATCTAGAGAGCTCTGACCTAGGGAACAGAAGTAGGGCTATAAACATGGTGTAGGGAAAGGTGATTGGTACTGATACCCTTACTTCTCTCTCTGAATGGATACTGGACTCTGGATTTGTCTGGAGAGACAGACATGGTAGATGCTGATAAATGTTGGGATTACAGATGTTTCTCTCTTTTCTTCAGCCTTTCCCATTACTGAACTCTGGGCACCTCCTGATTTTGTTAAAATCCTTTCTAGAATCCCAGTCTGACCTGCCCAGCTTTATCTTTGCTTTAGGTGTTCTGAGTCTCATATAAACCACAGTTCGGGCTTATAGAAATAGGATTAGAAGCATTTGTCCAATTTTAGAGACAATTTTACAGATCAAATTTAGCTGCTCTGAGTTATTTGAAATCCCTCTTATCGTCATTGACTATAGAGTAATTTAAAGCTGTTAACTTCACTTGCCCTGAGCCCTATGTAAAATAGATAGTATGAATTCCCTGTCAGCCAAATACTGCTCTACTTGGTTCAGACCCACAGAATTTTCTCTGGATCTGGAAAAGTCTTGTTCATCATATTCTGTGGTCTGCTAAGGTGAGCCTCTGCAGCAGGGCACAGGTTTGTTAAGGTCAATAGAGCCTGCACTGACAGAACACTGCAAAATAAGGGACAACTTTTGTTTGAGGCGTGAGACTAGCTTTGTTTTTATGACAGTAACATAGGGAAATAAGATTTTAAAAGAACAAGCATAAAGAATTCTTGTTCATTTGTGTCTGCAATCCCCTAATTAAATGCCAGAGACAGATTCTGTGCTCTTCTACAAACTGAACAAACAAACAGAGCCACAAGGAACTGTTGACCTCCAAAATCTTCAAGAAATGACAATTTACTATGAATAGAAATGGATGTTTAAATACTGCTTTTTGGGTAGGTAGCCCTATTTTTTTGATATGTGTATAAAGTCAAATCGTATGGCCATTTTTCTAGCAAACATGGGTATTTTAGAGGGAAATTTAAAGGATTTGGTAATTTTGCTTTTCTCAGTGGTGCAAATAGTGACAATGATTTATTACCACCTTCTTTTTGGTCTATCTTTGAAGCCATTAAAGGATTTTTTCCCCCAAAGTTAAGTGTCAGTCCCTTTTCCACAGAAACACCAAAACTGGTAGGCACGTGAATTAGTTTAAAAACCTTTCAGATGACAGAAACTATTTTATATCCCTGTGTTCTGCAATTTGTTTCAGTATATTGGAATTTCGATTATATATTAGCAAAGGAAATGATTGAGTTTTTTTCTGATTAAGATGAAAATTCTGATATAACACTTTGCCAGCTTGCATGATTTTTCCATAGGATTTTAATGTGGTCTAGAGCTAGTCCTCATGTTTTTCAGAGCTTTTCACACATTTGCTCTTCTCAAGCCCCTTGTTTTGACTTCTCATTTCATTTATTTTCCTTTTAAAAAGCCGAGTCATCTGTGGAAAGGAAATAGGATTCTCAGCTAAGAACGCTCAGACAGTGCCCATCTGTTCTTCCAAACATCAGCACAAATACAAGGACAGACAGAGCTACATCATCCTTGGAATGTAGTGGGGAATGAACTTCCCAAATCTTGGAGAGAGAGCGGAAATGGGTTAGGATATTTTAAGGGAAAAGAAGAAGTACTTCATGTGAGAATGGGTGGTAAGAAGCAAGCACTGTTAAAATGCTGAGGAATTATTTCATTATTGCAAATACTCTGGTGCTCTGGGGCAGACCCCAAACCTACAACCAGTGCTGCTGCCTCGGGGTGGGGACTGAAAACACTCGGGGAACCAAATGCCTCCTGGAAAATAGGAAAGTGCATCTCTAAATAAGCCCTATGAATGTGATATTATGGACTTACTATCCTAGAAGATTAGATAAATGCTTTGGAACAGAGAAGTCACCCATGGAAAAAATGTCCTAGATATTCATTTCTGTTCAAACATCACACGGATAAAGAAGCTGGCTGAGCTGGGCAGCTCTCAAACAAGCCATAGGCGAGGCCAGTTTGTAAAGACCTCTGTGAGGATTTGAACAGCAAGACCAGTGTCCCAGTTCATTCAGAGGCATCTGTTACAGTGCTCATTTTTTTCAGTAGGAATCAGTTGTGACCAGTAAAGTGCTGTCTCCATGGTCTGGACAGTAGGTGGGTTCTTCAAAACCTGAAAACAAGTTTGTCATCACAGTGTGAAAACAATTTTGCAAGTGTATCTGGTATTATTTCTAGATTTCAGGGAGAGAATGTTTTAAAGGATAAAGAATTCTAGGTAATGACTTGCATGCAAGTAAAGTCTAAAAGAGGAAAACCATTAGGAATATTAGTGGCTATCCAGTGTCTGGTGATGGTTTTTTTCATGGAAGCACAAAATTATGTCTTTTGGCTCTGCATGAGTTTTTTGGAGCCTTGCTTGTGATATCAAGGAATTGTCTGTGAGATTCTGGTGTATATATACTCACTCACTTCATCTACATAAAAAAGATATTTGTGCTTGTGATGAAACTGTTTTTTGCATGGTTAACAGATAAACATTTCAACAGAAGTGTTGACTCAAAAAGGCAAAACAGTGCAACTGTATGAACCTGAGGAGGTTTGTGTCACAATCTGTTATCTTGAAACCCTACCAAGACAAACTTACTTCAGGGGAGTCTGTTTTATTTTGCTGCTGGCAGCAAAATGATTAGTTGCAGAATAATCTTATAGAGAGCTGGTTGCTGATTAAAAAAATTAGACTGCTCCCTGTGTCGTACTTTCAGACTAATCTTCCTCCAATTTTTGAGGAATAGCTAAAGCATTAATACAATATTGTTAAATAATCTTTATACTTGAAATTGTAATCTAGCTAATTATAGGTATCTAAGAATCTGTCAGCCCTTCAGTTTAAGGTTAACCTTTTTGCAATAAATAGGTGTATGAAGAAGACAAACTAGCTGCCTCTCAGAACACAGAGGAATATATAATGATTTCCAGAATATTTCCAGAGCAATGGAAGAATAATTGGTAACCAGTTTACAAGCAGGAAAACAGCCCTTAATCTACTGGGGATGTTGAAAGCAATAACATTTTGGATCCAAATTATATTAAGAACTTAAACATTTCAATTCTTAGGTGCTTGGCTGAACCGTAGCCCCTATTCCATCTTAGCTCAACATTTATAGTTCAAATAAACGTATCAAACTGTGGCCAATTCAGAATGCAGTTTAAGGTGAGACTGTAGTCCCAGCAGAGTCAGAGGTAGGATTAACTGGAGATGCCATGAGCCGTATTCTTTGGGCTCCCCTGTGTCACATGACTTCTGTTTATTTCTTCTACCGTTTTTCTTTTCCTTTCAAAGTATATTGTGGTTTTTTTAAACTATAATTATTGCATTGTGCCAAAAAATTTCAATCACTGCTCACATATGGGGGAAATATGAAATGTTTTCACATAACTCTGCAATGTGATATTAAACAGATTTAACACAAATTTAATACAAACATAATAAAACCAAGTTCCTCTAAATTTGTCTCCTTAGAACATGAATTATTTTTATTTAGACTGAAAACTGCACCATTTTTTTCTGTATTGCTCAGCTGTTCTTCTCTATTTGTTTCCAAATCCTTTTAGAAGTCTTTTGTTTCTCTGAAACTTTGCTCATTGTCTCTGCTTTGATTTCTTTCTTTCTGAATCATTGTCCCGGATCCTGTGTGCCTGCAAGGGTTAGTGAGCTGCTTGGAGCAGATCCCTGTGTCTGTCTCTTCGCCGTTGTGTGCCGACTGTTTTGCCCTCTGTTTTGGCCGTGTGTAGAAAGCACAATGCAGAAAGTATTTTAGACATGCAGTGTGTATAAATACTGTGTATGAACAGGGCTGAAGAAGGTGATCCATAATACCCCACTTCCTGAGCAGGGAGCTGTCCAACTGGGAAAAATTTTGTGATGTTGCCGTGCTCTGGAGTATGTTTCTCTTTCCTTATGAGTTCTTGGGTCACCAAAAAATGCACAGAGCTGATGAATCTCTGTGCAAGAGAAAGCAGAAGGGAGAATGATGAAGTATTGGCTGGGTGGTAGTGGAAGGAAAATGGTTTCAGGTCCTAAACTTGTAAATTATTTACATTTGGACAAAAAATACAACTTCCGGTTAAAAGTTTGGATCCAATATTGCCCTTTGAATTTATCAGCTTCCATTTCCTAATTTCCAGTGACTGTGAGCTGTGGAAGTTTATAGACTTACATGCTGGCACATATATACCCCAGCAGCTTCTGGACAATTGCCAGCTGCTGGGTGTTCTGAATAACTAAAATCCCTGTAACGGAGCAGGGCAGAGGGGCTGGTTCTGGCTGTTCCATTGGTGCAGGCACATCCAGACACATCCAGTCAAAAAATAGCCACTGCTGAAGTCCCTTGTGGCCAGTGTCATCTTCTAAAAGCTTCTCAGGAAAAGCATATTCTTACCAAGTTCCCTTTGGCAAGATGAGCAAATTTTTCTGCTATATTTTGTTGCTCATCCTTTGAATCATCCTTTAAGGATATGCTCTGGGCTGAAATCCTATTTGCACTATTAACTTTTATGCTGTAATAACTCATTTAAAAACATCAGATAGTCTCTAAATAGGTGTTTTATTAATGTTTTGTTAAAAAATAATAAATTCTGTTCCTATTAAGTCAGGATTCTGCAGCCTCTGCAATGTAACCTTGACATTTCAAAACTCTTTTAAGACCTTGCAGAACCTTCCCTATAGATTGAAGAGTTTATTGTTTTATCAAAGAATACACTCAGAGGAACTGCTGCTTTTTTATTCAAGTGCTCATGTCTTAACCCTACTTGCACCTCAGATTTGAGTTCTATATAGATGTATAATACTTATGTAGTGTATATAACTATATTGATAGTCTTCAGAAACAAAAACGGCTTACAAAATCTAATTAGCTTTTCCTTTTCATTCTGCCTGATTAGTTTCAGTTGTTTGATTTTGAATCCATTGTTTTCTCAGATTAATTTTGCAGTATAAGTGTTGAAGTCTAATGTAGCTGTCTGAATAAACTTTCTGCTTGGAAGTGGGAGGTCACTGATAGTCTTTAGACAGGCTATTTTCTGTATGCAGTTCAGATGGCACCCAGGGTAGTGAAAAGTTAATGAAATCACCCAAAATCTTACAAGAAGAGTTCAAATGAATTTGTGCTGACATACATGAACTTGTTAGCCCATGGACAGACTCAGTCCTTCAGCTCAGTGTTTATTTAATCCAGACAGAAATCATACTGCCTGTGGAACTTTGTGAGGAGGAGGTATTTTTCTCAATTCCCTTTTACCTAAGTATATGGCATTTCTATCTTTGCTACCAAACACAAATTTAGCTTGTTATAACACCCTCCTTGAGCAGTGATGGAGTCCCACTAAAATATATCTTCTGACTCAAAGTTTAACACTGTGCCTCTACTGGTGTAGCCAATGTGTTGCTGTGAAAACTCTTGGTGAGTACTTATCTGGAATTATTGAAGGACTCGACCTTCTTCTGTGAGTACTAGCAACATCATTGAATTCTTTTTTAATAGTGTTTTTGTTATCTCTGCCCTTGTAAGTCGCTTCTTCCAAATGTTATAGCTTGTTAGTTTATATGTTATTTCCTTTGCAATTATAGCCAGAACAGGAATGTTTTTTTACCTTTTTAGCACATTGTCACCATGTATCATTTTTAAATCCTCATTGCTCTTTATTAAACGTTTTTTAAGCCCTCAGCTCTCATTGGATATCAAAGCATGCTTATGATGTAAAGTAGCTGAAGTTTAGGGAATGATGTTGTTTCATTGGTGGCAGTCTGTGGTGTTTTATTGGGGTTTGTGTGTGTGTGTGAGCTCTTAGGTTAGTTAAGT
Organism: Falcunculus frontatus; assembly: GCA_013398115.1. NCBI lineage: Eukaryota > Metazoa > Chordata > Aves > Passeriformes > Falcunculus > Falcunculus frontatus. The sequence goes on along the minus strand of VZRV01010995.1, from coordinate 697,831 downwards.
GTAATATAAATGTACATAAATGTCAGACATCTGCTACAGCCTCTGCTGGAATGACTTCATGACTGTGCCAGAATATGTGAGATCTCTTCATGTTCCCCCTCACCTCCAGTATGGTGCCACCTTCTTTTGATGTTTTCTTCCACTGGTGTAGATCAAATAGGATATGATGGAATGTGTGAGATGAGTAGTTTTGTCTGAGGAGAAGTTGGGGATCTTTAAAAAATCCCAAACTATTGGAAGATAAAGTGAAGCAGATGAAAATTACTGATCAGGCTCTGAGAAGATGATTCTAAAGAAAATGATGATTTGCCTCATTTATTTCAATTTTCATTTAGCTTATATTCTGCTTGGTAGCTGTGTGGCCTCTGTGTGTATTACCCAAGCACGTCATAATCACAGTAACTCCCAGCCTGTGCAAAGCTTTGACAAGAAGCTGGTCCATACAGGAAGTCACGTGGCTTCAGTGTTCTTGGAACTTGTGTGGCATCAGTTCTTTTAGTCTGAGAGAAGGACATGTGGATTAAAATTGTAAACTCAAACATTAGGAGAGACTGGTCAGAATGTATGGTTTCAGAGCCCTCTAGAGCAATCCGTGATACAAAATTCTTTGTATACTATTCAATCATATGTAGTTTTTTAAAAATGCTGTACTGGTGGTTTATTTACATTTCAAGACATTTAAAATGTTTTGAAAATATAAAATTCAAATTTAAAAATAATTCTAATAAAAGCTGATTGCTGTCACTCTGAACCAATTCTGTCCCATTTCCTTGAAAAATAGTGACTATAGGCCAGACTATACCTTTTCTAACATTGTCAGTGGGTTTCCTGGTATATAATTAAAATAAAAATGTGGCCATTTAATTCCTTAAACAGCAATAAAAATAGTGAACTCTGAACAGTATGCATTTGGAGTATAAATAGTTGATTTTTCTTTTAAATTGGGTTTATAAGACTATTGTTAATAGCATCATTTCCTTTTTCACTGTATCCTTGAGAGTGGGTGTTTGCAGATGCACTATTACGAGAGCTACTTATTGTAATATCCTTTCTGAGTAAAGGCGGCAGCCTGTGCTAATTGCTTTAGAGACACTCTGCGATGTAATATAAAATGTCACTTCAGCCCTGTTCATAAAGACCTGAGTTTCCAAATGTTCAGTGCATTACAATAAGTTTTGGGTTGGGCTAAATTGCACTATTGATTTTTTTGCAATTAGGTTTTAATGAATTGTATTCACTGAAGTTTACATTTGTCGAGGGACTTCAAAGATTGGATTGTGATCATTTAAATCACTTTATTTGTTTTTTTTTGTGTGTATCTAACAGTAGAGACCTCCTGGAAACATTTTCTAGGTATCAGTATTTTTGTGTTAGCTTCCAGCATCTACTTTTCTCCAGTATAATACTAATAAAATATGTAAGATTATAGGAATTTGGCTTGCCCAAGAGCTGTTGAAGTACTTCACATCTTAGAAATTTGTGTTTTCTTACTGTTTGCTCCCCTGCATCTTTTGGATTGAACCGCTTGACTGAAACTGGTCAATAAAGATTTTGTTGGACTTTTGTTCTTTTATGGGAGCTTCTATTTGTATTAATCTTTGTCACTGGGCACTGAAAAGCTGTTTTTCCTTGTTAATGCTTAATCAAATAGCATGGCAGCAGATAATCCCCTTTTCTGATTTAGTAACACACACCGTGTTCCAGGAGATTTTCTTACGCTGTTTTATTAAATTACGTGCTTTTGTAAGAGAAACACGTGTTCTATGCCAGTTCCAAAATGCTGATTTAATGATGTTTATACAGCTTAGTTTATTCTTGAAGGGTCAGGGTCTCTGCTGTAAATTTGTATTTATGATCCATTTCACTCTCCTAATGGAAAATCACATATTTTTTTCTGAAATAGATAGTTTAAAAGTCCCTAAGCAATTAGGGATTAGGAAATTAGTGGTTCTGTATCTATGTGTGAGAGTTTCCTTTCTCTTCCCTATGCTAACATACTGGATTTCCCCCGTGCTGGACAGTGGTCATGAATAATTTTTTCTGCGTGTAGTGTTGGGTCAGGAGGGTTTTCCTGTGGGCTGAGGCGAGGCTGGATGGGTCAGTGAGCCCTTCAGGGTAGGACAGCATCACCTCTGCTCCGGGCAGCCACTGCTCTTTGACGGGGTGCTCGGCACTTCACTGCACTTGACTGGGCCTTCTCTCTCTTAATGCGATCACAGCTAATCCCAAGAGCAGATTAACTCCTTCTTCCAGCTGCAGCAGCATCTCTCTGCCTATGGAATAGCATTTTGCAGCCATCCATGTGTCCTGCTTGCCAGCTCCAAGCAGAGGTGCTGCTCTCAGAGTCTGCCCGGCCCAGGAGCAGCCTCTCGGTGTTAGGGATAAACCAAAGCTAAAGCATCCCAGAGGGATGTGACATATTAGCTTGACTTAGCTCCATAGCTTTTGTATTGGAATTTTGGGATGTAAAACTGGTTTGCAATACAGAGAAATTGATGTGCAAGTGGTTGGATAGAGGGACCTTCGTGATTTCTTTGATGCTGACCTACTCCCTGACATTGAGTAAATAAGTCACTGAATCTTGCTGTGCTTTTGTTCTTCCTATATACCTTTATTCTACCTTTTATATTCAATCTGCAACACTTCAATCTTTCATACCAAAAAAAGCAAGCATTTCTTGAAATTAAAAAAAAAAAGATATTCCAGGTTGTGTTTTATTCTGCAAGATTTGCACTTGCTTAGGTAAGAATCACTCAAATTAGACTCAAAAAGATTCGCAATAATTCTAGCTTGCCATATTTTACCATTTAATTTCAATAAAAATGTTAATCTACAGGATTTTTTCTTTCAAACTAAGTATTACACAAACCTTCAGTTTCTTTTTAGATTTAGCCAAACCCCTGTGAATTTATGCTGCTCTCCTTAGCTGGGAATCTGTTGTCTCTTCCAGAACTACTTGGGCATAAGAGCATGAATCAGGCAATTAAAAAAGACACAGAGCTTTTACAACTGTGCCTAAATACTACTTCTGAATTTGTGCTCGGCCATTTCCACATAGAAATATGCACTTTGCATGTGTGACTGTGCAGATTAAAGCCAACAATTTAGGTTTATGGTGTGAGTGCACCTGCATGTAAGACTTTATTTTAAAATTTAGTCATGCACAACTTGGCTTTTTAATTAGGTTTTCTTTTTTCTCTTTGAAAACAATTTGCATATGCATACATTTGCATATTTTGTGTCTATTTTTAGGAAGCATGACTGTAAATTGAACTTACAGAATGGTAGGGTACAGTTTGGATATATCCAACTATGTAACTTATGTAAATAAAAACAAGGATATGTATCCCAAAATGAAAACTCGGGTCTGGCTAAAATGTGGAAAATTTCTTTGCCCTTTGGCTAAGGAAGAAAAGAAATTTCAGATCATAAGAATGTGTTCTTTGTGGTTCCTCATGTTTTCCTCTGGAACAGCTTTTCTTTAAAATACAGCTGATCTTGTTGTCACGATCAGAATGTTTAATACTGATATTAATTTCTTCTCTGTCTATGAAATAATTTACCAGTAATATTGGTTGCAGTCATGGCATGAGGCACTGGTGTAAAATAGTGATAGACTTTTTATTTGCTGAGATATTAGCAGCTGTTTACAAGCAGTGCTGGTAGCAATGATTTTTGTTCTTTAGGGCATTTTAGTACAACGTTTGGGTATTTAGGAGTCTCTGGGGCAGGACATAGAGAGAAGAGGAAATATTTGGAGGCAAAAGCAGATATTTCCAGATAGCAGCTTCCTTCTTCTTTCCTCTTTGATATAGATCTTTCCATTTTTATTAATTTTGTTTACAGATTCCTTTCCCTGTGACAACCTCCTTCAGTTTAAATCCATTCAGTCTAGCAGGACAATACCAATTAGTTAAAGTGAATGGGCTATTTAGTGAAAAGAAAAATAAATATTACAGATAAGCAACTCATTCTGCTCAGCTGCTGAATAAATTTCCAAACAGGATAACCTTGAGTTTGTATACATATAAATTTTAACCTCCTGAAAACTATAAAAGTCTGGTATCTTCCAATCAAGTGAAACATGTCAGAATGAAATTGAAGGAAGGATGGAAGTGAGAGAAAAACAATGCAACAACAACAACAAAAGAAGAAAACCATAATTCCCCAGCAAATAAAATCTAGAAATCATAGAATTAAAAATGCACTACATAAACAAAGTTCACTTACATCATTACCTTGTATATTCCTGTGTCAGTACAGAAGAGTTCTTCACAGCAAATTTCCAAGTGTTTAATCCATTTTAAAATACCCTAAATGGCAGTGTTTCACAAGGACGCTTAGAAGATTATTACATGGTCAGATACATCTAATTATCAGTATTTCCTTTCCAAATTCAGCCTTTGCTCTGTTGCATCCTATTATTCCTACCCCATGAGCCACATTAAATAGGTTTTTTTTCCTTCCTTGGGATGTTTGTGCTTCAGACACTTAAGGACACCTATCATTGATCCTTTAGGTTAGAAATAGTTAAGAAGAGAGAAAACTGCTCCAACAGTACAAGATGCAGAGATACAGAATTTTTAAACTGCTGGATATTTTTTTCTTACACTGCATTGCCATGTTTTTGAATAATATGAAGTATTAAAGTATGCATCATTTTCTTCCTTAATTCTTGGGTTAAACTGGGGTTTTTTTATTTGTTCTTTTCAATTAACTTGTGTTACAATGGTTGTATCAGGCTGGGGATTTTCAAAATGTAAAAGTTGGCCTGCTTTGTAGGTTAAATACCCTCTTAACTGCGTGGTTATTTCTGCTTGATCCAGTGTCTCCAGGGGACCAGGTCCACATCATTTCCAAGCAGGAGATACTGAAATGGTTTTCTGTGAGAAGTGCTGCAGTTATTTACAGCACACACAAGCTGCTTTGTTGAGGGTATAATTATTTCCTGCCATCAGTGATTTTTTCTTTTTCTCTTGTTCTACCTTCTAGTTATCAACGTTGCTGTTTGTCTTGGAACTGCAGCTTTCCATGAAAGAAAGCCTGGTTTAGTCAAGATAAGTGACCAAAACCATACTAGATTGCCAGCATTCTTGATATAAGAAGGCTGCTTTTACCTTTGCCACCTGCTGCTGCTGTTGTCTGCTTGTGTGTTTATGCCCCATGGTGAACTGTCCTTGAAGCCCTCTCCTGTTTGAGGACGAGTTCTGCAACTGAAGGCCAACAGCTTCTGCATCACACACATGTCCAGGGATTCCACCTCCCTGTCATAGCAAATTGTCATGTGTGAGTCAAGAGATTTTGAAAATGACCTTTGCAGGTTGCCCAGAGAGGTTTTGGAGTCTCCTTCCTTGGAGATAGTCAAAAACCAGCCAGACACAGTCCTAAGTAACGTGCTCTGCAGGACCCTGCCCAAGCAGGGAGGTTGGACCAGAGGACCTCCAGTGATATCTTCCAACCTCACCCATTTTGTGATTCTGTCCTTTGGTAAGAAAGAACCAATTTCCTTTTTGATATTATTATAATATTAATATTAATCATAATCAGAAATGTTGCCTACTTTTAGAGACTAATTTCACAGAGTGTTTAGAAAATACAGTCTGAGGGAGTTGTATATTATTGGCATTATATCTGCAAACATGAAGCAATTTAGTCATTACTGCCCCAGCATGGTTTGTATTTAATATATTAATTTTATTTACATACATCAGGTGTATGCATGGAGACCTCAAAGTCATCTCTGTCAGATTTCATGAATCTGTGAGTCAGGTAAACATCTGCAGCCAGAACAAAAAGTTTGCTTAGTCAGGCAATTTATCAGGACCAGGATAAAACTGCTTCTCGCAACTCTTCCCTGCTAATTGAGCCAGGACATGAAATAGCATCTGCAAATGTTTGACTCTTGATCCCAAACCAAGGAATCATTGTCAGGCTGTTTGCAGAATATACCTCAAATACGATACGTTAAAAAAAGCGGTAGAGCAGGAAATTGAGTACAACTGTCTTAAATACTAGAGGTAAGGCTGACTGATTAAAGTCCATATTAAATGTTATCATTGTTAAATCCAGCTTTATCCTCAGTAAAATATATATATATGGCTGTTGCAGAAAACAGTGTTATCCTGGTGGTAAAAACCAGTGTCTGTCCAAGGTTATCTGCAAAAGACTTCTCTTTTCACATTGATTTTTTTTGTCTTGATAAAATGTGTGGAGATTGTTAATGATTTTCATAGTCACTACAGTGTGCCAGAGCTAAAGTTCTATGAAGATAAGGAAGTCTGTAAAAGTAAATATGATTTCAGATGGTCTTCACCTGTGCCTAAGCTCACTCCCCCTTTTTTTAAATTGTTCTCAAGCTGCTTGTGCCCCAACCACTCTTTGCTGTTTGCCAGTTACCTCCCTGGGCAGTGCCGCAAAACATTAAAAACCTGCTCTGTAGCTGCAAGAAGCTGCAGAGATCTGAGCAGGCAAAACACACAGTACACGGCTTTTTCATTTTATTCGAAACCAAAAATACTCCAAAGCTACAAAGTGAACATTTGTCAGGATGAGAGTTTTGCCTAAGCAAAGTGCATTTCTACTAATGAATACGTTCTAGAAGCTGGATATTTAACTGTAGGAAAGATTGGCACAGGCAAATAATTTGAACATTATGTTGGATGAAAGTTGCTTATGTTTTGCTGGATCCTTAGACAAACTAGTGTGAGCTGCTTGTATAGGCTTGCTGGGCTTCATCCAGCAGACACAAGGACAGTGATCTCTAGACAGTATATTCATAACATAATTAAAACATCCATTTCAGGGATCCCCCAGCAAGTCCCAACAGGCTGTATCATTATCACTTGAACTAACTTTGCTATTTAATAAGTTTTATGTGAAGAGCTCATGGTTGTGTGCATGTCTAATTGGCTGAACATCTATAAGCACTTCACATGAAAATGGTCTTGAATTTACTTGTAGAATGTAATTGTGACATATATTAAACCTATAATGGTAATCAGGGAGTAAACTAAGGAGGATTTAAAGACTCATTTTTAGATACGGAATACAGATGATGGAGAAAGCATCTGTTTTTGCACGTCATATTCCTTACATGTGAATATGACTGCTATAGCTATTTTCTTTTCTAATGGGGTTTCTGAATTTTAAAATATATCTGGTTTTCCTGTTTCATTGGTCAGCAGAGATGGTCAGCATCCTTCCTCTCATCTTCTCCTCATCATCCATCTCTTCTTGTTTATCACATTTTATAGACTACACTTCTAGCAATTCCTTGCTTCTCTATAAGAGGTCAAAAGAGAGATTCAAATGAGTCTGGAGACGAGTAGTCAAGTCATCTAGTTTATCTTCTTTACCCTGACTTTTGTTCCTCAGTTGAGTTGCTTCTTCATAGACAAGACATTCTAAATAGGTACAGTGAAGATCACCCAGGAGTAAGGTACTATCCAATTTTAATGAAGTATTATGGGAACTTTAGTTTTAAACACTTCATTTGCCATTGTTATGACAAACAAACAAACTAGGGCGATAAGCTGTTAATCTGGATCAGCATTTTAGGATTTTTTTTTGAGAAAGAAAATTCTTTTTTGAATTTTCGAAAGCAGCATTTACAGCAAAACAAAATTAATTTTTTATGGTACAAAAGTATCTCTTGAAGAACACTTCAAAAGTGACTATGTCTAATCAAGAGATACTATTTCTTAAAACTGGAGACGCTTCTATTTCATTCCACTTAGATGGGGCTCAACATGAACTACTGGAACTGTTTGTGTTTTCTTTCCATAAAACCAGTTAAATATTAAATTTTATTAATTGGTCTTAGTTCTGAAGGTGACTTTTTCCTCTCCTGTTTCCCATAATATCTGCAAAGGGAAAAGCATTGACAGTATTAATGAAGGGAAGCCAGTTGATGTAATCTTTTTGGATTTCAGTAAAGCATTCAATACTGTCTCTCACAGTATCCTTCTGGACTGAATGTCCAGCATTCAGCTGGATGAACACATCCTGTGAGCACCTGGCACGAAGGGTTGCAGTGAGTGGGGGGCACCAGGCCCAGCGCCGCCGGCCGGGAGGGGATGGTCCTGCTCTGCCCTGCCCTGGGACAGCCTCACCTCCAGGTCTGGGGGCAGCTTTGGGTGCCACAATATAAGATATTAAACTATTGGAGAGTGTCCAACTATTGGAGGGCACGAGGGTGGTGGAGGGCCTTGAGGGGAAGCCGTGTGAGGAGCAGCTGAGGGCGCTTGGTCTTTCGGCCTGGAGGAGACTGAGGGGAGACCTCACTGCAGTTACAGCTTCCTTGTGAGGGGAAGAGGAGGGGCAGGCACTGATCTCTGCTCTGGTGACCCGTGACAGGACCCAAGGCAATGGCATGGAACCGTGTCAGGGGAGGGTTAGGCTGGATATCAGGAAAAGGCTCTTCCCCAGGAGGGAGGCTGGGCACTGGAACAGGCTCCCCAGGGAAGCAAAGAGGCTCCCTCGCACCAGTCTGACAGAGCTCGAGAAGCATTTGGACAACACTCTCAGGCACAGAGTGGGGCTCTTGGGGATGTCCCTTGAAGATCCTTGTGGGTTCCTCCTAACTCCGGATATTCTATGAATATCTATGGCATTGTATGACTAAATACAGGATATCTTAATTATATAGACTGAAATTTACGCTTATATTTTTTAGAGAAATCTAGTGAATGAGAAACTGACTTCTTTGTGTACATAAAAATTCTGTACCTTCCTTCTTCTGACTTTGTGCTGGTGTTTAAATTGCTACTTGAAAAAGCTCTGTTTTAAATCTGCAAAATTCTGCAAAATCACTCAAAGGGAAAAAATGCAAATTCAGACCTTCACTAAAATTAGTGTATGTGACCTTTGGCTTCACCTGAAGCCCATGAAGTACTTACTTTTGGGATGCATTGGTTTACCCTATCCCAAATAAAGATGTTATTATATGTCAGAGAAATTGCCCTCTAGAAATGCCCATTTCTTTCTGTTGCCTATAAAGTGATTTCAGGCGACTACCTAGATACAGATGTCTGTGCACATTCAGACACTTAGCAGACAAGTGGAAATCCCCCTTTTCTGCTACCCTTCCCATGTTTTTCTCTTTGACTTCAATGACTGAGCTCTAATCTTTTATCTTCAATTAATGTAGGAATGAAAACATGATTTTCCTTTACTTTCCACTTCTATTTTAAGAAAGGAAACAATGGTTTTGAGGGAAGTTTGGAGCTGGTTTATGTTAGTGCTCAATTAAGCATTATTTAGACAAGGGTAAATATTAGGATTTCAGACTTCAGCACAAGAAGAATAGATTTTTCTTTCTTTAAGGAAAATAGCCTATTTGCTTTACTGCCAAGCATTGACTCTTTCAGTATGTTCAAGCCTAGAAGGCTGAAAACAACAACACAGATGTGATTCACATAGGGCTCACCAGCATGGTGCTTCAGTGTTCTGGCTTGTTGGAAAGCTTCCAAGGGATTTAGGAAAAGAACATACTGAAGAAAAGCAAACCATAATTTTGCCAATTAGTTGGAAAGATGTGTTTTTTCAGCATGATTTGAATTCGCTTTGTTAATTTTTATTTGTTCTCATCAAAATTTCCCCACACAGAACAATATATTTAGTCACAGAACTGTTATCTATAGTTAAAATGGTTACGTATCAATCCAAAGAATTTTAGAATACCCTGTTTATTAAAGGGCTTATGTGTCTCCTAGGTGATTGTAGGAACAAAGTGGCAGCATACTGTATAAGAACAAGGCAAATCTGTGATTACTTTAGGAATGTAGTTGTTGGAGCCTAGCTCATGTTTTGTACAGGGAATTTATTTGACTGTTTTAAGCCTGTAAATCCTAATTACAAGACTATGTGTAATAGATTCTTTTTTCCTGGAACATGATTACTGGTGTATTGGCTTTGCGGGGAGGTGAAAAAGACTATAGGAAAATAGTAATCAGTGATGCTGTTCTCCTTGCCTGGTGTTCCTAAGAACTGGTGTCACCGAAACGCAGACCAATGTGGAGGCATTTTAGAAAGGGTACTTAAGTCATCCTGGTTTATGTAAGATAAAGACATATTAAATTTTTCTCAATCTTTAGATGAATCTACTACAAATGCAAAAATTTCCAGATCAAAATCAAGAGTGGTTTTACAGGGAGCACCTTCCAGGCTTTCCATATAGTAATAAAATATGATACAAAGCAGCATGGTGTCAATAAATCTACAGGATAAAGGTCAGGTTTACATCGATGGACAGAGCCAGCAAATACATTTGTTCCTGCAATGTCTGTGTTTTAAATGCCACCCTCTGATGAACCTGGTGCAGAAATACACTTTTGGGTTTGATGAGATGTCAGTTTTGTTCAGTGCTGATCAAATAAGATGAATGAAAGTGAAACAAGAACAAAAATATTACTTCTGTCATTTATTTTTTATGCATTACAGGGAGTGGGTCAGTCAGTGAGATTTCTCTTAAACAAATAGCAATCACTGCACAATATCACCCATTGATCTATTTCACAGCAGGCAATAGCCTTTTTGTCAGAAAGGACACACAATTCAAATACCACAGAAGACGTAGAAATGCCCATGACAGGTTTAAAAAGTGTCTTCCCCTTCTTTCACTTGCCAAGACATTCTCCACAAATCAATCTTGGTTGTAGAGGCAGGGCATTGCAAAAACAATTCCACATCTATAGGGAAGACAGATATTCTAAAAAAAAAAAAAAAAAAGTAATGTAAATATTGTCTAAGGTAAAGGAAATCACCATTTAGCAAAAAAGAATTTGTTTTCTATGATACAGATATTAAAAAAAAAAAAGACCCTGGCAAACTGCAATTGCATGAGTCATTTTGTGTAACTGTAGCAATTTGAAGACCTAATACTTAGGATGAGTGATGTATCCTATCATTAATTCATCTTCAGAAAATGTTATCAAATGCAAGAATCTATATGTCCCATAGGACTGTAAATATTTGTTCAAAAAGAATAATTTGCGGATAGACTGTTCTGAAAATGGGATACTTCCCTTTAAACTTAATTTGCTTGTGAAATTATTTTAAATCACTTAAGTGCAATATCCTGCCTTGAATTATCCCTAGCAACTTTCATGTGTCTGAAATGAGGCAACTGAAGTCCACTATTATAATCTAAATAAATAAATGCCTTGAGTTCCTAAGAATTTATAACCTGCATGGAGGTAAATATTATTTCCAGTTTATCACCTGTGTGTCAGCACAGCTCAAAGGCAAGACAAGAAATTCTCTAATAGTATTTTACACTCAAATGTTGAAGGTTTGCTTTATAGGAGTTATTTATTCAAATAACTGAATTATTTCACTTTGCTTGACAAGATGCCTTGGTTGACCATAAAATTCATAGATTATATCTTCTTCTGAAGATGTGTATTTTAATGCCCTTGCACCCATAAGCAGAATTGTTTTGATTTAATTCTAAAAACTTTTGTCTATTGCTTTGGTATAATATTTTTGGGGGGCAAATAAAAAAACCCTGTAAAACACAATGACTGTCTGAAATAACATTCCTCTACTAATGACTCAAAATGTGTGAGAAATACCAAGAACTTCTCACATACAACTGAAATCTGGGTTTACAGATAGCCCATAATCTTCGCTTTATCATTTTTCTCTTTAGAGGCAAAAATATCCCTCATGTTCCTCTTCAAAAGAGGGGAGGAAGATAACTGCATTAAAGAAAGGAAAAGATGGTTGTAGAAGCAGGTTAAAATGAGGAGAAAGAGGCCTACATGCGTGTGGCTGATTTGTTCCTGCTCTGTCCACTTGTTGGAGCATATAGAGATATTTAACTATTTACCAATCAATACAAAAAGTCTGCAGACCTTAACCATGGTAACCATTCTATCACTCACTGTTTGATATACCTGCCTTATCCTTGCAATTTCCAGAAAGGCAATTAAACGCATGTGTTCATGTCTTCAAGAGTGTGATTATATTGTATAAGGATTTCGGGGGGAAAAAAAAAGATCCCGATATAATACATTTTACATTCTCAATAGTTCTGCAGCTTTTCAGAATCTTTTTAAAACTTGAAACAACCATAACAAGAGAAAATCTGAGAATGATTCTCATTGTGGCAAATCTTGAGCCCATAAGAATGACATCTTTTTACTTTTTCTCTCCACTGTATTGTAAGAACGTGGTATCATTTTTATTATATCCTAATCAATAAAATTAAACAATATTGGTATTTGAGGATTTTTGCTGTACTTTCCATTATGACTCTTTATATGGCACCAGATAGTATCTTTACTTAAGTGATACACTGTTATAAAATGGAATTGTTAAGGAATATAAATTCGTAACATTTTAGGGCAATAGTACAAGATACATCTTGACACACTTGCATTAAGTAATGATAGCACAAAAGTAAGAAAAAACCAGGGCTCTTTTAAAGACCGACTAGAGATCTCCTAAACACATACCAGACATTCTAATGTGAAATCCTTCCTGCAGAAGGATAGCTCCTTTTCCCTCTCTAACTCTCTGTTTTCATCTCTCAGATCTCTGTGAGGTTGTTGTTCTCTGTAAAGCACCTTCCTTACCATCGTTAGCATATTTAATTGACCTTTTAACAGTGAGGGGGAATAGAGAGGGTGTGTTAAAGGAACTTTGTGTATCCACACAGTGAGATTTTCGGCTGTATCCTCTTTTACCTTTGCAGAGAAAGTGGCTGAGAATGTTGCAGTGACAATGAACTTGGTGTCTGTCCTCAGGGCATGTTAATAGTTTTGAATATTTTGAAGACAGCCAACATTTGATAAGCATGAAGCGGGATATCCAGTGGATTTCTTCTTGCGGTGGCAAATAATTTAACTCACCTTTGCTGACGAAGCAGTTGGTTTTATATATGGTTTCCAGTAGTACCTTATAAATGACTTTAATTTACAGTGCGTTACGTGTCTACGCCTCTAAATCCCCATGCAATAATTCGTATCCTTTCCCTTGATAGTTTAATTGTTTGTAATTTTTTTAAACGTAACTTCTTGATAATCCAATCCAACAACTTCTTTCCATTGCTTTTGAATAATAAATATTCAGGCATTTTTTATTCAAATTATCGTAAGTACTTATGATTAGGTACTTGTCACTTTTTTGTCTGGGTAACACAAACAGTATTATTCTTAAACTTCCTTGGGGGGAAAAAAAACACCACAAAAATATATTTCTTTACATAAATACAAAATAGAACATCTAATTAGATTTGCTAGTGTAGCTGACAAATGATCTGCATGTACTATAAATGGGGCACATATATCAGATGCTTGCACTTAGTTGGAGCTTTACAGTGCCTTAATACTGTATAAACATCACTGTAAAAAAGGTTTTAGTTCAAAATAATAGAGCTTCATCTTAATCAAATCTTTACGTGGGTTTTTAGTATTCAAAACTCTGCAATATGATCCCTGGCATTTAGATTAATGAGAGAATATTTGTGTAAAGAAAACTTTGTACAAAAACCCAAAAGGAACATGTCTAAATAAATCTGCCTTAGAGTCCCTCCGGTTTGTTCATGATGGATAACTGAGCGTGTGAAACAGGATCTGAACCTTCCTTGCCTGTCAATGGGATAGGAAAAAGCTCCTTAGGGAGACAATCTCTGTGGTTTGTGGGACAGTGAGGTTTGCGTTTGGATATTTCCTACTCGTCTGTTGAAAGAGGTGCATTGAAGTGAAAGGTTAGAAAAGGACAAACCCTGTGATGGTCACGTTTTAAGAAGAAACATTGCCTTCACAATGTGATCAGAGAACTCACAGTAAAGCATGTCACATAAAGGGCATGGAACTTCAAATATATTTATAATATAATAAAAGATATTTGAAGGATAAGTCAATCCTGCCGATTTGTTAACAGAATATTTTACATCTAGTTTTCCATACCTGACTCTGTCATCTCCTATCACTTCAAAGTTGAAAAATATGAAAAATACTTGTCTTGCCCTCACTACTTGATGAAAATTATTTTTTTAAAAATTAGAATATTCACACACTAAATACTTTCTAGCTGTTAGTGTGATAGGGACTTTTTGAAAAATCTACTTTGAGAATTATAAAAATTTTGTTATGTATCCAACTGCAGGTCAACTTTGTTATAGTCTTTTAAGCCTTGTGAAATGAACCTACTGTTTTGCACAGTTGCTAAATACCAGATATATTAAGCTCATGCCACATCTTAAATCTTCTATTAAAATCCTCACAAAGCTATAAAATGAAATTAATGAAACAAATTAATGGGCATAATTCGGTCCATTAAATTTGCCCTTTTACCCTGTGTAAATAGAAATTTGCCAATTTTTATGGCAGTAGTTTCTAAACACTAATGGGTGGATGTAACCTCTTTGTAATGTTTGACATTTTATGTATTCAACTGTTTTACCCTTCTTTCTTTTATTGCTGTAGTGACTTTTTCCTGTGTTCAGGCCATCATTGGAATATGAAATTTCTTTCTGAATTACCTTACTATCTTCAAAGCATGTAATTCTGAGTGCAGAAACTTCTTCCTTTATCAGTGCAAGCAGAAATTGAGCAGAAGTTTATGCTGCTTCTATAGGTAAGGTCATCAGAGCACTTAAGTTCAAAGCATGTGAGCAGGCATCCTAATAAATGTGGAAGGTTTAAATAAGGAAACAGTTTTTGTAGGATGTTCACAGTCCCTTAGAGACAGATTTTGTTCAATTTTTTTCCATCTAAAAGCAATGCCTGGCATCCAGAAATTCATTTAAAGCCTCTCAATTCTCTGAATACTTGGCATTTTTCCATGTTTAGATTCAGATTTTACGATGTGAAAAAGGTAGGCCTATTATGATCACCAACAGGTGTTAACTTCTGTGACCTTGACTTTTGTATATTGTGGATAGTAAAAAATTCCGAACTAATTATGGGAAAATTTGATTCATCATTTATAGTCCCTACATGCCCAGTCATCATAAATAAGTAGGGAGAGGAAAGACAAATATGCAGAAGGTCAATTAAAACATCACTGTGTCAGTTAGAATCAAATATGATCATAAAGAATTCTATTAAAAATAAATTTTAGGAGAGAAGTGTTTCCTAAATTTCTGGTAATATATTTTTCTGCTTTTTCCACCTCTATTCTTTTGGTGTCCCAGCTCTTAGGTAACATTTCCTTACGTGCTGTTTAATTTGTTCTTACGTCTTTAAAAACCTGTCCTGATTCAGTATAAATGGATATAAGTCATGGCTGATAACTGAAAATTGACAATGAGTTTGATGTTTTACCAGTCATCTACCTTCACTTTGGTTTTTTGGATGGCTTTACTCTTTATCCTTCAAAAAAGGACACAGGATCTCACTGGCTGTAATCACAGTTGTGCAATACACATTGAGACAGTTTTTCCACATTCCTACTGCTTTTTGTATTTCTCACATAAATCCAGATGCACCTAGGCATATGTGCCTGCAGGATTGCTTCTCACTGAGATGTAATAAACAGGGGAAAATTTCTGTTCAGGTAGGACTTGTCTTTTCTCTAGTGATGTCACATCACTTTAAAGTAGGTTAGTGACACTGGGAATAGGAAAGGAAAGTTCAGTTTGTGTCTGTTTTCTCTTCTGAGTCTACTGAAAGTGCTCTCCTAGCAATGTGGGTATTCTCTCTGGTCATTTCATCAGAAGTAGCTGAGTCAGAAATCATAAAATAACTAACCCACATGCTCTTGCTAAAAGCTCAGGCACATCATAGTCGTTGTTTAATTTCTTTAATAGCTACAGGTTTATTGTAGCAATAAAATATGCTGTAGCTGTAGCATGTCAATTCAAAAACACCGTTCCTTCTTCGTGAAGAGGCTGTTCAGAGATTATCAAACTACCACTCAAGAAATTAGATGACTCTGTGTTAGTGAAAAGACTGAGAGTTTTCATCTAGACCTGCAGAATTTATCCTGGGGAAAATTGTGGTTCAGAGAGCTGAATGTGTGTATCTACATTTTAATTAAAAGTTAAGAACTTAGAATCCTGGCTCCACTGAAATTTCACTGAATTACTATTTGAACAGATACAGCTGATGTCAATAGTCATTTTCAAACTCTGCTGAATCTGAAGGAGGGCAAGATTAGTGTTAAGTGAGAAGTTACTAATGTAACCCTCGCAGGCATAGCTGAGAATGTTAGCACTGAAGGAGCGGATCACAAAAGAAAACGGTTCTCAGACAGTGTTTATGATTACTGAGGACAGAAATGGAGCCCAAAGAAAATGCTAAATAAAAAAAAACTTGCAAGTGGTCATACAAAATCAAGAGAGCAAGTCAGAAGAGAAGATGGCACCAGAGACAGTAGTAGCTCAGGAGAGATGTCTGAGAAAGAATTTTATTGATGGGAGATTTTGCACTGCCGGCTAAGGTTATTAAATGAGAAACTAGAGAAATCCTGAGAGAAGAAAAACACGTGATAGATCTGAGTAAAAATATTTTGAGGAAAATAAAACATTGTTGAATAAATTGATTGTGCAGGGGAAATAAACCATATCCATGAAAATCTCAATAACATCTCCCACAGAAAGGGCTAAAAATACATATTTCAAAAGTGGATGATACGCTAAAAGAACTTAAAATTGATGAGGGTACAGGGAAGAAAACTGGACAGTGACCTTCCAGATGGATGAGACTGACATAGTGCAAAGGAAAGACGGCTGGAAGGAGTGTAGGAATTACCCAACAATTTTTTTGATGTTGCATGTCAATTTGTTAAAAGCTGGCAAGGTTTTAAAAGAAAACAGTCAGTAGAGAGGGTGAGGCATGAAAGCCTCATAAATGAGTGGCGGGCAAATTGCATGACTGGGATTTATAACACTGAGAATCTGAGTGACTCCTTTGCTGCTCTCAGAGATACTTATTGTGGTGGGAAAGATTGAGTATGAATATATAAAGAAGGTGTTGAAGATGAAACTAATACCAGAAAAAGAGGTTAAAGAGTAGTTTAATTATCACAATTAAAAGCCATTAATAGATTTTCAGGAGTAATGCTTGAGAGATTTGTCTAATAGATGAGTGATGGTTTGAAAAATATCTTAAGATTAAAAATCTCTGAATGATTTGGTTTTCCTTTCCATTAATAATCCAGCTGTAGCACAGTTACTTCTCTTTCAATAGTGCTTGAGTAATTTCTCCTTTAAATCCTTTGTTAGCCCTGCCCAAACACCACTTTAATCTCATTTCTTGCCCTAAATCTCTCATCATCTTTTCCCTTTTTCTTCTCACAACTGCACTACTCTTTACCCGTCTTTCCACCCACACATTGCCTGCTAAGTCTGCAACATTTTAATTTCATGAAACACTTGATCTTCCCAACACACTGCCATTCCCTGTTCCCTTGGGACTCACTGTGTAACACCAGCTAGAAAGGGAATGGAAGCTAAAGGGTGTCAGTGGTGCAGCTCTGCTTTGAGTGGTGTGGTTCTGCTCCTACATGGATGAGTTTCTCTTAAGCACTCTCTTACAGGAAAGTTTAATAGGGTAAAAGCTTAAAAGGCAGTGATACCCAGTAATTTGTTGTATGCCAGTTCTTCTGTGCTGCACTAAGTTTTGGGGCACCGTTTCAGTGCTGAGATGCTGCCCTGGAGAAGACTACAGCCATCCCAGACGCCAACACTTGTGTGTCTGGTACCTTCCTCAAATCTATTTCTTAAAGTTATGTGCCATAACTTCTGTTCAAAATGCTGAGTTTACATTTGCACAGCATGTTTGGCCAGCAAATGCTTGTTTTTTGAGATTTTCCAAAGCCTGCATTTTCAGCTGTGCTGTGGAATCAGCTGAACACATGTTCCCCAGCTGAAGCTCTCTGTGGCAGGGCCGTGTGGGACTGTGCAAGAGGGAGCAGGCAGAGCTCATGGCAGAGCTCATTCCAGGTGAGGGGAGGAAAGTGTCTGATCTCAGGTCACGTCTGGGAACCATGTCCTGGGAGGTGGCTGCAAAACAGCTCCCTGAGCACGGAGCTTTTACTTTGTTGTGTAGGTTCACACCTGCCCTGAGTGTGCTCAGCAGCCCACTGTGTTCTGCCAGCCCTGACACACAGGTGGCCTTTCCTTGTGCTGCACATTGGGATGGAGGCCGGAAAGTTCTGCGAGGCAGAGCAGTGCAGTCAACAGACCAAACGTGGCTGAGCCTCCAGCTGCCACTGGAGAGCCAGTGTCCCATTAAGGGAAGAGCAGGGATGACACTTCATAATTTACTACGATCCTTTTTCTTGAGAGATTTTTAAAATTAATTGTGTTTCTTCTCCATCTAATTTTCCCATTTACTCAGATCGCACTTTTGATGACCTTTTGAATTTATTCTGTGATTTTAGTTCCTTTCCATCTGAAATACACTCTATTCCTTTCGGAGGGTGTTCCTCGTTTTATGAAAAATGCTAACAATATATATTTTCTATGTGCTGTTATTTCTGTTAAATTCAGTTTACTAATCATGCTAATTACTGGCCACACAGAGACCTCAAAGAAAATTACAAAAAGCAGCAAAATGGTAATTTATGCTATGAATGTGTCAGCTGCTGTAATCTAGGAGATACTATACAAGCACCAAGAAGCTTCAGTCATTTTTAAACCTGGACTTTACAAAAACTTCTTTTGCTAACATTTTGAATTTTTAGGATTTTTTTTGTTGTATTACTTTTTGTTTGTTGATTTGTCTAGGGTTTTTTTAATTTGACAGTAGAATTGAAATATAATAAAAAATTCTATTCCTACAAGATTTCAGTCCCAGTCTTAAAAATTGTGTATTTTACCATTTATGTTATAAATTTAATGGACCTTGTGGTTCCACCATCTCTTTTTAGGCAAATTTTACCTGACTTACACTCATAACTCACATTTCCTTCTACTTTTTTATAGAGGATCTGCATAAAAACATGTCTCAACCAGACTCTGAAGCCCTGGGTCCATAAATACTGAGAAGTTTTTAGAAAGATAATTCCTTCATTTCTCCCGTGTCATAATTGCTTTGCTCGTTAAGAGATTGCTGCATTAAATTTATATTTGTATTTTTTACATCTTATATTTGAAAACATGAATGTATAATGTCTCCCTGGAACTCTGCACCATTATGATGAAAGATACAAGTGGAGTCTAAGACAGACATGTTTAATTAGTGAGAAAACTTGACATTTTCAGTGTTTAGATTAGGCAGGGAAAAAGCCAAGAGCATAAAAGTTGTTTGGGGTGATTGTTTTTTTAGATTGCTGACAGAAAATAATTGTTTTAACACAAATCAAAATGAAACTTTTCAACTTTTGTAGTGTATAAAAGGCCATCAGAGTTAAGATTCAATGCTTAATCACAAATCTAAATATTCCAATTCCTACCTAAGTAGGACGAAATATTATATCATTTCTGAGTGATAACCACTCAAATTCTGGAAGTGGTAGTGGAAAACCTAGATCTTCATTAATAAAAATATCACTTGGCAGATCATTAGGGTGGGTGGTCAAGTTTTGGGTTCAACTGCTGGGGTCATTTTCTCTCAGAGAAAATTTTCTCGGAATTTTCAATCTTTGGAAGTCAGTTATTCTTTGATGAGTAATGAGTGATTCAGTAGAAAGAAGCAGGAATTGTTCAGTTTCACACAGCCTTCTAATTCAGGGTTAGAGGATGAAACAGAAGAACCTACAGAATCTGAGAGCTAGGGCCCTTAGGATTTAGCTAGGGCCAACTTCTCATCTGTGAAGTTGTGTTTTTCATTATATCTGACATTTTTTGAGGGTGAGTTTTGTTACAGATTATTAGCCTATGGCACTGGGCTGGGAAGATGAGACTTCACTGAGATACAGAACACATAAAAAAAGAGTGCACAATTGAAATTACAGGGTTATTGTTATCTTGTTGTCAAGGTAGCTTGAGGTTGGTTTTACACTGCGAGGAATTCAGCTTGCTTTTATGTGTGATACTATGAAATGAATTCAGTGCCCAGTATGCCCCAACACTAATTATAAAACTTTCTAAAACAAAGAGTAAACACAAACCAACTCTTTCTAGCTTTCTTTCACTGTTTAACTCTTCTCATGCATCTCTGAAACCACTGTATTGATTTACACAATGGAGGGCTTTAGGTGTGATTGATTACCTGGATCCTCTTCTGTCCTGGGTTATGTATATTCATGAAGGAACAGAAAAGATAACTTTGCATCAGAGCATTACCTCAGGGATGTTATTTAGGATGTTTAGAAGTAAAGCCTGAATTCACTGCCATTAGCTTAGAAGGGAATAAGCCCGTGTCAGCAAGGGACTAATAACTTCCTGGGTAGCTGTTGTGCAACTAATCAAGTAAGAAGCATATCAAAGTCATCAAATATTACCAGCTTATTGAATAAAGGGGAAGAAAGGAAATTTTCTTGGTGAATTTAGGGAGAATCTTCTGAGGAGTCTGGAGACATCTTTGTTCAGCCTTCCTTGGTACATGCAGGACATTAAGCCAGTGAGCAAATATTCTCTGGAGAACATCTACAATCAACAGACACAGAAATTATCAAAATTATCTTGGCAAACAATGTTTGGAAAAAAAATTAGAATGTAGTCCAGCTTGTATATATTCAAGGCACTGTGTTTAGGCAGGATTACAGGATGGGGGCAAATGGCTGGGTAGAAGTTTGCATCTGAAGGCTGGGTAATGTGAGTTACCAGAAGTCATGAGTGCAGCTGGTGTTCTGTGACAAGGGTTAGCAGATTCAGACTCAAAAGAGTCAAGACTCAAAAGCCATTATTCTGCTGTGCTTGTATTTATTAAGGCCTCACCTTCAGTACTATGCCTACTTTTAGTTCCTACAGTTTGAATAAATAAGTATGAGCCACCAGAAGTACTTTTTACATATTTAAAGATATGTCTCAAACATCTATTCTTCCTGTAAAGTTGAATAACTTGGCTCTCCCAGCTCCCTCACAGTTGTGTTTATTGGATCTCTAATCTGCTTTTATACTCTGAACTAAGCCTTTAAATACGTATTTTTAAAAGGTCTGTAAGAGGAAGGAAGCGATCTCAGTTCATTGTCAATGACAATTGAACAAGCAGGTTTGGATTTAATGTGCAGTAAGGAAAATTAAGATTAGTTAGTAGGAAAAAAAACCTTTAGAGGTAATGATAGCAATGCATTGGAATAGATTGCCTTGAGAGATTTTGGAGTTCTCGTAATTGGAAGTTTTTAAAAAGACAGTCTAGACAAATATCTGTCAAGATTAATATGTTTGATCTTGCCTTGGAACAGAGGATGGATGAAATGACCTCTTGAGGTCCCTTCCAGCCCTGTTATGAATCTATAAAATAATGTTTTAGCTCGCAGGGGAGAAAAGAACTATCCAAGCACAGAGAATCTGCTACAAATGACCTTTGATATTTTTATTGACAAAAATTCAGAAGCTATCGCAGTATATAACCAGGAATGAAATAAAATTATCTAAAATAACAATAATCTCTAGTTTCTTTAATCAGAATCCTATATGAACACATTTCTTGGTTAAATCTGTATCCCCTGTCACTTAAGACTTCTTGTAGAAAATAAAATTGTGATTCTGTTTGCAGAGTGAAGATCTTAACTTGAAAAGTTAAATAACATCTTTGTTATCCCACTGCCATGGAACTTCTCCTATTCTCTCCAAGTCAAGCTTGTCAAGGAAGTACACTGATTAACTTGAGTCAGTCTGGAAAATGGCCTTGTGCAGAACACCATATGACTTATTTGTGAAAAGATCAGTGTCCTCACTTCCTGTCTTCAGAGATAGCTGGAATTTAACTTTAAAAAGAGTTTTCTTATAAGGCTCTGCTCACTAAGAAAGCTAATTTCTTTCTGGAGTTCTCTAGAGTAGGGCTTTTCAACCTTTTTCAGTTTTAAAAATTCCTTGGAAGACGTTGGCTATAGAATAGTAATGGTAAGGTTATACATCAAAAGTCTGGTGTTAAGAGATCTGCAACAATAATGGGCAGAAATCCCAGCCTGAGCTCACACGTATCTGCAGCCACAGACCAAACCCCCTACTGCAGATCTGTAGTGGGAGAGGCAAAACTGTCTATAACTCACCATAGGAAAAGGGCAAGGTCTTCTGACAACAGCCTTAAAGACTCCTTTTTATTTACCTTTTAGATGAGTCTTCTATGGGAAATATTATTACAATATAAGGGAAAATAATAAAAATGAAGTGTTTCTATAGAAGAACAAGATATTTCAAATTGGAAGAGACCTCTGGTGATCTCTAGTTCAGCCTCCTCCTCAAAGCAGTGTTCACCCTGACAGACCAGGTTTCCCAGGGCTTTATCCACAGGTGTCTTCAAAATTTCTGAGGACATGAGATTGCCCCACCCCTCCTGGCCAGCTCTTCCCTCATTTAAATTTGCTCTTCTTTTTGTGGGTCTTTGCCATCTTTAGACCCCCTCACCCTTTCAAGGGTGAAGGAAGATTTTTTTTCCCGGCAATTACAGTGTCTGTACAGCACCAGAAAGAGTATTTCTCAGTGTACTTTGGAATCATTAATCTTTGTTAACAAAGTATAATGCTTAGTTGCCTTTGAGTATTTGAGAACCTTTGGTGAAAACTGTATTTATATTAATTAAGATGTTTCTCACACAAATAGAGATATTTTACTCTTGCATATGCAAACAAAAAAAAAAAGTCCTATCCCTTTTTACATCTGAAATATTCAAAACTGAAAAAATAGTAGCTCAAGGACTAATTTAATAAGAAAATGCAAGTACAATTATCTCTCACTGAATTAAAGAACATTGAGATTATAAAAAAGATTAATCTACTATGTTGAAAAAAGCCTTATACATTCATTCAATTGAAAAGAATTGTGTAACTGATTTCATTTCTTTCAAATAAGTTGGTTCTGGAAATACAATAGGTATCAGAATGCAGAAAGAAAATTAGCTTATTTTGTATCATCAAAATAAAAAACAACAAAGAATTAAGTACACTCCCCATACATGTGAAAAGCTTTTTCTAAACAACTGAATTAATTCATCTTTACCAGGAAGCAACAGAGATAAATAGTTCTATCTTCAAAGAAGACAACTTTTCAGTAACTCATATTCTTGAAAGAAAATTGATTATAATTCTTTTTCAAACAGTATAATATAATTTTGGAGAATAGTTCTTTTTCTGAGTAATTTGCATAAAATATTAAATTAAAGCAAATTAATAAGAAAATCTCTCCTAAATTCTGCTCCAGTGTTCTTGTCAGTCAATAGTTTAAATGAAGATGCAGTGAATAAACACAAGCAAATCATACACAAGCTGCAAAACAGTTACAGAATGGGATAGGGAGGGAAGTGGAGCAGGATGCAGGAACTGCAGTGTAAGTGTAAGACGATGCCCAGTGTTTAAGTCTGCTCTTTATGTTATTGTTACAACTATATGGTAACACAGAAAAGCACGAGACACTCACAAAACGAGGTTTGCTGTTTAAGAATTGAGCCTGTAAAATTGCAGGACGTTACAGTTCACCTGGTGGGGCTGAGGACAAGCTGTTCCAAGGGAGCTCTTCATTTGTCTGAGGATCAAGATCTCTCACTGAAGATGATTAAGGCTTTTAACTGCAGATATACAGGGCCTGATGAGTGACTTCTCTCAACTGCTCACATCGTTTTATAAATATTTTCAGGTTTTGTAGAATTCTTCCAATGTTTTTGTAAATCACTTGATTGAACCTGTGTCTTCCTATAACAGTGGGAGAAGTGTCCTGTTTGCTGCCAACTCAGTGCTGACTGTGTTCACTGCTGCACAAATGGTAATGGACTTTTGTCCTTATTTATTCATTGGCAGCAGTTTGAAGCAAAACTGTAACCCTCCCTTGGGATGCTTGACAGGGGTTTTCCATCACATAAAACATGTTCTGAAAGCAGCAAAATGTTTTCTTGCCAGCTGAAACAGATGTAATATGCTGCTCTCAATTTGTTTTGCCCTAATTCTTAAACCATGTAAAATTTGTTACCTTTGATAGCAGTCTCAGCTAGCTCTTTAAGAATATCTTAGAACAGGGCTTAACATGTTCATTTTCTCTGTGCTACTACTTCAGTTTATATCCTCTGTGGTACAGATGAGCTTTTAAGTTATGATGGGCAATGTTACTTAGAATAATATGAATCCAAATGGCAGATTTTGTAAATATGAAGACCATTTTTCTGTCTCTTAAGAATGCATGTTGTCGTGCTTATTTTGACAGAGAGGAGAGAAGGAGAGGTTAAATGAATTTGCTGTGGAGATCAATGAGACTGTTGGGGTGCACTCACCTCATAAGACTTCAGGCACACTCACATATGTGATTAACTCTCACAACAAAGTAAGGCATTTGGAAGAATATTCAGTGCCCTTAAAAATTAAATCAACTTTGATCATGGCTCTAGTAATAACTTGAACAATATTATCAAGTGGAAGAGGAGAACTTGCTAGAATCCTCTCAATTTACACTTATATTTTCGTCTCTGTTGTTTTTGTCTGTCCTCAGGCTGAGTGTGAGAAAATGGCCAGTTTTCAGGAGCTCTGAGGGCTTTTTGCATTTGATAAACAGACAAATCAATGGGGCAGCACTCTTACATTTGCAGTTCTTTGGCTTTACACAATTACAGTTTTTAATTTCTCTGTAAATAACTTTTGCGATAAAAAAATGTGTGCGTGTATGTGTCCCCACTTTATTTTTTTTCCTCTGCTTCTCTAAAAATCTGGAGATGGGGAGATTTATTTGTAAAATATAATAGTATAAATCAGTATCAAATATAATGTTATCAATGGATATCAAGCAGCGTTAGGAAGCTGCAGCCAAATGAGGCTGCAGATTAGGATTGCAAAGTCAACAGCTGATTATCATAATTAACAGAAAAAGAAGTTCAAGGAACAAGGAGTCTTTATTTCTTCTCTTTGCCTTGAGGTGGACTGTTGCTCCAGTTATTCATGATAGACAAAAGAATGCCAAAACACCCCTCATTCAGGATCTCTGTTCATCTGACAGAAGCTGACATATGTAGGGTTAGGATTTCCTCCTCTGTGACATTTCTGGGCGTGTAGGACATGAGATAAGCATGAGCTAAGACAGCTTTTGCAATCAAGCCCTGCAGCTTGATGAATGCCTGGCATTTGGGTCTATTGATCAGTGACACAAGAACAAGGAGAAAAGGCATTAAGATACATTGTTGTCAAACCTTTACAGAGGTTTCTATTTTCCTTCTGATAGTGCTATTTAAGCAGAAAATGTATACAATGAAATTGAGAAAATGCCTGCAAAGGCATAGCTTATTGAAAAGAAAATTTTAAAAAATGGTGCTTTTGGGTTGCTCCAAGAAAAAAGTTTTAAAAACTTTTAAAATGCCAGCAATCCAAAATGTCAATACTGAGCCGGGATGAGGAAAAAGCCTCTTTTTGACAGCACTTCATGTTTGGGCTACCTGCATTTAGGAACACAAGAATACTTGTTATCTGGGGTAAATACTTCGGTCATTTGCCATAAGTTCCAAAATGTTGTTTGTGAAGTTAACCTATAACTTCTGAGACCCTCAGTATTAATTAGTGTACACTGAGATCTACATCTGGAGCAGCTATTCTTTGGCACTTATAGTTATACACATGGTAGGGGGTTTTCCTCTTAAAAAAAAGATTACCCTGTAGCATGTATGTACAATATAATCTCTATATACTGCTAAGTATTTCTGCTTCCTGGCAGAAATATCTTGAAGTGTTTAAGTTATATGATTATGATTTTCCTATCATTCCCAGCCAAAACCTGGGAAATGAGAGCGAGGAACAAAATGAGGGAGATTTTATGTGCTTTTTTCTATACTTCCCTGCTTTTTTGCTGACAGAAATGAGATCAACCAAACTGAATAAAACATCTTTCTCTCAGTAGCATAGAACATTGATATCTTCGCCTCTCTTTATCAAAGTCGAAACCTTTTATGCACTTTTGTGTGCAACAAGAACTGTTTATTATAGAACAGCTATGTATTATAGTAACACTTCATATTAATGGGTAGTTCACCTGCTATACCTTAGACCCACACAGGTGCAACAACATATTTATAACTGCTCAAATGTTCACAGTTTGGGATTTTCTTTTCTTTCTGTAATTAACTAAAATAAGTTAAGTTCTTATAACTTTGGGAGAATTAGAAAAAAGGTTGCCATATTCTAAGGTTTGTGGCAAACATAGTAATGAAACTTGATATTGAAATATTCCTTGGAGATGAATAGGTTTTTGCTTAGTTTGAAAAAGGAAATATTGAAGGAATGGTTTTGTGCTTTGTAGTGACTGTAAAAAAACCCTGCTAAAATAAGCACACACATCTTTCCCACATTCTGGAATTTTGGCACTTCCCAGCTAAAATTAGAATTGGTTTTGGTTTTCGTTTGTTTGAGGTAGTAGTATACTAAGCAATAATTAAGATTAGGTAACTCAGCAACTCAGAATATGAGAGAAACACACATGAGAGAAAGAGGTATCAATTTTTCTAATTCTTAATTGTAGCCCATTCTTTGATGACATATAAGAAATTAGTGCCTTACAGAGTATAATTTCTGAACACCTAAGAGGTTATACATTTATTTGATTTAAAATGAAATTTCTTGAGTTGGTTTATTTGCTATCACAAAAAAAAAAGTGAAATAAATAGGAATGTCCTTTGCTCTTTACTCTAAACCAGGTAATACAAAAACCTTTAAATATAATTTTGTGCTTTGGGTTTGAAATACTGGACCTACCTGAATATACAAACACACACATGAAACCATGGCAGTGATGAATGCACCGCCTTGCACTATCTTGAAGCCCAGAAAAGGGAAAATATACTTATTGAATAAAAAGATTACAGTGTTAGTATGAGCCACACATAGGAATCAACTCCTGGAAAAGGAATATTATACTCTTACATAGTTCTGTTTTCCTTTGTAACCTAAAGGAATGAACTTTGGTTCAGTGTAAGTACATTTTCAGTTGAAAATATACTAGAGAGTTTAAAGCTCTGTGCAACTTCCATTTGAAGTAAATCATATAATCTGCAAAAGTTGTTCAAGTTACACTCTGAACATAAAATGAGGCTAAGTTCTAATGCTTACTGTAATCCATAGATGATACTGTGTAATTATTTCACCACGTAACTGAGGATAAATTTAGTCCTATGCACGTGCATACCAAGTGTATACATCCATGGCTTTAGTGGATGCATTTAGTGTGCATCTTAATTATTGAGGGAAGTACTGCAATCTCACTCCTTTTGAACAGTACCTTAACTCTTCCCCATACTTTTCTGTCCTTCCATTAGTTTGACCATTTTCTTGTTAATAGACAAGTGCTGGCTTTATGTGCCAAAGACAAGGAGTACCCGTGTATTGCTCAAGGCAAGACTCTCGATTCACATTGCTCTGGAACTTTGCCTTTATCCTTCCTGATTTGGAGAATTTGCAGAAAATATTTAGGTGAGAAATGAAAGTACTGCTGACAGACTGTAGATCTGCTAGTCATGGAGAATAGCTTGCCTGTGTCCTAAGGAATCTTAATGTAAATAGAAATGCAGTTTTCAATTCTAAAATGCATCATAAATTTTAAAATATTATCTCTGTAGTTCATTTTCCCTGTAACAAAACTCATGTGGAATTAAGCATTTTTCCAGATATTTTTTCACTGTGGAAAATAATTTCTCTGTGATTTAGACATATATCACAGAATCATAGAATAGCTGGGGTTGGAAGGGACCTTAAAGCTCATCCAGTTCCAACCCCCTGCTGTGGACATGGACACCTTCCACTAGACCAGGTTACTCAAATCCATCCCAGTCTTGAGCACTTCTAGAGACAGGGCAGCCACAGCTTCTCTGGGCACCCTCTGCCAGAGCCTCACCACCCTCCCAGTGTTTCTGTGGGGGTGTTGTCTAAGAAGCTTATTCAAAATGCAGTAACTCAGCATCTCACTTCTACAGAGTCAGTGTCGCCTCCTGCACTCCCTTTGGAGCATATGGCTCCTGCAACAATATTGACTCTGTGTCTACAAATCACACAACAAAGGCAGAACTGTGAAGAACTGCAGATGATGAAAAACTAGAATTCCCATTTTGCAATTCAGCCTGTGTCCTATTTTCTCTTTTTATTTCACCCTGCTTGAATAATTAATGTGGAACTATTCAGGAGATATCTATGGAAGCATATTCAACATAATGCAATTACAGAAAAATTCTAATTCAAATATCATATATCTTCTATACAAAACATAGAATAATTTGCAATGTTGTACTAATCTCAGCTTATTGGTCATGATGATGGGTTTGTGGACATTAACTTCTTCTGCGGTTTTTTTTGGGGGGGGGATGTTAATTTTTAATTTTTTAATCAAATAATATGAAATTTCTCCAGTTCTCTGGGAATTGTTGTTGCTTGATTCTGAAGTTCCAAAATGTTACAGAGATTAATAAGTTTGTCATTAACAGAGTTTTATTGGCTTGAGGATGAGCAGACTTCTATTCTCATGTGGAAGGGGCACTGCTGACAGCAGGGCAGATTCAGAGCTCACAACACACAAAGATACCTTCTGGAGCAAAGCATATAAATGGTTGTTATGAGAGCTGAGCTATAAAAAGGCTGAGTGAAATATGGCATCACTAAAATGCATAGCAAAACCCAGTGTGATTTCCGTGCTGCCAGAATTTCATTCTGATTCAGCAGAAGTTTCTAGAATGAGAGAAAAGGTCAGACACACAAACATGCATAAAGCATGAATGTGATAGATTTTAGTCAAAACTTACTTTTATTGACCTGTTATTTCCTAAATCTTAACGTGGACATGACTCTTATCCTCAAAAAGTCTTGTTTGAAATAAGATTTAGAAAGTGTTGATACCTTTCTATAACTAATCAGAAATAAGTTATGAATCTGTGGAAAATTAAACTGAAAACTATAAGACAAATTTGAAAGATTTCTGAGTGAATGCCTGAATTCGGAGGCAACACTGTTACTTTAAGAGCAGCAGTTCTGATCTTCTGATGTCAAAACAAACAAGAAAAACCTATAAATATACATTGCTGCAAGTCATTTTACCAGTTGGTCCTTCTAGCACATAACATGAGAAAAAATAGTCAAGGAACAGGTAGCTGCTGGATTAATTACATCTAACATTTACTTTTTTCTAAATTAACCTCTGTGCTAATGCCTGTTTTAAGAGTTCACTAATATAAACCTGATCATATCCAGAATGTTACAGTAGGTTTAATATCATTGTTCCCTTTCCAATCAAAGGGACAACAACAGAAAATAAAAGTTAAAATTTCACTTTATAACAGGCAAACCATTTTTATAGAATATACTGAAGTGTTTCTTAAATGTCGACTTCTAATTTTTTCAGTATCTACAAATACCTAACAAAATTAAAATAATCCAAAAAAGCGGTTGCTTGGGAATAGAATAAAATACCTTCACCATCTGAGGCACTACAAAATTTCTGGGAACTTACCAGAAATTTATGGCACTATTCAGTCTCTGTACCTTTACTACACTGATTCAGATGGATCTGCATACAGAGGTTGTGTTGGTTCCACTGGAATTTGCCATTTTGTTCTGTATTATTGCTGACACCAAA
The DNA here is from genome assembly GCA_013398115.1 of Falcunculus frontatus. Lineage (NCBI taxonomy): Eukaryota > Metazoa > Chordata > Aves > Passeriformes > Falcunculus > Falcunculus frontatus. The sequence continues at coordinate 668,253 of VZRV01010995.1, read as the reverse complement.
GTTAAAGCTACATAAGCTCTTCAAAGCAGACAAGGCTTTTGCTTGTGGGGTTCTTGCCATTTATTTGGCGTGAATCTTCTGATCATAAACCTAAGTGTTCCCATCAGGCACACAGTTATAAGTGAGTCTAAAATGATTCTTTCAAACAATTGCAAGAGCATGTCAGTGACTTGCCCACAGGAAAGTCAAAGTCAAATTGTTCCTTAGACAGAATCCAACAGAGCTGAAGGAATTGTAATGTTCAGAGTGAGATCTACAAATCCCCATTTCATTTTCATGAGTATGATGAAGATTCCTTTGACTCTTACTGCGGTATTTCTGAGAGTACTTCATCCTGCAGAACACTTTGTGGGTCTCACCTGCCCTGACAAACAGAGCACACGGGAAAGAACCAGCCTTCAGAAAGCTTAGGCTGTTTTGTAGATGTATCTTAACTGAACACTTGCCTTGCTGCCACAAGGAAGACCACCATGCCATATTAGTTACCCTTTTCCATAGGTGTTTATTCTGTCTGTTCATAATTTTGGTTTATGTAAAGGTAAGGGGAAAATATATTTAAGTGAACTTGAACAAATATTTATGAAAATTATTGAATTCTTAAAAATTATCCCAATCTTTTATTCAATGGACAACTTCCAAATGTGCTTGTCTCTTCCTTGAGCTTTGCTTACTGAAGCCCTGCCAGAGCCAATGTGACATCTTCGTACAAGAAGCTTTCTTCTTTATATGTAAAAGAAGAAAGACTTCTTAGTAGTTTTCTGGCTTATTTTATGATAATTACCACCAGCACAGAAAAAAAAAAAAAGAAAGGATTAAAATGATGGATTTCTAAATGTACATCTTCCAGTAAAGTGGAGACAGCAGTGATGATTGTGAGAATAGAGATGGGAGCAAACACTCACCAGGTTCAAAAGAAAGAAAACACACAAATGAGTCACTTCATTCTAGACTTGCGTCAGGCAACACAGGAGGTACTCACTCTCTCTCTCTGTTTCTCTTCTTTTAAAAATTTTTCCCTAAAGTCATTATAAAACACAACTGATGACTACCGGCAATTTTTATTCCACCTGCTGGTTTCCCAGTAAGGCTCAGATTTAGCTCTTTGAATCTTATTTTTTTATGGAATAAAATATTGCCACTGTTTCCTACTTACAAAATAGAGAAACATGCCAGGATTTTAAAGCATTTAGTCAGTTGGAACAGAGTAATAATAGGCTCTGTTTGCTGAAATCTTCTTAGATGCAAACACTAGTGATAGAAATAAAGTCACTTCCAACCTCTCTTTTTGTCTAATATAATCTTCGCTTTTATTTGATCACTATTGACATGGTATCTGAGAAACAACAAAAAATTAGAAATAAGAATACTCTTATCTACCCCTCTTCTGACCTTCTCAGTGTTTATATTGCTAAATTAAATTTGTGAAGAGTTTTCTGGGGGGAGTGACAAGAGCCATATGGAGAGAAAGGCAAGCTGTAGAGGAAATCCTGCGCTTAGTTCTGAGCTAAAGTGCTCTCACCTCCAAAGAGCTCCTACAAAGTTTGATTTTTCCAAAAAGTAAGAGGTGTGTCCCTCAGATCCCCACTTCTCAAAAACCAGCATTGTTGTACTCTGGTTTTTTTAATCTTTAATTTTAAAGATAGGCGGAATTTCCCTCCCTTGCTGTCATCATCTAAATACTTAGTACAGAAATTCCTGTATAAATAGTGCCCTGACTATATCTTTGAATTCCTAAATTGTGCTGTTCTTTCATTATTAACACTTACCTACACTTATTTACAGCTTCAAATTATAAAGTTTATTATGAAAGACTGCAAACAGTAAGGGCTCTCTACAGAAGATGATATAAATACAGCTGCAAAAATCCTCTTCAGGCTCCATAACATTGTAGTACTTCACATCACTTGAACATGGATTGGAAGTAGGTCAGGCTTTTGTAATCTCATTTCTTTCAATTTGATTTGATCACAATAGAATGTCAGAAGAGGAGGGTCTCTGCAGGAGCAGGTTTTGATGAAGACTCAGGTAATAAAGAGAACTTGGGCTTTGCAAGTTGATTTCACACTAAATGCTTTGTGTACAGGAACTTCAGGACTACTGTGCTGCTACAAAAGTCAAACTTGTTTTTGCTGAGGTTGTCATGTGTTGACAATATTTGTAAGATATTTGGATAAATTATTTGAACAGGACACTGTATAGGGTTTCTTAGCTACCTATGAGGTGCTGATGGCTCTGTCCACATTCTTGAGCTTTAACACATTTATTACACTTTTCCTCTCAAAATGCCTTGGTTTTGGTTACATTAACCATGCCAAGTTACCGTCATAGGTCCATTTCATAGATAAGAAAACCAGTGCAACAAAGCATGTTTAGTCTGACACCACACATGCTGTAATAAGGCCGCTCTAATGAAAATTAAACAGAATGATACTTTGTTAACGTTAAGAAAGTGATGTCAATTCTGAGAAGACAGAATAAACTTGGGTTTTGTTAGGATTAGCGAAAATTCAGTAGCAAGCAGGGCCAAATAAATCTGTGTGAATTGCAAGCTCTGCTGAGATTCGGAGAAGGACTTGCTGGGTGATTACTGACATGAATTGCCCTTCATTCTGCGACCAGTGTAGTCTACAATGACCTGCAGATGCTCTGTCTGGATAGGTAGAACGAATTCATGCGGCATCTTGCAGCATGTCAAAAGACAGAAACCTTCCAAGCTACTTTGCAGAAGGTGGAATCAAAAAGACAGAAATGTGGAAGGGTTTGAACTGGTTTCTTTTCTTTGCTAACCAAAGTTGACATCAGCATCAGGATTTTAAAGCAGTTTGTTTAGTTGGTGCTGGTGGCACTACCCTGTGCAGTACCTGAAAGGGAGCTTTTAATTTCATGCTCCTCCATACTCACAGCAGAAAAAGGAGACTATAATCTTTTGAGGCTCAACTCTTTTTTATTGCTTTCCTTTCACAATCAAATTTTTTAATGTAGTAATTAAGGCCTTTTGAAAAAATCATAAACATTAGCATATTGCTAATTTAGAAAGCAGTTCCTAAATAAATGCCTGTCATGCAGTGCACATGTTCCACTGTGCACTTTGCTTGTGTTGATACTGCTGTTTCCATTTTTATTTCAGCTGAGTAGGAGAAGTCTACCCAAAAACTTGCTTTGTAATCAGGTAGATGGGAAAGGATATTTAGGCACATAAATTGCAGAACTGATTAAGGTGGATTTGCAGCAACCCACCTTCAATCCCTAGGGATTTTACTGTGTGAATCTCCTGGTCACTGCACATATAAAAACCTACAGAGTTAGGTAGCTGTTCACAGGCAGAGAGAGCTAATTTTCGTTTACCACCATCGGTACATTTCTAGGGAATGTATTGCATCTGAGGCTTTCAGAAATGTGGGCCTTTATGATTTTAGGGTTTATGTTTTTAAAGCTAATGAGGGGATATTGATGTCAAATTCTCTTTTAAATCCATTTAGGTTTTTTTGTAAAAGCTCATCTTCAGCAACTATTATTTTAATGGCTGAAATAAATAATTAGAGCAAAACAACCACTCAAAAATTTTCATGGAAGTTCTGTTTACTAACTTATCTTTTCTATGTCAATACAACAGTATTGCTGTGACAAACCACTGTATGTGACTTGCTGTAGCTTGAAAAAATCTTACCTCTCAGAACCCTGTGTTGTCATATTTTATTGCTTGTTTCCCTGCGTAGGTTTAAGACAGACACTGCTAACATTAAAGCTAATATTATTTCAAAGATCCCTAGTTGCTTGATAACAGTCTGTGACCTTGCTGACCTTTGTCATAAATAAGACTCCTGAGCATCTCTTTTAATTTCATGTATTGAAAGGTAGAATCTCAAGTTAAATAGGGCAAAATTATTAATAAATTCCTTCAGAAATATTAAAAGTAATAGAATCAAAGTAAATTCTAGAACCAGTTGTGCTTTACTATTGGAATAAAAGTCTGCATAATAATGTGCAAGCTTAGGGCAAACCTGTGTGCGTGTCCTTTGTTGGACAGACTCAAAATGGGCCTTGAATTCTCCCCTGTGATTATTTTGATTTAACAGCAAAAAATTATCCCAATTCTAAAGCAATTTCTTACATTAAATTCTTTTAATTCCTAAATAAAACAGATTGTCAGGTTTTTTAGGGATGTCACCATTGCTAACACAGATCTCGATGCTTATTGAAGACACTTCTTTTTAGTTATTCCTTTATGTCTAAAAGCATGCAGGTTTTATTAAATGTAAAATACTGAAAGGAACACAGAATCCATATTACATAGCATGTCCTGCTGTGGCCTTGCTTTGCCAAAGAAATCTAGCAAAAATGTGCTGGTAATATCCTTTGTCTTCATTATAAGGATCTGTGTTACTACATTCTTTCTGATGTAAGGCCATTTACCTTGACTCCCAACTACATTTAATCTCATTACATTCACTGTCATTATAGAAACATCTTTATTCCACTTGAAAGACTTTAAAGCTCTGGAGGATGATATTACAGTAAGGGCAGAATATGCTTTATTGAATAGGGTCCTGTGTAAATTCCAGATATGATCGCGCCATCCATTTTTATGAGCCAGTTCACATGATTCTGGGTTAATGCAGCAACTGTGATTCTTCCAGTTAAATATAGGGATGGAAAATCAGACCATGAATAAGCATCTTAAATATTTTGATATTGAGAGTGATGCCTCCTCCAGCCACCTAGAAACAGAGACTAGACAAGAGTAAGGGAATAAAGACAGGTATTTATTTGAAGGGCCTTCAAGGTACACCCTGGGGGAGCCAGAGGCTGCTTCCAAAAATTGGACCCCAAGATGGACGACAGGTCACGAGTTCTTCACACTTTTATAGGTTTGGACCATTTGCATATCAGGGTTAATTCTCCAATTAAAGCCCCAGTTTAGCGATGTAACGCCCCTCAGCTTGCCCCCCTTAGAATCTTTAGTTTACACATTTTGGGCCTAAAAACAGCCTGGTTGTCCTTGAAGGCAAAGCCTGGAGAGGCTTTGTTATGTCTACCCAGTATGAGAGAACAGGAATTACAGGCTACAAGGAACTTCAGAGTTACACTCTAAGCAGTACAGAATTTGAAAATAGAAAAGTTAAAACCTAAGGCATCAAGAGGACCAAAAAAAGATGTATTAAGAGATCTTAATATAGATCTTGACTTAAAGAAGAACTTCTGTACTTTTCCTGCAAAAGCTTCTACAAAATAAAAACATGTATAAATACAAATGCTAATGAAATACAAATGATAATGTTAGAAATAGAAGTAAAATAATTCTGAGATGGCAAATGACATCAGTGTAACTTATCCTTAGTATAGAACTCAGTACTTCAAGGATCATATTGGGGTTTGTAATATTTGCAACAAAATCTATAGGGCTGAGTTGAATAAGCCTTACCCACTGAAAAAAAAAAAAATCTAATTTAGGGTTTTTGTCAGGGCATCAGCATTACAATGGAAAATTTCACTGATAAAATGATTTAGAAAACTAAAAAAGCCAGAGAGCAGGATTGGGATTTTGAAGTCTTGTGCAGCTCATGAACAACCCATGGGGCTGTTAGAGGTGTCCCAGTCCCAAGTGGCAGCAGGACTCCCAGTAAGGTGGTGGAACACAACAAGTTACTGTCCCTGCTTCTCTCTGTCCAGCTCTCTTAGGCCTATAAAGTAGATTTCTGAAAATATGCCTTTGTTCTGGATTCCCCCTTTCACCTCCTGTACTCTTGTAGGTGGCTGTATAGAGTGGCAAGGACAAGGTGCATGAAAGACTTCTTTGGGATCAGATACACGACTTTCTTCATGACTTGTTCTAGACAGTAAAATAAATAGCTATGTGAAATTAATGGATCATAAGATCTTTGTGAAAAAACAGTCAAAATTTCTTAGTGCATGTCTGAATAAAGCATTCTTGAAGTACTCAGCATGACCATGCTGACAAATAGACTCAGCAAATGACTGAAGGGCAAATTATTGGTACTTGCCTTTGGTCAGTGATAATGTTGTATAATCTTGTCATTTATTATGGTAGATTTTATTAGGTGTGTTATTATAGGCTGCCCATAAAATTTTATGTACTTGTAGAAAATAAAATTAAATTTTATCAGATTATTTCTCTGCCTCTAACTATTCTAGATGGGTGAAAATAGAGATTTTCAAGGTGTAGCACTTCTTAATGAATACAGATGTAGAGGAGGATGATGTTACAGATGATTCTGTCAGCTCTTTAGTCTTTGAAGCTGCAGCATCCAGTGCTAATCCAGGGACTGACTCAAGGGAAGGGTAACATTAAAACCTGTTAGTTTTATAGAGATAGCTTCTAAAGTTTTGATTGTCCATGGAGAGTGGCTAAATAATGTAAATACTGGGTATGTGTGAGGACAGTATACAAAGAATATCTTTTCTATTTTTTGGGGGGGGCAAGCTTTCTGCTAGATTAGTTTAAGTAAACATTCACGTTGCTAATTGGTTCAGATAATTTAGGTAAATGGTGGTTTTTGAAGATTACTTACAGTGCAAGATTAGTTATACGAATAGAAATAATTGCCTATCTAGCCATCTCAGTAACCTCTGCTATTCTCTCCTTTTCATCTCACTTTACAAAGCAACTTCATCAGGCCATAATAAGCGTTACTCAAATAGAACCTGTAAGCCTTGCTTTGAAGGGGCATATAAATGATGAAAGGGGAGAGAAGACAGGCAGGAAATAGAACTCAGTGAGCTTACAGATTCTTGCAGATTTTTCTTCCAAACTGTTATTCAGTAAAAAGGTTTTCCTTTTCCTCATGTCACAGAACCAGACTTCTGTGCTGGCTCTTCCTGGTTAATCCATGGCACAGTAGCTTCATCATTTCTATTGAACTGGGGAGACATAAGATCAGGCTGACACAGGGCTTCCTCACAAAAAGATGCATTGGTTTTTTTCCTGAACAGAGTTCTCATTACGGAGGAACACAATCTAATTTCCACTTATACAATGGATGGGTCCCACAGTTCACAAAAAATATATGGAGGGTAAAAGTGTCTTACAAACCTATCACTTCATCTTTCGTTTCTCAGAGTTTATCCCCAAATGAGTTCAGCAAAATGCCATTTGTATTTTCTTTTCATATGTAATTCCATACAGGCTTCTCTAGGAGTGACATTTGTACCAGGGTGCAGAGTCAAAGGTTTTTACACAACTGAATTCCTGCTGCACTGTTGGGGCTCTCTGGGATCTTCTCAGAAAGATGACTCCCTATTGCAACTTATTTTGATTGTCCTGAAAAATCTTTTCTGAATCACTGTTTTGAGCAGTGTTTATATGTGCTAGAATTAAATATCATATTTGCTAGTTATTTTGTTAAATAGTTTTGCTCCATAATTAAGCTAACAATTTGTTACTTTTCTCCATTCTCATCAAGCAGGAAAATAATTTTTTCTTGTATTCCCACTCAGATATGTTCTGCTTTTAGCTAAAAATGAAGAGATATGATCTTGTCTTTTTCTCTCCAGTATTAATCAGATCTAGTTTAATATTGGGAGAAACCAAGTAATCCCTGTTTAGAAAGTTTTGTGTTCTGGAAGTGCTGCTTTCATCACTTCACTGGCTATCAAATAGTAATATGTTGGCTGCTTTTGCTACTGGCTCTCCATCGTGCTGGGAACTGTTCCTGCTTCGAAAGAATCCAGTAAGGTCTGTTGATTTTGTAGTTCTAAAACTCATGCAGCTAAAACCAAAGGATTGGTACAATTTGCCCTTTTGGGAAGAGAAAACCTAAAAATGGCAGGTGTACAAACCTGTAGCAGGACTGTAGCAACAGTTAAATTTACAGAAAAAACCTTGGCCTAACCTTATTTTTTCTCAGACTTCCTGTGAATTTAGTTATGTAAAAGTTGGAAAAAGGGAAGTACACAAGGAATTCCCAGTACATATGCTTTGACGTACCCTGAAAGTTTTAAATTATTCCCAAATTCATAATTCTGAAGGGGCATTTTTCTTTGAAATACCAAGAAAAAAAAAAAAAAAAAGTAAATAAAACAAGAATATGTTTGTGGAATCCAAATTACTTGCTGACACAGAATTGTTTTACTACTCCTCCCAACTGGATTTTAATTCAGCTGAGAGATCTTACAAAACTAATAATTTGCTTTGATCCTGTGAATACATTCCCCTCGAATCAAGACAAAATCAATAGGAGAAAACAATTGAGAGGCTGAAAAACCGCTTTCCTATGCTCTAAAAGAATAGCTCTCCACTGACAATTCTGAATTCTAAAATCAGCTTATAGGATGTCTCAGGGAGAAAAGTGCAGCAAAAACTTCTAAGCCAAGAAAAATGGAACACATCTGTATGTGGTGTTGGGGATGATGAAATTTCACTTTGTCCTGCACCACCTTGTCATCAATTTTCCTAACTTGGGCTGGCTGCTGGGAGCAGTTTTCTATTTGCCATTGATACATGTGAATTAATCAACACCATTAATCTGCATTCCAGATATCTGGAAAGTGTGTTTCCTACTACCAGTAACATTTCTCCCCACACCTCCAAACCTATGGACTTGTGCCTGTATGATCCTATCTGTCATTACTGTCAGATTTCCTTGACTATAAAAAAATTACTTTATCTTGTTTAGGAAATGTTTGAGCTTTCCATGGAAAAGCATTGTTAAACTCAGCTGACTCCCTTGGGTTTAATCTGATCCAGATGATTTCCTAGAATTTCCACAGATACATCTGGGTCCTCATAGATCTGTATTCTAAACAATTTACAAGCTTTCAGTAAAGTCCCAGCAGACAATGCAACCTTAGCAATTGTAGTGCTGCTACAAATCCTTCTCTAAGCATCACAACCTCAGCAGTGAAACCTCAGCATCAAAAACCTTAATGTTTTCAGAAATGGCATTTAAGGGAAAGAATTTCCAAAATTGCAGATAGAAGCATCTTTTGGGCACAGCTACCAGAGGAATATTTTGAAGATAAGATTTATTAACATTAAATGGAACTAAGTCCATATAGTCCTTTGCTAATTATGCTTGGTCATCCCACTGTGCTATAGAGAATACATTTTTCTTGCTACTCTTCATATATCTCTTGGGGGAAATATGTCATGATTCTGGTTTTTAGCACTGATGCCAATAGCTGAATTCTTTTGCCTACTTTTTGACTTCAGATATACTGAAGTGTAAGCAAAGAATTCATCAGTCTTTGAAGTCCTTAAAAAATTTCCATTGGAAGTCTAGTTTGTGCCCTGAAACATATTGGCAATTAAGAAGATTATTCACTCTTTGGAAAACCATCTAATATTTCTTGATACTCTACCAAATTAGATTTTCTCCAAAATCTATTTTCATCCTTTAACTCTTTACTTTATGGGCATTGTCCCCAAATATAGGACATAGAGGAAAGCCATGAGTTTCTCGTCCAAGGGGAAATTACTGTAGTACAGAAAACAGGGAAGACTGTGTTTCTTTATGCTGTTTCCTCACCTTTTCTAATTTACTGATCTCTCATAGAAGCTTAACAGAAAGGCTGGCAGAATGCAGCACTTTGTAGAGTCAGCATTAACAGGAATGTTAAATTGACAAGGAAAGACATTTGATATAGCAAACAAGGAAAAAAACACATAAGCTGTAAATTTCTTCTTTTTAATGCTAATGTTTCATCAGTTTCTTGGGTTCCATTTTCACATGATTTAGTATTATTATAATTTCCAAAATATGTGATGCATTTTTCACACAGTATTTTCATTACATATCCTTCTTGTTTTCTCTGCCTGCCCTGCCATTCTGTCTCTGCTCAGATCTGTACTGAACTGAGCTACCTTCACTCCTCTAGCTCGTGGCTGTGACCTTTCTGTGCCAACCTCCTGCCCTGTCTGTGGTGGGGCTGGAACTTCCCATTGCTCCAGAAAGCTCCGTCTGCTGCCTGTGCAGTCCCAGGAGGAGTAGTCACAGCCGTGGCAGTGATGTGAGGAGCCATGTCTTGTACGTCAGGAGCAGCAAGGATGAGCCAAGACGTGACAAGGCTTTTCTGGCTTGTGCTGAATCCCAGGTTTATTGGAGAAGTCAGCAGAAGAGGAAGATACACTGCACATGACTCAGGAAGAACTTAGAAGTTTCTTTGGTGGTACTTTCCTGACCTAATCCCTGACAGTGTGTCCTAAAGGCAAACAGGTGTGTAAAAATTTGAAACTGGCTGAAAGGATGACTTTCTTGAGACTGTCTTAAATACCAGACCTTATATTCCTAATCATCTGCCAAAACTTGCGTAAAAGCATCTTCAAAGTTTTCACCAGAAATCTATGCCCAAGAGAAACTGCGTGGCTAAAATTCTCAATCCTCCAGACATATATTCTGCCTTATTTCTTCTGAAAATAGAATAAAAGGATTATACAAGATATTTTAAAAATATTTTTCCTTTATTTTTTGTTCCTGCCACAATCTTACTATTTGCAGAAATCTTCTTCTGCTGTTATTTCTTGTAGAGGTCACGTGCTGCTTTTAATTACAACCTTATTCCCTTCTGAAGCCTGTGCAAATATTACCCAGAGCAACATTTTACCCTCTACATTTAGATTGAGTCAAAAGCTAATCTTCCATGTCAGAGTTTACCGAACTGGATTTATTAACACCTTCATAATCTTCACCAGTACTTTTGAATTCTTTCGGTCAAATTAATCCTAAGTGAGGTCAAGGAAAATGAATTCTCAACCTGCTGTCTAATTCTGCAACAGGCAACAAATTCTCTGGTATAAGATGAAACTACAGAGAGGTGTATCTGCACCAGAAAAACGTAGTGGTTGTAAATACTGATGGGCACAGTAACTATCCATTAATGATGAGCAGTGAATAAATCTGGAATAGACTCCAAAGAAAGGATCCCAAGGAGCTGAAGTTGAGTCAGGGAAAAGACTGTACTGTGTTTTCTACAGTGAAGGATAAATCTGTGATTTTTAGTGAAAGTGCTCCAAATTGTTACCTCTTTGTTTCAGAATGTAGCTTGCTTTTATGTTATGTTTCATTAACTCTGTGAAATATGTGTAGAAGTGCCAAGAAATTGATTCCTTCAGCTACGTTTATGTGGTGTCATTGATCTAAGTAGGAAATACATAAAGTGCCATTGATCTAAATGGGGGTCAGGTTGAACCATCCAAGGGAAGAGTATGGTATTTGAGTTCTGTAGGAGCAAAATACCCACCAGATTAATTTATTCACATTCACTTTTCTAAGTGAGTCACAAACTATTCTTGTGTATTCTGAGAATTGAGACTTGTCTGTCTCAAGAGCGAGGGAGCAGAGGCATGTGAGTCTGGTATTTGTTGCTGTAGTGAGAATTACGTTAGCAAGAGCCAACATAATATTAACCTCTTTTAATTGAAGTCTCCTTGTCTGTTTGCTCTGCTGTATATATTTAGTTGCACAGTCTCTGGGTGCTGTGTGTTTCCAGTATGATCACAACTTAATGACTGTGCATTTCATTTTCAGGCATCAGTGATGAATTTTCATCAGCCTTTAGTAAAGAAGAATTGGACTGTTACAAAACATTAAAGCAAATACTTAAATTGGTTCTGTTGTCTCCATATAGACTCTTTCAGGCATGATAAGGGGTTAGATTCAGACTCCAGATAACTTACAAAATAGCATATCTTTTATATGTATTACCAAATCCAGGACTGATCAGAGAAGACAATTGAGAGGGCACAGATGAAAATGCAAATGGAAATCCAGGAGTCTGATGAATGGGAAAATGAGTGACTCAGCAAGTAGCACTCTACCAATACCCAGATGAAATCGGAGAGTACTTTATAGATGAAAGTGGTTAAAATTAGTGAAACACAAATTTAAGGTGCTCAAAACTACAGGTGGGGAATTCCCTCAGTTTTTAACATATTCCAAACTAGGTGCTATGTGTAGACAGTGCATGGCAGTAAATCAGCTCTTAAACCCTGATCAGATGGCTGTGTAATGCCATTCTGTCTGAACCAATTCATCCTGTAGACTTATTTATTTCCACTTTCTATTCTATAGTACTGCTGTACAAAATTAAATCACTGCTGTATTGTGTCTAGGAGAGAGGATAATTTACTTGTGACTGAAAGCATATAGTGCCATCCTAGCTCGTTTTTTTGTGGGTGTTTCATGAAGTAAAATCCATATCAGAACCAGGTTTGGCAGAGCCTTGACTTTCTGAAAACACATTTTGCAAATGTAAGGTGTAGAATTACTGTGGGAAGTGATACACACCTAAAATTAATTGCTGTGTAGCAAAGCATTTTATGCTACTTGGCTGATCTTTAAACAAAAGTCAGCATTTCAAAACTACTTACTGAAACCATTAGCTTTCTTGCAGTGCATTCCAGTTCAATAACTTTAATGAAGAGAAGTGATACCTTCACATTAAAATTCTAACAAGGAAAATATTTTCTAGTCATCTCTGACTCCATAAGTTTGGTTTTCTTCACTGAGTTAGGCTAATTTAAGGGAAAAAGTGTCCATCATTCATATACAATATCCTAACCTAAAAAAGGCCTGATTTATATCTTTCCAGAGGTCTCCCAGCCTGGGGATATTGGCGGGAGACGACTGGAAAACAGCTTCTGTTGTATTATACATCATGTTTGAAAGTCACAAACCAGCACAAGATTTGGTTCTGCATATGCATCAGTGATTGTTATTGTCTCAGTGGGTAATTATTCTGGCAGTGTTCATTTAACTGCTTAATACTTGGAGTTACATGGTCCTGGTGCACATTGCACCGTTGGCAGAGGGGCTGCAGCAGCAAGCAGGGGTTAATAGACTTTTATTGAAGCAGTTTATAGCTTGCTCTTGTCTTCATCCTTAAGCACTACTGATCCACTGTAAACTAAGATCTATTGGGACAATATTTTTAAAGATGTTTAGTTTTCCACTAAACTGTATTTTATTTGTGTTGTTTCATTTTCTTCCCCCAAGATATCGAACGACAAAAAGGATAAGGTCATTGTTACTGAGTCTCTTTTTCTTAAGGTGAAGCCATTAAATTCTCCTGCACATTAAAGGGCAGATGTTGCTTTTTATTTTTTTTTTTCTGAGAAATTTACATACACTTCAGTTTGTGGAACAGAAATTAAAGTAATTCAGTAGGTAGCTACATTTGTTTAACTTACATAAAGAGTTGTAAAGAGATCTATGGGGAGAAGTATTATCCTTTTAAATGATTTTTAAAATATCAAATTTTATTTCAGTTAATTCTAATGGTTTGCTAGTAGTGTTTTACTACTCTCACTGTTCAGTGTGTTTGAGTACTATGAAAGATTTAAATGAAAGTTTTATGTAATACACTTTTTTAGAATTTTATGGATTATTATTCATAACATCTGCCACTTGCAACAAAAAAGCTTTTGAATGCTCCTTTAATATATATTTAATGCATGTGATGCAATTTTATATTAAATAAGATTTGTTTTATTTTCACAGTTGTGTTTGTGGGAAAGATCTGTTTGCTCTATAACCCCTTAGGTCTGAGGCTTATAACCTGACTATTAAAATTTTCATTGTAAGGAAACTTGATATTTCTCAGCATATAATATATATCTCTTTTGCAAAAGATGTAAGACTGGAAAAAGATTGCCAAATAGACATTTTAATATTAATGAATGCTTACTGGTAATCAAATGGATTAGGTAGATGTAGATCCTTCCCATTTTCCTGCTGTATAAAAATGATTTTTATAAAATCATTTTCTTGAGAAACAAACCTTTGCTAGAATTTGAGATAGCCACAAGAGAGCTCTTGGAAGGTATTCTAAAGCCGGACATTTCAACTTAAGTCCTCTTTTATTTTTGACTACAGGAAACCCCCTTTGTTTTGTTTTGTGCTTGACATTGAACTGGGCAGGTGTGTCCACATAAGGTGCAACAGGGAGGATTCGCATGCTGGCTTACTGAAGTGACAGAATTGTGCAAAATAACTGCAGTGGTCTGGCAAGCTTCAGGAAGCAGGTGGACCTGAGGTACCTGTCTCCAAAATTACAATGCTGAAAATGCCTGCTTGCCTTCTGTCTAACCTGGGAAGAAAATACAGATTTTTTTTCCCTACAGTATTATTCATCAGGCTCCTCTTTCGTACATCAATGCCCAGAATGGATCTGAGTGGTATAGCCTATAAATGGGTGAAATTGTGTTTCAGTTTTATTTGTGAATGTGTGACTATGGTGTATGATGAGTAGGAATATGTGTATATGTGTACTGGGTGGTGTAAATTTACATACAAAAGAAGATGCTGATTCTGTTTTTTACTGAATACAGACAACAAATGAACAATAGTTCCGTTCATTTTAGGATGTTTAGAAAGTCCTGTATATGTCAAATGTCTTTGTCAGTTGGCCAAATTGCAGATGATACTTAGTAGGGGTGGGACATAACAAAATGCCTCTGCATCAGAGCAGAAGGATCTGGAAAAACTTCAGAATCTGGCTGACATAAACCTAATAAGTATGAAGAAAATGAAGTACAAAGTTTTGTACAGATACAGATCAGGAACCTGTTGGCCAAGAGACAGCCAGCCCTGCTGGGAAGGATTTGGAGTTACAGGGGATGCAAGACTGACACGAGCTGCCAGTGCTCCTTAGCATGAATAAGACAAATCCCAAACTGGGATACATTATATATGTCTACTCCCTTCTGCTGCTCCTCAAACACTGCACCCCCTTCAGGCCCTGCAGACTGAGAGGGAAGTTGACAAACTGCAGTGGATCCAATGGAGGGAGGCCCAGACCATGAGGGACTCAGAGCAGCAGCCCTCGGGTTGAGGGAGATGCACTTGCTTAATCTGGCAAAGATTCTAATAGCTGCCTACAGCCACTTGAAGAGCAATTGCAAAGATGATGGAGTCAATCTCTTCTCAAGAGATTACATAAAAAGGGACAATTCCCATGGATTGTGGCTTGGGATGTTGGAATCACACATAGAAGTGATAGGAGTGTGCTTTCTATAGTCCCACATCCCACAATCATTTATTTTAATACCTTCAACACCACAACCAGTTTCAGCTTTCTTTAGCACAGAATGAGTTTAAACCAGGTGAAATTTCCAGAGTAAGTTACTCAGTTCCTCAGCAATCTCCTGTCATATCACTCTATTTAAGTCTCTTATGGGAGTATTCAGATTTTTGGGTTGTTTTTTTTTTTGCATAGTGGAGTGAATTAAACATAAAATATCAACTTGGAATTCCCCAGGAAAGGAATTTCAGTCAGCTTTCCTAACAGGTTTTAAGCAGATTCAAAGAGGGGTTTAGTTTATGAATTAACAACACATGCAGAGCATCCGCACTGACCTAGCAGACAATAACAGCTCTGTCTGAAGTGTTTAAGTCAGTTGGGTCAAGGATTACCTGATTAAAAATTCTCAGTAGTTTTTTTACATAATAGACTATCATATTCAATCAAGTAAACAATACAAGAGTGTTTAGATTTGTAATTCAGAATGAGAAGAACTAATTTTCCTATAATATAGTAGAATTATATGGGAAATAAAGCACTAATAGAATTGCCAGAATAATTTACCATTGCATGACATAAAAGTGGCTTAAATCTCTGCTGGCAGATGAGCACACAGAGTAATGGTTCAAAGTGATCATTACTACTTAATCATGACACGTTCTGCTGGAAGAGCTGGTTATAATTCTTCAAAACGAGACATTTATATTTCCTCAACTCTTTCTCTTCTTCCTCTTTGTGGCATATATCAAATGACAAGGTTCATATTGAAATGAAATTTGTTCAAATCAGTTAGTGAATTAGTAGAAGAATGACCATGAAGTAGTTATTTAAACTTTGCTCAAATAATGAAAGGCACTTGGAATCGTATTTATCACTGTTATCATCACTGACTTGAAAATCAACAGTAAATAACATACTTCTTGTTTTTACTCCAATCATTTATGGTTTGTTTATATGTTTACAGATGCAGTCAGGTAGCAGTCTCCAACACAGTTCCAGGTCCTAATTCTCATGTTTGGGTTTGTTACATTTGCATTGTTTTCTTTTTGTCTGTAAGTTGTGGAACACAACTTAATTGCTGCTATTTTTAGTTTACCAAATTAAGCTTCTTCAGCAAGAACACCTGCAGAAGGAGTCCCTGGAAAGTATATGCAACATTTTTAAAAACATTTTTAAACATTTGTGCTTAATATATGAGAGGTAGTTTGAAAGATTCCATAATAATCCATAAATTATTAAAAATTATGAAAACAATTTTTTAAATTACTAGCATTTTGGCTGCCAGTTGATTTGAGCCCAAGGGGCAGTAGAAAAACAACACTTTCCAGGTGTTGTGAGTATATGCCTACTATATTATGGCTAATATATCTTCCTGGAATTATTTTGAATAGTGTGATCAAAATGTATTTGTTTTAATTGTGGAAGTCATTATTTGGCCAAGCCTGTTGCCTGGATTACTCAGTAGTACCCTATTAACGAAACCCAGGGTTTGATGAAGGTGTTTAAGATAATTATGCACCATTAGACACCTCACTGTTGTATCTCTCGTTACGTGTTCCTAAAGAGCCAGCACTGTCTTCCAAAGCCCTAAAATTATTATTGGACTTTTCTAGGTAATGAAAGTTATTGGGCCATTTTCAGTTAATAAAAAGCACTGAATGATGGATCATTAGGATATTTAAATGTACTCATATGTGAAACTCCAGAACTACTCAATGTTTTAAATCTAATTAATTTGGTTCTTGGTATTGATTAGTAAAGGTGATTTGCAAGAAAATTGTTGAGTGGATGGATGACTCAATATTTGGTTATAATGGACATTGTTTGGTATTACAAGTAGAGGAATGGTACTTAATGACAACTTCCAAAGGAATTTTTGCCATGGAATTCTCTGTTGGTGCATTGATCATTTTGTGACAGGGATTGTTTGAAATTCTGTGCCTCACAACAGGTCTTCCTCATTGTGACAGGACTGAACCATATCGTTTGAGAGGACACATGTTGTTATTTTAAAGTCTATATGTAAAATGGAAACAATGACTGTAGGGTTTTTAATTCACACAGATGCTTTTAATAGCTTGTCCTATAGTAGAATTAAGTTAGAATTAATTTAATCAATCCAAGGATTTAGACTATCTAGAAAAAAGATCATTTTGTGCTTTTACAAAAAACTACAGAGAAAAAGATTTAGAACTGTAGAACAGAGAAAGACAATTACTCTGGCAAAATCAGTATATGATGAGACTATACACAAGGGAGAGAGGGGTACTCAGCATGAGTTAAGGGTTACTAGAAATAAGCCTTTGGTGTGAAATTCAGTCCTGCACTGAGTACCAACACAGACATATCACACAAACCAATTAAGGACCATTTAAGACTGTTTCATCAAGTGTCTCTTAAATGTAAATCTTGACTAGGCCCATCAGTCAAATATTCACTTAAAGGTGACCAATAAAGATAGCAGAAAAGGTTTTCTTTTAAATTACCTTCTGACCAGGAAAAATCTTGCTGAGAAGCTTAAAGCCAGTCTATAGTAACAGGAGGTTAAGAGGTAGTCTGTGCTTTCACAAGTCCCTGGCTTATTAGTAATTAGGAGATGCACTGAATTTTGCTCTGCAAGGCTGCAGTTCCTCATAGAACAGCTTGTGAATTAGTAAGAAAGAATACTAATTGTTTGTGTGATCATTAATTAGCCATCCTGCCTTTCCATATCATCATTTAACTCCATTAAGCTTAATGTTTATACATATACTGTATTAATGATCTTGCATGCAGCTAGCAGTGGAATACATAGTGATTAGTGAAGCAATAATCACATACAACATTATAAATTTCATCAGCAGTAATGCTAATTCCATAAATTTGCAGCATTATAAAAGAACCTGGATCACAATTAGAGATGTATTTTTAGAGATTATAAATTATTATTAGAAAAAATTATTTCCAGAGGAACAAAATCCTAGGAAAATAGCACTGTGTCTTTGTGGGGTGTTCTGTAACTAACAAAGAAACACCCCCTCCCCCTCAAAAAAACCCAGCAAAAACCCCAGCAAAAAAGGCTGAGTTTCTGGTGAGAACAGTAGAAGTCTGGAAGTTTGCATTTATTTTAGTCCTCCTTTCATGACATCATGATGATATGACAGTGATCATTTTCAAGAGCTATGTTTCTCTTTTTTATAAGAGTTATTCAAAATTTTGGTCAAGACAACTGATGTATAGACTGACTGTGCACGCTCATATAAAGGTGACAATGCTAGTGAGATGTACTGTAAGATTTACATACAGACCATCTCAAAGACGATAAACATTCAGGAGTTATAAAGTGACACTCCTCTGGATCATTTACCACTTCATACCATGGAGATTCTCATCCTGAAGTGGTTTTTTGGGGGAAGAGTGGGAAGTAGTGGGAAAAGAACACAGTGATGGGATATTTTCTGATTTTCCCAACTCAGTGCAATAAATGCATCATGATCTTAAGGACCAATGAATTTAGAACAAATGAAAGAAAATTTTTTATGCAGAAAATAATTAGCCTGTGGAATTTTCCATGGTAGATAAGCTCTGTATGCAGTGGGGCTGGGTAATGTGTTTGCTAATGCTCGTTGTCAGTGTGATAATACAGATGATCAAATCTCATGTGTCAGAGAAATATGATGGAAAGGGAACACTCCTTTCTTTTTCTTACTGTCATTTCATAGTCAGTTAGATGTTTTATGGGTATATAAAGTAGACACATAAAGTATGAGAGGAGCTGTAGAACAGAAGATGGGCCCATTATGACAAATTCTCTATTACTTGCTCTGTGAATACCCAGTCCAGAATACCCATTGTTGCCAAACTGCAGAAAATATTTCGATTGTAAGAGTTAGTAAGGACAAGCATAGCTGATAAATGTTAGAGCTAAAATAAAGCTATGGAGCCGAACTAAGTGACCCAATAACAATATCTTACAACTTTGTTATTCATGACATGTGATTTATACTGCTGTAGCTCCCACTGATTTCAATGGTTCTTTGTGATTTACATTACTAAAAATGACAGTGAGATCAATTCTTGCACAAAAAGGCATTTTCAGCAGAGATTTTTCTGTCTCAATGCTATGTTGCCTAATTTTAAGCACTATTTTCTCTTTTGTCACTTTTTGGTCAAGACATAGTCTCTGTAAAAGGTTCGGGAAGAGTTCTGTCACATTAATACTTTCTAACTGAAGGCATCATTTGCCAGAGCCTATATTCAGTGTCACACTCTTTAAAAGAATTGCTCTTGGCAACACAGCCTAATGGTAATACAAATCCTGTCACAATATCAGTAGTGAAGTGGGAAGAGAGTTAGAAATATTGTGATAGTGCTCCACAGTCATACAGCTTGGCAAGGAATAATCTGACTCTTCTCTTCCTCATACCAATGAAATGTTGTCAATCTCAGCTATCCTGATTTTTAATCTGTTTGGGAGACCACTGGAATCAATCTTCACCTGTCCGAGGGGAACAAAGACTTCCAATTTAAGTGCTCCACAGTGTTCTAAATAAGGAGCTTGAACTTGGTGTGTAAATGGATCAGTAGCATCATTGTTGTTTCCAATTTAACAAAGAATTAAATCACCTTAGCAAAATACTCTTTTGGATAAATAGTAAAGCAAGGTCGTATAATCCAGCAGACTCCACATGGAATTTTGTACATCTAGTACAATTTGTCAAAAAGCCACTTAAGAAAACATCAAGACAGTGTGAAATTTGATCATTTCAGACTACTGATTGTAGCCTGTCAGTCACAATGCCCCACCAGATAATTGCATAAATCATGACAGAATATTTATTTGTTTCTGTCTGCACATTTCTGAACACTAACTAAGAGAATTTCCAAGACAGCAATAATCTAGAAAGTTTACAGAATTTCCTATAATTAAATGGACGCATTCAGTGTGTAGACCATTACAGATGAAAACCTCATAGTCTTAGTAAAACCAAACGTATTTAGTTTAACAAACTTGTTTGTCAGAAGAATTTTTAGTGATTTCAATGTATTATTTTATATAATTATTTTGATTTTAATTTTAAATCTTAGAAAAAGGCACAATGTCTTTGCGAGAATAATTGTCTGTTATTATCCACTCTGATGCCACCTTGATAGGTCAAGAATTTCTATGCATTGCTGATATTGCAAAAAGTCAGTAGGAACAACTAATACCTAAGATGGAAGAAACCTTAAGGTATTCAGACCATTCAGTTGTTTCTGATTTTTTTTATCAATTTAAGTAGACTCTTTTAGATGTTTACCAAAGAAAAAAGTAAAAGCTTTGATGAACTCAACCCTTACAAAACTCTTGTATTGTGCAGATGCAATTAGTTTTCCTTCTGTAAAACCATCAGAAAAGTTAGTGGCTCCCTAAGGTATGTTTAAATATTCTTTGATGAATTTTCTTGTGTCAGGCTTGATTGTGCACGTGTCACACAACTCCAAAGAATATGTACAGTGGGAGCAATCGCTTCTGCCATATAACTGTGGTATGGTTTCATATATAACATGAATAATTTACATATATTGGAGCTGTGCAGGAACAACCATATTTAATGCAGTCCTTCAGTGGAAAGATTCTTGTCAGTCATCTACTCCTGGGCAGATTGTTATCTGCAAATCAGGAATCCAGTCTGAAAGTAAGGGAAAGACTGTGTCCTTTGTTAGCGTCTTGTGCTCAAGTGAATTAGGAAGATTCAAAACAATTCAAGTATTTTTGTATTTTTAAACACCCTAATTTTTTTGTGTCCATACATCAAGCAGTCACTAAGTCAGAAAGCAAATACAGTCTTGTATTGGATGCAGAGAATGTTCCTGCCAAGGCTGGCCATCATCCCTGGCAGTGGGAGTTACTCATTACAGTTCACCTGGTATCATTGCTACTGCCTTAAAAGCATCCCTTCTCCTTAGAGCCTTCACACAATTTTCACTGTTCTTTCTTGCTTCCTTTTCCCCCTCCATGTGTTATGTCAGCATTGCAAGTCTGGTTAGGAGCACACAGAACTGGCATTTCTGCATCCTCTTGATTTTAGGCATCTGGAAAAGAAAGGAATTTTAACTGTTCATTAAAGGGTATACAAAGGAAGATAGATAATCTTCACCAGTTCCTATTTTATGTTTGATCTGTGACCTGTATGTATGGAAATGATAATTACTGCTTGCTGTTACATGAGGATTGGGATTCTGGCATCCTTGGGATTTGTTCCCCAGACGAGTGGGCACAGGCCATTTCCCCCAGGGTGCATTCTCTGCTGTTCTCTGTGGTGTTTGTCAGTGTCACTTCCATCCCACCACTATCTCCCCTGCTCTTTTCTGCCCTCAGCCCAGTCTCACTCTTTTCAGTTGTCTGGGATCCAATGGCTTGTCTTGCAGCATCTCCCTGACCTCTCAGCCTCTCTCTCCTGCACTCTACAGCCCATTTCCAGCTCCTCTCAATTCTGTCTTCAGTGTCTTTGCAACAACTTCTCCCAGTATCTCTCTGGAATCAAATGGGATAGCTTTTACTCTGTTCCTGGAAACGGCTGAACTTTCAGAAATGTTTCCACATTTTTTTTCTGATGTTTTCCACTATCAGCCTGAGAATCTTGGAAATTTCCTAGAGTAGAGCCTTTACTTCCTGTTTTGTAAGGCTACGAGCAATTGAGAATTTGACTTTATAACTGTAATACTCACAAACCTTAACAGGAGACAACCTTTTAGCCTTGCCTTTTCAGCTGTGCCAAATAACATTTTTGACTCATTATTATGCCATTAATTTACAATATGTGATTTCATTGAAGTAGCCTGTTGTTGCTATCATGAAAATTAGGGACAACGTCACTGCTAGCTACTTTTTGCTGTGTTTTAAAAATATTCAAATAGATCATTGATATCAACATATAGATGTTGTACCTCTAAGTTTAAACAAAGTCTTGTAGACAAAGAGAATGTGTGACTGGAGGACTGAGCAGAAATAGCACTTTTTATTACTACAAATACATCTTTTTTTTCTTCAAAAACAGGAGGGGGAATTAAGTTCTTTGATGCTAATTCTATTTTTAATTAATTTTTAGGGTCATGAATTAACATAACTAGAAAGTTTGAAGATTGACGTTTCATGTTGACACTGTACATTACTATTTAATGACCTAGACTTATTTACACATAAATGAGTTTTTTAATGGTCTAATTAACAAAATGCATCAGTTTGCCTCTTTAAATTAAGCCACTCTAAGGTAGTATCTTTTACTAATTTCAAATGTTGAATAAAAGATGAAAGCCTTCCGTTATTTTAAGTGAGTACTTTCCTAAAAAACTGTTTCATCCTAACATGCTACTGCTGCTTCAGAATATTGGACTTTACATTCAGACTAAATTTTAAAATAGGATCAATTAATTTTAATTTAAAATTCAAAGGAATTTGATATTTTGGGTAGGAAAAATAAAACTAAAGGTTTGCATCTTGATAAACTCCTTTATGAGTTTACTCCTGGTTCCCAGGAACTGCTCTTTTTGGAGAGGGTTCTGTGTATTGTGTTGAAGTGCAAAAGGTCCAGTGAGTGAAATGAGAAGTGTGTCTTCTCAGCACTGAGAATGTCCTCTGCTTCTCTCAACTGCTCAGTCACACTTGATCCATGGTGGATTAAGTCCAGTTCTAGGAATTTGGTTTTGTTAGGAGATTTAATTATTAAATACTTTTGATTTTTAAGCATTCTTTCCAGCTGTGTTAGTTAGAAATCAATTTACATCAGAAAGAGACAATGTATTAATTTTCTGCATTTTATTATCTCGTCTGGAGGCTTCCAAGCACCTTGTAGAGATAAATTTTAAAGAGCAGGAAGCTGGGATATAGAATGGATCAAGACTTGCCCAGGATCACAGAGAAAACTGAGCAACAGATCTCTTCATTCTTAGCTAATTCTTAATATTATGACATAGGCCAACACTTCTGACGTGCAATAGTAACTTAAATAAGGGGCAAACTTCAGGTACAAGAGGACCCCCACTGGCTTCCACGGGGCTGCTGGTATGAATGAAGTTGAGCATTCAGGGAAGGTATTTGCAGGATTAAGGCTCTATAGATGGTGGAGAATTGAGCTTTATATGTATACTTTAAATAGATTCCCAATCCTTTGTGCTTCCCATTGTCCTGTGTTGTCTCTCACTCTGAAATAGGGCATATCAGACAGCCAGGAGAACTGAGCAGACAACTGGAAGGGAGAAGGCTGTCTCCTATGAATTAAAAAATCTAAAGGCTGACCCCCCCAAATCATACGCTTCAGTTTCAATAACTTCCACAGCTTTGATATCAATGCTGTGATTCTATTTTGGTTTGTCTTCTGATTTTTGAACTCCTGGGGTTGGCTACACTGACATCATCTCTAAATTTGGTGGGGAGAGAAAAAGGCAAGCATTGTTAGGGTGAAGGAGCCTGCACAGCAGCAGCTGCTGATTTGCTCCGTCAACACAGTCTATTTTATCACACGGCTTGAGATCGAAGGTTTCTCAACTGTATTTTTAGCACATTAAGTAAAAGCTTGTTTGTTTTTTGACTGAGGTGATTATACCCTTGATGAGGTGCTACTGCTTGTTCTGCAAAATAGTAAAGACTGTTAATCTTATGATAAACTCAGGGGTGCAAAACAAGCATCAATCGAACCTCTATTATATTACATTCGTAGTCAGAATGTCCAGAAAAGAGACCTGCATCTCTTAAATCATTGTTATCTGTGCTTTAATGTGCATTGCATTGCTTCCAAAAGACAAGAAATAGGTTGCCAAAGTCTCCTGTTAGGGCTGGGGAGCTATGCAATTTAAGTAAATAATAACACAGAATATCATCAAGATCAGAACAGGGGATATGTCTGTTTATGAGCTGTACCTCAGGAATATTTTTTGTCTTTATCCCTTAGAGAAAGGATTTGCAGCAAGAAACACAGTATGTTCAGGGAGCTCACTGCCATCTGAACAGCCCCTGCACCGGAGACCATGGAGTAGTGTAGACCATAATTAATCATTCAGCTTACTCTCAGTGGTAGGTGAGTGATTTGGTGACAGACCAGCGAATGTGGGCAGCTTGTGAGCCCAGTCCCAGTAACCTGTTCCAAGGCAGCTCTGCAGGAAGCCCCAGCGCAGCAGGGCTGAGGCTGCGCTCACACGGCACCGCGGCGTCACCGGCGCAGTCCCAGCACCGGGCTCTGCCCGGGCTCGATCCCCTGATGGGAGCAGTGTGGCCGTACTGCAGCTCTGCTTGTAGTGCCAGGGAATTTGGAACCATCCCTGTACAACTCTGCGCTGTGATATGCACACAGGCACCTGGTGAAATGGGAACAGAGAAGGGAAATCCTGGCTCCCAGTAGAGTCAGTCGGAGCTCTCACGTTACTTCGGTTGGTTCAGATTACACCCCTCGATGCTTTTACTGGCTTGGGGTTTCCCACCTCCATATGGATTCATCCCACAGCTGGGATCATCAGAGCCTATTCATTGCAATTTTTATCCTTCATCCAAGTTGTTTTGCAACTGTTATAAACTGAAGAATAAAAGATAAATATCTGGCAATGTCTTGTCTGTTTAGATAGAAAGGTCTTTAGGAACAAGGACTGCCTTTTACTGTCTGTTGCTATAGTGCCTAGCACAATAGGGGCCTGGGTCTTCATTGGAGACAATGCAGGATCCTCATTGTAGGAATAAATGTTCCTGAGGAGACAGAAAAATACAAGAGCTACTCTGTAATGCAGTGATGTGCCATAATGGCATAAAACAATTTGACATCAGACTAGTCTCATTCTGTGTTGGACTGCACCTTGCTCTGCAAAAACTTCTCCGGTACTAAAAATAATCCCTCATGTGGGACTGATGTTCTTGCAGTAACAGAGGTGATTTTAGAGACCCCCAGAGCTCCCATTCCCATATACAGATCCCATACTCTAACCTAGCACTGAATTCAGTGAAAAGCAGCTGTACAGGAGATGAAATGCAGATAATATTTAGCAGTACAAGAGCTGCAAGACAGAACATGGGCTAGAAAAATGTGCTCTGTTAATATGAGGTGGATTTAAATAGGTAAGAAATTATCTACCAGGATGGAGTTTGGCAAGAAGACCAAACTTAATTCTCTCATGTCATCAAAAATGTGTCATGTCCATCTGAATAATGTCCTCTCAGATAGAAATAGGCACAAACTTTCCAGTAAGCAGTACTTTATTAGAAAATGCTGAGTTATTGTGACCAAAACTGTTTCACAGGAAATTCTATGGATCTCTGTGTTTTTCTATTGGGGTTTTGTCTGTCCTTCCTCCAACTCCAGAGCACTGAGCAGGCTTCCTGAAGCTCAACTAGGAGCTGAACCCAGAGCCCACATATCTTCCAGGTAAACTTTGGTGGAGCTGGAAACCCTGGATTTCTGAGATCTCTGACCCAAGCTGGGGCTCCTGCAGCTTTGACTCCTTTCTTCAAAAATTTGGATACCTTAATTCTTGCCCAACCCCCAGCCATAGAGGTAGAAACCTGGAAATCGGGAAACCTAGGAAAGCTTCCCCACTAGAGGTTCATTCTTTTGCTCCTCCAACATTGGCTACTGTAAGTTCCAAGACTGCTGGTTAAAGTGAATGTCCATATTTCTGAGGTTCTTACTCTGTTGGTAGGTGAGAAACAAGCAACCCCAGGAGCCCTGAGGCTCTCAGTTCTGCTGCTTTCATAAGGGCTCCTGTTTCCCAGGTTCACCCAAAATTTTTCCAGGTGGTTCCATTAGTTTCAGACAAAATAATCAGCAATTAAACTAATTTTTCCAATGTAAAATTTTCACAATTTTAATTCCATTGAAAAATTTGAGAATCTACATTTTTATTCTCTTTCAAAACAGAAATGTGGAGCAGAGGTCTTGAATTTGGGGGGAAGCATCTGCAAGCACTGTGTGGGGAATTACTCAGTGCCTGCTCCTTAGACCAAATGCTCCTCACTGAATTGGTAGCATCACTCCAAACCTGTCTGCTTGGGGGTTTGCCATCTGAGGTTGTTTGAGTGAGTCATTCTCAGCCTGTGAGATGTGGCATATCGAGACTGGGAGGTTGGTAATGTTTGACACTTAATTCTTGGTGCTGTATTGTTTACACTGGAGCTGTTAAATGTTCTGTAACCTTCAGATATCCTGTTTTTCAACCACGACTTTTGCAGTGTCAGGCTGTGTTGAAGCACATGAACAGTATGTTCAGTCATGATGTGTGCAGAGTTCAAAGCTTTGTGACTGTTACACAAAATCTCCCTGTGCTTTCAGAGCTATAATCCTTCCTCTTGACAGAATCATTAAAAATAGCTGTGGATGTTAAACATGCTCCCTGCAACCCATAACAACAACACTTCATTGCATCAGAGTTAATAGCTGTGCGAGGACTGAGCAGTACTGACTGGTGCTGTGTGGCAAAGTGCTTGCAGGATCGGGACTGGGGGGAGCCTTGGCTAGGACTGGGTAGGAAGGATTGGTAGCTGTCTGTTCCCAGAATCAGAAAATTCAGAAAAGGATAGTGAAGACCTTATTCAAGGCAGTTTGCTGGAATTTCCTCACTCACTCTTTTGCCAAAATTATATTAATAAACAGTTAATCTGGGAATTATTCCAGCAGATCATGCACAGAGACATCAAAAAAGAAACGGTGCTGGCATTGTTTTGTGTATAACGGGTGAGATGTCAGCACTATGCAGTGATTTCAGCACACTAGAGCCTAACATGGGAGGAAAGGTGTATGCTGGGGGAGAGAAAGAGAAAAAAGAAAAGTTTCAGACAGTATTTGTTTAAAGAAAGAAATCCATCATATGGCTTTTTTAAATGAGGATAAAACTACTCTCTCCAGCTGCATACAAATGGGAGAGCAGCTCACATATTAAAATGGATCTGGGACTTTCAAGTACTTCACTCAATATGCAGAAAATTATACTGGATGTTGACAGCTTTTCTCCACAGAGAAGACAGCTGTGGGGGTCCTTTTATTAGACAGCATAAAAAAAGTCCTGAAGTGAAGTTTTGCCAAGTAAATAGGCAACTATTCAATAAAACAATCAAGTGCTGTTTTTACTTTGCTGTTCAGTGTGGAGTTTGTTACATATCCTGCAAATAATACACAAAACAAATCCCTTTTTAGGACTGTGGGAAGTACTCACATATGACAAATGGTGATTGGTACACAAATGTGCTGAGCTGGTAATGTCTGTGTTCTCCAGAGCCTGTGAATCATCT
The DNA here is from genome assembly GCA_013398115.1 of Falcunculus frontatus. NCBI lineage: Eukaryota > Metazoa > Chordata > Aves > Passeriformes > Falcunculus > Falcunculus frontatus. The sequence continues at coordinate 641,051 of VZRV01010995.1, read as the reverse complement.
GACAGTGTCAGTGTGATATTAAAGTAGACAAAAATATTTTCCTTTTCCATTCTGGAACAGAACCAGGGAACCTTCCTGATAATTGGAGATGACACCCTGTGAAACCGCAAACCCTGTCTATTGTTAAAGTCTCAGTCCAGTTCCATGTGTGAGCTCTGCATGTTCCATGTGTGAACTATACCTGTGACCCTTATTCTCACACAGGTACCCCTGGAGAGAGCCAAGTCCTGGATCCAGGCACCCAGAACGACGTGCTGGCTTCCAGCTCCCCTGCAACTGCATCACCCTCCATCTCTCCATGGCTGGGATCAGTTTAGCCCTAAAGCTAAACTCACTGGGTTTAGATGCAAAGTGGTTGTTGTGGAAGTCCTTTTGCTCAGGAACTGCTTCCTGCATGTCCCTTTCAGCTGATGGTGAAAAAGCCCGTCCTAAAGTAGTTCTTCAGGGATTCTTTGAGTCTTCTCCAAGAACAGAAGGAAAGCTGTTTAGAAAAAAATAGTTTTTACTGTTGAAAGTGATGGTTATATCTTTCACAAAATATTTGTGATCCTTATATGAGCAACTGGGACACAAACCAGTTAATATGCAAACAGCAGAGCTGACTGGGATATTACAGAACATCAGCAAACATATACAATATAAATTTGACAAGAGAGATAAAAATCAGCCTGGCAGCTCTTAATTTCCATTTCCACTCATAAGGCAACTTCCCAGAAACAGCTGCACTATTCCCATGCTTTACCTCTCTCAGATTCAAGAAGAGCCTTTGCATTTCAGGGAAGGAATGCTTCCTCCCTGAAACTTCATGTATTAGCTCTCTTGGGTTTTCCTCTCTTAATTGCTTTCAATCAGACCAGAGGTTTCTTTGTTGTTTGTCTTTCTGTGTTTGCTTGCAGAGCTACAATTAAACACCAATTACAATTTGGATAGGTGACAATGTAATGCCATTCCTGTTTAACTGTCTTTTTCAAGTCTTGATAATGTGTGTTTTAATCATAGTGACTGTTATCCCAAAGAAAGACAAATGTATCAATTACAGATGCTATTATTCAGTTTAAAATGATTGCCATTTTAGAAAAGTAAAAGGAATGATGAAACTGATATACTGAGAGAGTTTTGTAAATCTCTGCAAAGGCACGGGCATATTTTGCATAGTGCATTTTCAGATATGTCTGCAGCTAGTTCTTATTTAAAAATCCTTACATAGGTTCAAAAATTCATCCCATTGATGTCTTTAGAATGTGTACTTTGTTCTTCACTTTCTGTACTGGTAGAAATGAAAGGCTAAAATCATCTCCATGGCTTGTCATTTGACAGGTTATTGCACTGGCTCATCCTTTAGCTTTTTGCCACAAAGACCCTTTGAAGCTTGCCCAGTTCTCTCTAACTGACTTTTGTATCTGACCTCCACCAGCACTTAATTGAGGGATATTTGCTAACTTAAGTAGTCAGTACTGCAATTTCTGTTGAATTTCTCCAAACCTTTTCCTACATCTACACAAGGCCCAGATCCTCACCCACACCACAGCAATGTGCAAAATACAGTTGCTCTTCCCTGACTCACCTTCCTCTATTCCTCTCCTGTATCCACAGAGCTGATCAAGGTGAGACAATTTATTACCACTTCATTGACTTATGCTACATTCCCACTGGGATTTCAGTGCCACCTGGGGTTTCTCTGTGCTAGAATGACATAAATGTTTCATAAAGTAAATTTAGAGAAGGAAGGGAGGCAGGTAGGAGTCAGGTTGCTCGCAAATGTTGAATAAAGGTACTGAAAGGAGTGCTGCAGGTCCCTGTAAGCTGAAATTCCGTGTTGATATCTCTATTCTGTCATTACACGAGGCACTCCACAGTTGTTAGTTCTGGCGGGCGTTGCACAGTAAAGATGCATTAGAGTAATTATATGGTAATGACAGAAGATCATGAGTTAAAGATGCTGGGAATCCTGTTAGTATACACATCTGAAATTGTTTGGAGCTGATGTGGGAGGTGTACCCACATGGTGGAATTTGATAGCACTGATATTGTAATTAAAGCTGAGGAGAGAGATGAGGTTTGTACTTATTTCTTACTGCTACCTGTGAATATTAATTAGCTCATGGAGCCACCTGACCTTAGCAATAATCAGCTCTGTTACATAGAGCAGAAGGGAAAATGTGAACTGCCCTCTAAATATTTATTAAGAAAGCCGAGATGGAAAGAGCCTGGTTGTGATAGAGAATAGAGGTTCCTGGAAGCCAAATTGCCTCATTCCTGGTGGAAGGAAGATCAGAATCTTTCCAGTTTCCTCTGCCTTGAGGAGGACAAGGACAAATCTGGCACCACACAGGTGACAGAAACACGCCTGGTTTGGCACACAGATGAATAAGAGAATGTCAGGTCTCCAGAGAGTTCTCTGAGATTTTCTATATTCTTGCTTGCCTTCCTACCTGAGTGGGCTGTAAGGACAAATGACTCTGGAAGGCCAAAAATGTAAGCCTGAGCTCAAGAGTGTCCCCACGTCAGGACACCACATATTTTAGTCTTTCTGAGGGCTTCAGCATCACCCGCAGAGAGAAGGGAAATGATTATTTCACCACTTGTGAGATGAGGTGAAAAGGTACATTGGGAAACCTTGCATTTTTGTATTGGGGAAAGCCCTGAGAATTAAACTAAATAAAACTGAAATTCTAGTCCCATGTCCTAGGCTGCCTGGCAAAGTAATCCTTTTCACCGTTCCCATTAATAGTGTAGTGTGGGCTTTGGGGATACCCAGAAAATTGGGATCAGGGAGAAACTTGAATGTCTTGTTATTACAGATGGCAAGTAAAAGCCATGGAGAAAAGGAAGATTAGTCTGTATCTGCAGCATAACTAGGTAGCTGTGTTTCTTTCCCTGTTAGGACCTGGTCTTGTTTGTTGCAGCAGGAGCCTTCCTAAAGGTTTCCTGGGAAGGCTCATTACTGATTTTATATTTTTGTCCTTCTCACATCTCACTCATCTCCTATCACAGTCCCGTCCCCAGTCATAAGGATTCGATCACCTGTGATACACAGACTGGAGTCAGTGTGGAGGCACAGGCTGTGTTAAAAACGAGGTGTGTTCTTAATCTGCTCAGGTTGACTGGAAAGTAATTCTCCAAAGAGGTGGAAGAGCACGATGCTGCTGTGCACTGGTGTCTGGCTGCTGCCCTGCTGGAGATCCATGAGCAACAACAGCACGGCAAGTCCTCTTTCTTCTTCCCTGACAGCACCACAGTGCCTGTATCTTAATCAGTCAGTGTCAGACAGTGTCACAGGCTCTGAGGGCTGCTCGAAGCAAAGCACAGCACAAACGCCTCCCTGCTGCTGGTAGCTTAGGTTACCATTACCAGGCTGAGCTGCCTGATGTAACACTCCTGTGCTCCAGACAGGCTGAAACCCTCACAAGTGTTGGCACCAAACGTGTTCAGACCAAGACACCTCTAGCCTTGGGCGTGGTGGTTTCTGTGCTCCCATGACTGTCAGAGGCACCGTGGTTATGCTGCTGGTGACAGCACAGACAGGAAGCAGAGCTGCTGGGGAGAGGGATAATGAAAGAAAAAATGGTTGCTGGGGTCACTATAATATAGTGTTATAGTTTTGGTCGTATATGTTACAGGGAAGGATGAATTTATGCATATTTTATATGAAAACATTACATGCTTCTTGGGCTGATTTGTAACTTTCATGACTGGCATGGTTTCAATCAGAAAGGATGAAGAGGGAAGCCTACCCAAAATGAAATGGTGACGTAAGATTTTTAGCAGAAACAATCAAATAGCTGACTAGAGGGAATAATTGTAGCTCCATCAAAGTTAGAGTGGTTTACTGTTTCCAGCAGTGAATCTGGCATCAAAGGGAATCCTAAACCTGAAATCCTTGGAAAGAAGTGGGTTATCAGCAGATACAAATTGATTCATGTGGAGAACAAAGACAACATTTTGTGAGCGGGGCAGTCTGGCTTTTCGCAACTCAGTGACAGCATTCTCTTCCTGGAGCCTGGAGTGGTTGAGCTTGGCCTTTCACCATGTTAACACATTTTCCTCAAGGCCTTGTACCTTCAAGGTAGGAATAAATAAAGCTTTTTTTTTTTTTTTAAGCATTATATAAATTACATCTGTTCAGAGGTTCCTGCTGGGAAGGTTTTCAAGTTCTATAAGCAAGTTAAAGCTGTGGTGTTAACACAGGGGTCTGGTGAACTGTGTTCACCCGTGGGCACTGAATGAATATTCACAGCAGCTTTAGTAAAAGTGAGGTGTGTAAATGTTTTGCAGAGTGAGAACCACCAATTATAAACCTCAGCAACTGGACTTTCTGTTTGTTAGTTCCCATTTCATGGGCCCTCCTGATGCTGTATGGGCCTTTGCTGTGTGTGGAAACAAAATATTTGGAGCTACCCTGCTAGTAACAGCACAGAAGGGAGGCAGAGCTGCTGCCGCAGAGCTGCTGCCACGGAGCTGATGAAAGGAAAAGATCATTGTGGTGGCTGATACAATTCTACTTGCACGTGTTACAGAGAATGAAGAAAGTAAGTTTCATAAGTGTGGAAATGCAGAGTGATGACAGCTCTACACTGGGTGTTCCAGCTTGGCCGGGTCAGTCTTCCTCCAAACAAAGGAAGATCTCTCTTGTGTGCAGAGCAGGGTATTTGGGGTCTCAGATTTATCACTGGGGGTATTCCTTCTGTCCCCCTTTTGAAACAAAAGCATTTTGCCCCCTCAGGTTAGGATGTGCCTCAGTGTAGAGACGTGTCCTCCACAGCACAGTCCAGCAGTCAGGCAGATGTACCTGTGCCTTCCTGCTGGATGACACAATAACAATTCCAGGATGTCTCCTGCAAAACACAAACACAAATGGATGCAGAAATCAGTGGCAAATTTTTGTACAAGAACAAGGCCATTCATCCATTTGAGCTCTTGCACGATTAAGACCTTGCTTAGAAACAAGATGTTCAGTAAAAACAGTATGTTCAATTTTCATCTTTTAAGTCCTATAGAGATTGTAAATATTTTGGAAGCTAGAATACAACAATGCTCAAGTACTGCATATTTAGAGGCCTCAGATTTAGTACAATGTTTTATGAGGCTACCTCATAATTCATTCCAGCTGCCCCAATAGTAAGCAGACAGTGGTGTTTCAAGGGCTGATTGCAGAGGTCACAACCTTGTGCACACAATATATTGAACAATTCCATCATTCCTGCCTTCAAAGTGAATTTAGACTGACACAGCAGAATAGAAAAAGATGCTTAATAAACTAAGGGTTTTATTGCACACACACAGTCTCATAGGTATGCATTCAGCAAAGAGTGGGCATGGCTCTATAGTAGGTACACTAAAAAAGCCATCTATTTGTATTAATATCCCCTTTCACCACACTGAGTAAAAAAGACCTTTTCAGTTATTTTACTCTCTATCCTCAGCAGCTTTACATTTGTTTGACTATAGTATTACCTTAGCAGAGAAACCTTGTTATGGAAAGTGATAAATATGAAATTTAAGAGAATGAATATTTTATGGGCAGGAGCAGAGGCAGTGCACTGAGCCAAGCAAGGGAGTCAGGAGACTGTGCCCTGGCAAGAGTGGCCTGTGCATGTCCTCTGGTGAGGAGAGGAACTTTCCACTGTGCTGCCCCTCCAGCCTCCTCCAGAGCAACCAAGGCAAAAGCTTCCAGGGGCCAACTCATCAGCCCAGATGCTGAATCAGCCCCAGAATATTTAACTACAGCAGAAAAACAGATCACACCAGAGGATTTTCTCCTTGAAGAGAACTTCACCCTGTTCTGATTAGAGATGGAAATTTCTGAGGTATTCTGGACTTCTTTAAGAGGTCTCAGCAGTTTAGTGGAATCAAAAATGGAAGTCATGGTCACTTTAGGCATAAACATCAGTTAACCCTTTGATGTGATAAGATTTGTAAGGAAAATCTATCAGACCTTCATCCCTTTGAAAACATCCACAGCCAAACTATTTGATAAAACATTCCCAGTCTTTAGCACCCTCCCATTCACAATAACTGCTATGAGAAGCTTTAGCATCCCTAATTTTGAGATGAGCAGCTGGACTCTGGGAGGCTTAGACCAATTCCTCCAGGATATCAGAGTGCCTCCAAACATTTGAGAGCCTAGGCCCGACTGACCCTCTAGAGGCCAGAATGAAGGTTGGGAAGCAAAGCCTTAAATCCAAGGCCTTCATGCCTTAAACGTTAATCATAAACACAGCACCATCCTTGTCCTATAGAGAAGTTCCTCACAGTAAATAATTCCACATTAGCTACACTTATAGCTAATTGCTTTTGCTTTGCAGTCTTGCTGTTTCGTTATTACGTTGTACAGCCACTGCCACCCTACTTTTCAGCCATATGTTGTCAGTCATATTTTTACCTCTTGTTGTATTGCTGTCAGACTCTAAGCTGTTTATGAGTCCCTGAAATGTGAAATTTTGGCCTTATTTAGTTTTCAGCTAACCCTGCTCTTAGATGCAAGAATATCACATTTACTATACAGAGAGATTTATTTAAAACCCAATTGTGAGTTATGCTGAGGAATCTTCAGCAAACCATGACAATAAATAATGAGAGGATGTTTGCCTGGAGGACTTCCCTAATGAGGTTTGGTCTTAGGCAGGCATTCTGTTTAGAAGTCAAATACTTTGTTCCTTGAGATTTTCGTGTTTCTCCCTAGCAGGGCTTTCTGTGAGGTTTCAGTAATAATTGACCTTGGGGTCACTCATGATTACATGTAACACAGAAAGACACCAAGAATTCCAATGTCTAATATTTATTTATTTTTAAACAAAAAAAATCTTATCAAGATAGCATTTTTTTGGAAGTAAGCAGAGACAAATGTGCTTGAAAAGAGACTATAGATAGCTGTGAATTAGAAAATACTATTGTTGCCCACATTTGTTCAGAGGAGGGTTTCTGCTCTGAGGTGCACCTCATTGTATTGTTAGTCTTCTATAGGTTCTCTTCTCAAATGGATTTTCCTAAATGAGCTCTCTCACTTTTGTAGCTGTGGCATTTGCGTTAGATCACCCTCCAAAAGCTACCTTCCTCTGCCAGTGCCAGCCTTGCTGTCTGCTCCTTCAGTGACACAGAGCATCTGTGGTGACACAGGACTGTGGCAGCCACATGGGGGAACACTCCACCAGTTCAAACCTTCATCTGTCTGTAAGGTACACAGAAACACAGTTTTCCAGCATGGTGTTTGGGACACTCTGTCATAAGGACTGATAGGCAATAGTAGTGGAGGTATTTGCAAATATACCAGTGATGTTTATATCATGCATGTGAAGGCAGAAAATCTGTAGGGAATGCTGTAACAGATTTTTATGTTTGAGGGAGATGGGTGCAGTTCTACTGATGGTCAGTGAAACCTGTGGTATTCTCCATCACAAGCCTGTAGATGAATTTCACATCTGTTAAATGTGGTATAAATTTCCTTGTAGGTTTACTTAATGATGGTCACAAAGAGAGGGAAGTGCTTTATTATTTGAACACAGAGACACGAATGTACTTACCCAGAAACCCAGGGTCCTGAGTCAGTTCACTGGATATGGAGAGTTATTTACTGGATGTTTCTTGGATCCTTCAGAGTACATGGACATCCAGGTAGTGGGAGATAAGTAAGTCAACAGACTTAAGGATTCTCCTATGGACAAATCCCCACCAGTCTTTAAAGGTAATCAGAATGTATGTGTGGAAGACTACAGTTATCAGGAAGTAAAATATATGCCAAATAGTTCTGGTTGGATTTTTCAAGCTGAAATTCTGAATAAATATCCAGGATGAAGTCTTCTTCCCTAGGTATATTATCTCTGCTCATTAATAGTTCATTCTTATACTGGGAAGAACTCTCCTTAAAGTAGAGCAAAAGGGAAAAATATTATCGTCAGACTCCTAAATTAATAAAGGAGCCCAACCACTTACTTAGAGCAATAAACAGCACATCCTCAGGTTGCAGAGATGCACAGTGGGAAAATCTATCCATTTGCCTCAGCTGCATGTCTGGTAGCCCTTAGGCAGAAGAGGGGTTTGAAAGGCATCTAACCAGGAGCTGCACACAGTGCCTGGTTCTTCAGGTAGTGCAAAGTTCAGCAGCCAAGTTAAAAAAAATGCAGGGCTCCTTTCCTCCTTGCCTCTGGCAACATCTGCTTGTGTGACAAAGAGAAAGCTCAGTAGTTCTGCACTTCAAATACCAGTTTGATGTCTGACTTACAATCAAAGTGCTCAGTAACTCCGTGCTTTGCACTTACCCAACTGTTTTAATCTTCCACAGTGCAAAGCAACTTGATAATGTAATAAACAAAAGATTGACAGAGGATGTAACAAGCTTAACATATCCCTCCAATTCCTCTACTGAGGAGTGATGGATACTTCAAGGGAAGAATTCCCCTAGTGGCTTCATTGTTTTCCAGGCATCTTTCTAGATGAACTTTTCCAATGGTAAAATCATTACAAAGTGGAAATGCAATCTCTCCAAGGGCTTGGAAGCCCAGTCTAATACACAGTGCCATAATGCAGTAATGAATCCTATAGGCAAACCTAGAGGACTTTTTGTGAATGGTTTTGTGAGGTGAAGAAATGGGAGAAAATGTTGGATTAAGAGAGTTTGGTCAGAGTGTTATGTTTGACCACCTTATAATTTGGGATGTTACAAACCAAGGTCTCTCCAAAAGCTAGAGCCTAAACTCTGAAATGAGAAATGCTTAAAGTCTCAAAATGTGGACTCCCATCGATGTTACATTTCTCAAAATGAAAGGCAGTGCTGAGAACACTGGTGTTCAGGTATCTCTGATATTCAAATCTTGAACTGGATTCAAATTTTACCTCTCAGTGGCAGCTGCAGTATTTTCTGCTTCCATTCCTTCTGAGATTGTTGCAGGGTGCATAATTCCCCAGTTACGTGGTGAAAGAGGCTGTGAAGAAAGGCTCTTCCCAGTCACACGGCAGCTACATCAGACCCTCTGATGAGCAACAAAATAATGCTTTAACATGCCTTGGCCAGAGGAAAGCAGTGGGAATTCAGGCTGATATCATCCCCTCTGAGATGGCTCATTGGGAATTTTTGTATGCAAAACTAGAAAAAATCTGGCCCATCAGAAAATAAAACTCAGTGCTTGCTACCAGGACAGGAAATAGTGGGAAAAATAAATCATAGTCAAAAGGTATATTTCATTTCCAGCATGACAGAGAGGAAATAATTGTCTAAGTTATAGATTTACAGTGAGAGTTCAGCCAACAGTATTCTATATAAAGTTTTGAAAATTAGAGACACTTGGGAGAAATATTATTTGCTTTCATCTTAGGAAAACAAGCAATTGCAATCAATTATGTTGTAATTATTACTGGCTTCAAACTATTTGGAAGATTACTTCATGTTTAATAACGCAGCTTATGCTAACAGAAGATAAAAGCTCATTTTGCCTAGTTTGGAAAATAAAACTTAAAAAGTGTCTTGTTTAGGTTGGAGCGAACCCATTAGTCATATGTGTAACTAACCATAATGACAGTTCAGGACAATGAAATTATCATATAGTGTTTTCTTGTCTTTGTGCTCAAATTAATATGGAAAAAAATCAGTTTTCAATTTACTGTAATTGACTCCTTGCAAGTACTAAAATTTTTGTCTGTCTGTAATCAGAACATTTCTACTGTACTTAAAAAGGAGTTAATAACAGGATTCAGTGCCCTGCAATAAACTCTAAAGCAAACCAAGCACAATTGTACTTGGTAACTGTACTAAACTACTTCCCAGCAAAGCTGTAGGCTGAGAAAAGCCCATTATTTACTAAAATTTTACTGAATGAACATCAGGGCTCAAGTCCTTCAATGAAACATGTATAGTTCAAAAGTGGTATTCTTTTCAGAAGATATGATAAAATTGATGTGTTTTCCTTAAAAAAAAATAAATCTAGGGTCATGGAAAGAAAAAAAATTCTCTGAATACTTGATAGAAGTGGAGAAGGTAGAAAGCAGAAATTACTGTAACTTTGGAACTGCACTGTAACCACTCCCAAAAAGCCTTTTGGGTGAGTGTCTGGGATCCTTGAACAACGTCGAAGTGGGCAATGAGACAAGGAAGAATTAAAGGTGTTTGTTAGTGAACCACGGTGTTACCTGCAGGGACACAAGAGTCTGCCCACCCTCCCTCAGCACCCTTTGATGCAGCAAGGAAGGGATGTCCCCCCAGGGTACCCACTGGCCACCAGCTGACTTAACAGGCCTCAGAGCTGTTTTTAATCTTGTTCAAGTTGCTAATATTTCCTTCCTTTTTATGCAATAAATGTTACACTGCTAGGAACAGTATGTGTCCCGTTCTGGTATTGCAGCAGTCATAATTAGGAAACAGCACATTTTTATTTTTTATATATATATACATAATATATAGAAAATTATATATTATTACTTATAAACTTATTACAATTCTATTATTTGTATTTATGTAATTTTTACTTCTATATGCTATATATTTACATGCACATTTTATATATTTGCCATATACGTGTATTCTTACATTACTTACATGAATATCAACTGGCTGTGTTCTATGTTTATAGTATATAAATTGCTTTATACAGTAGGTAAATATTATCTGTGTATGAAGTTATATTATGCATTTTCTCATTTTATATGGTTAGTGTATGTATAAAATGATAATATGAAGGCTTATAGGCCCTTTCCACCTATTTGCATGGGCAGGGGGAGTAAGATAGGTGTTAGGAATACTTTTTAAAATTTTTTTTTATTGAGTTAGTAACAGCAGCCTCTGCTGTCTCCCAGGCTCAGGCTGGTGGCAGGAATGAGTGTTGGCGATCTGGAGGGAAGGGTTTGAGGCTGCAAGTGATGCAGCAGCAACCACCTCCGAGCATCAAACTCGTGCTGCTCATAGAGTCCCTGGTGGGTGGGTGCTGGGGGCTGGCCGGTGGCTCTCAGCACAACCGAGCCTTGCCCAGGGAGCTGCAGGTACCCACACACAACCCCAGGTGGGTGTCCCGTGGGAGGAGCCCCTGCCCGGGGTGCCGGCTCTGTGCCAGGAGATGGTTGGGCAGGGCAACCCACGGACTGGGGCTCCACTTGCCCAGCGCAGGGCACAGCTAATAAGGAGCAGGCTTTTGATGTTGCAAAATTCTCCATCTGTTCCCAGTATTTCTAATTACATGCATTAATCTGTGCCCCTCCAATGAGCCATAATTGGTAGGCGTTTGCCTCATTAATCATTCAGGTGCTGAGGCTCTCCGTGCACAGCCGCAGCAGCCATGGCCAAGCACACGTAGCTGCATGGGCTTTGTGTGTGGTACCATTGCAATTTTTGGAATTGCGGTGGATTCCAAGGACATTTGCAGTTACTGTAGCTCAGGGGCGTTTTAATATCCTGAAATGCCACAAGATGGCACTGACTGATTCCAAGGCCCCTCGTCCCGGCCGGCCCCGCAGCCCGGGCAGTGGCTCTGCCATGGCCGCAGGTGCGCTTTGGGCTACTCGGGGCATTTTTTATGAACTAGCTGGTGGCCAACTGCACTCAGCTGTTCGTGGTTTGTTTTGATGTGGTTTGCTTTAAGCTGTGGCTATGGAAGGCTATGATTCTGTGAGAGTGACATGAAGCTTTTGGATTTAGACAGATTTGATTTTCCTATGTTATATTCGATGGCTGGCTGTTAAAGGCCTGAGCCAAACCATACAAACAGAATAGAAAGCCCAGGCTGCCTAAGTCCACTAAGAGCTGAAATTTCTTATTTGTTGCTGAATTGGGTGAGTTCTCCCCAAATGGCAGAATGCCGTAGTCGTGGGACACTCGCAGGGCTCGGCTGGAGGGTTCACTGAGTGGGTACTTGCAGCTCCACAGATTCATAATGTGCCACCACGGCTGCTTCTTACAGGCCTCTGCCTGCCACCACACTGGTGAGGCCAACACAGCTGCTGGCTTTGCAATGTTTCCTAAGTCCCTCCTGTACTTGAGCATCAGACACTCGTGTCTGGACTCTCCAGGTATCCCCAGCTGGTTCATAAACTCTCTTCTTCTTTTGCTATAATAGTAAAGTATCATTTCCTGCTTTTGCCCAGACCATGCCTTTTAGGCTGGCTGTAGCATTCTGAAGGGTGCTGCAGTGGCTCAGTTGATTGATGAGCTGCAATAACTGCTTTTGAGTCCCTTTGTTGTGACACTGGTTTTGAGTTTCACCCATGTATAATGAATAGCCTAACAAACACAGTGTATTATTTTATTCCTTTATTAAGTCATTTATTACACTGCAAGTTCTTTAACTGAATCAGAAAAGTTTCTGGATAGAACCAATTTACTCTCATCATGGTGTAACATATGGCTCTTACAAGGACTTATTTTCAGCAAATCCATACATGCAGAACCTGCCCAAAACTAAACCAATATTTTTTTCATTTAACAAACTTGTAGTCAAATTTAATTTTTATTTTGTCTGGGAATTGAATTTTTTCTAGTTACTGAAAGGGAAAAAATTCCCTTTTAAATGACCTTCTCATCTGTGAGAAGATACACATTGGCCACGCGCGTATCTTCTTTTAAAAACTGCTCTTCTTTAAAAATAGGATGAATCCCACACTTTTTCTAGGTTTAAATCAAACTTTTAGTCAAAAGAAAATACAGAAATAAGGAATAAATAATACAGACGGTACAGACTCAGAACAGATGTTTACATTTAAACATATGCCATTCAGCAGTTAAAAAAATGATTCAGACACTAACATATCAAAGGCATATTAGTGACATATGGTGTCTGACATGCTTCCACAAATGAATACATACACTGGCTTTGATGACAACCATGCAAATTGTATCTTTCCACATGAACAGTTTATCAGGAACAGTCAGATTTGTGCCTGCACAGCAACCTGTAGTTTGGATTTCTTGTGGAGGACACACCATGTTGCAACCACGCAGTATGTCAAATCAGGGGAATGTGTGTCAAATCATTCTCCCCCTTGTTTCCACTGAGACCGAGGGTAAGACTTTAAAGCATGTGAGCCCCAGCAAGCTGCTCTGCATGGCAATAGGAGCCAGCTGGCAGCTGTGCTGCTGCACAGGACTGCATTACAGCTCCAGGAAGAACTCCTTCTGGGACAGCAACCCTGTCCCCAAAAGAAGGGGCAGGGCAGGGTACCCTCTAAAACAGCCAGATAGCACAGTGGCAAATTTCAGCCAGCCACATCAGGTTGGTTATTTGTCCTCTGCAACATAGATTTGCCCTGGCTCCTCCCATCCCTCATCATCTCTGAAAGCACAGAACCCAAGCACTGTTTCCCATCAGTGGTTACAACACAGTCCTCATTTGGTGCATTTGCTAAAACCATTCCACACCACATTCCTTATGACAAAACAGGACCCTGGGAACAGCAGAGCCCAAGCACTGCTGCTGCTGAGCTCTTCTCCCAGAGACAGGCAAACAAAATGAATTGGACACAGTGCACTTTCTCACTGAGAGCTCGTCTCCTTGGCATATGGTTGGCAGCTCAAGCACATGGGAGATTATAATTTCACCATAGGAGTAACAAGTGTTCAAGCTTAGTAATATTATGGGGAACGGTGAGGCTCACATGGGGCTACATGTCAAGGTACTTGAGTCCTGTCTATACTTCAGCCTGTTGCAGTGCAAAAAGCATCATTTCAGGTGCTGGTAGAGTTATGCTGGCCAACATTTGAGGTACCAGCTTGGAGACTCTCAAAGGCAGCTGGGGTCAGATGTAGGGTTAAGGGAACTTTTAAGATTTTAACTTTAGAACTCCATGGCTCCATTTTCACCTATATTCCTTTCTAGAAAGTTGTCAGGGGGTAGTTGTTCAGCTCAGAGCCTGTAAAAGCAAGAACAGAATAAGCAAAGGTCATACTGAAGTTTACACAAATAGAAGCTGAGGAAGGTCAGGCTGCTGAGAGAGACTTTACTGTGTGCACATATCTAAATAAACAGGGACAAAGAAAACCAACAAAAAACTCCCACTTTAAAAAGCTAAATTAGCTCTATAGTTCTCTTCTCCTCAAAACAACTCCAGTTCCAACACTGATTTCAGTGGCCAGAACCCTAAATAAATATTTTTCTCCATTAAATAGCTAATGTATTTCTTCATCAGAATATCCTTGAGTCTATCAGTTAATTCATAATTTTAAACAATTGCCATACAACCATGAAGTGTTTCTTAAGAAAGCACTAAATAAGGAGAAATGCCAAAGTGTTATTCCTTCCCTGGCTATGTTTAGCGTGTAAAAGGGTGCATGTGCTGGTCCCACTGATGCCTGCACAAGGCTTTCAGCTCATGGCTGGCTCACATCCTGTCACTTCAGAGCACAGAGAGCAAGCTGTCCTCCCTCCCTGGGGACAAGAGTACATCTGTTCCTCGGGCCAAGGTGCTGAAGACAGGCAGCAGCTCACCAGTGTTCAGCATAAAAATGCCAAGCAACTTGGGCTAGCCTTAAGTTGCAGGTTTGATTGCAAGAGCTCTGCCTTCATGGTTTCTGTACTTCTGCTCCCAAGCTTACTGCCCTTAAATAAAAATACTGTTAGTGTTTATAGAATTTCCAGTTTATTTTATCAGCCTCTCTTGTGTGTTCTCTCTGGTACAGAAAAGGGGGGAAAAATGCAATATATTGTCTTCTAGTCACTAGTTGGTCCTCCTTTAAGGACCTTGTAAGACATTTTTTGTGTATTGTTTCCCTGCATATGTGAGCAGCTTTACTACTTCATCCCCCTTAGGACCACTTAACAACATCAGCAAAGCAATTAAGTGCAGTTTTCAGGAAAATGCCAGAGGCATTACACTGTCTGGATGGGAGTCTCAACCCAATTATTTTCAGCTAGTTGTGAACTGTGGAAAGTGGACTTTACTTCATTATAACTTCAGTTCCCACTGATTAAAAGTCTAGTGTGTTACAGACGGTAAGGAAAAATGAAACAATTAAACTTTCCATCAATAAAATTGCTGCATATTCTTCAACATAGGGGTTTACTTCTCTCCAGAGAAGTGATTAAAATGAACTGATTGAACTATAATTTGATTGACTGAAGAGCTGCAATCCATTGCACTAAAGCTTAAATTCCATCTTATTGCTCTATTTAACTCTGAATATAAAAAATTACTGGCGGTCTTGCAAAGCCCTTATGCAGTCCTCCAGCTGAAATTTCTTGCTGCTCACAGGCTGCAGCAGGTTCTGTTCTTTCACTGCTGTGTCTGCATGATTCACAATGGATTGATGTCGAGAAAGACACGATGACACCTAAGAAATTATATTAATACAGCTTTGGAAAAAACAGGGCCTGTTATATCATCAGGTATCTTCTACCTATTACATAATCATTTGGGGATTCTAAACACAACCACAGATAAAGTAAACCCAAGAGACTGGGGAGAATAATTGTCAGGTTATATACAGCTGTTGCAGCAAAAATTAGCATATTCTCCTGATGAAAAATGCAGCTGTGATGATCCATCCTGCTGCAGAGCTGTCTTCAGGAAGGTATGAGGCTGCCAGATGCAGAGGTTTGTAGGTGTGCACACATATGGGTGACTCCTTCCTCCCAGGTGATCCCAGAGTGGCACACGGGGTCTGGTCTCGAGTGTAAGCTGTGCTGGCTGTGAATTAGGATGCCTGTGTTGCAGTGCAAACACTGTTTCTTGGGACTCAGAACAAGTTTTTATGGTTTGCTTAGACTACGAGGGCTTTCTCCACAGATGCAGAATTCTGCTGCCAGAGCCAGGGGCTCATATTGCACTGTGAGGGCTAATGAACACCAGCTAAGGAATTATGAGCTGCTTACTTCTGTCAGCAGGCTACTAGGATGTTCTGGTCTAGGAAATACACAGAATATCATTCCCCCTCTGAAACTTTAGGTGAAGTGCCATTTCCTGTTATGAGGTTGCCCCTCTGTTGTATGACACCTGCTTCCTCTATTCCCACCATGTGTTTTGAAGTAAAACACAGTATTTGACCCATAGTAACATTGAGTAAGAATATAATATTGTATTAAGTCACAGCAAGAACACCTTATATTGGTAATTAAATGTATCAGGCTGGGTAAGATGTGTGGATAAAGATGGGCCACAGGTGAGTTAAATACTTAATGCACTTCCTCTGACAGGCAGCTCAAACTCCGAATTAATTCAATACGTGTTTTCCCTCTAAGATCACCAAGAACCAGGTTATGTCCTTATTGATAGTATTTACTACTGAGCTCAGTTTACTGTGGAGCTTTGAACTTCTGGCTGTGCTGATCTACAAGGCTGGCTCATAGCTGAGCAGGCCATGTGTGTGATTTGTGCCAGCTTCAACCCTTGCATATTGCCAATCCCAGTTTTACAGCGATACCTGACCACAGTCAAGGTCTATTAATCCACTAAGTTCTTTGGTCTTAACGATTACACATAGGACACACCACGATTCTTCCTATTTGTCAGCCAAAAGCTACCAGAACTGTACTGGAGTCACTGAGGCAGTATCGATCTGAAAAAATGCTGCCTCCATCCAATTTAGAAGAAGCACCTGTGACAAATTATATTTGGCACTTAATGATTGTCTTGCATTATTGGTCTTTTCTTTTGTTTCCTCTTTCCTTTTGATTACCAATTACTATAAACGTTATCCTCTATTCTGCCTCACCAAAGGTAACTTTGAATAAAGCTGTGCAGCAACAGGAGCCTTTTAAAGGGAGACAAGGGCAAATACAGAACCACAAATTTGTAGGTATCTCTGGAGGCTGCAGAATGTTTGCTACATTTCCTGACTGAGCTTTATGTACACACAGCAGAGGCATGTAGGGCTCCAAACAGCTGAAATGCCTGCTTAATGCCTATTTAATCTTTCAGTTCTTACACAGACAGATAAATTCTCTCAATTATAAGACCTTTGCAACGAAGCTGAAGCAGAAGGTGCTGTGTTTGAAGTAATTTATATCTTATTTTCTTGCAGGACAAGAAAATGGCAAAAAGAAGAGCCCCAAGTGTGAAACTAGCCTTGAGACTTCTCTAATTCCTGCATAAAAAAGTGGCAGGGATTCTGCAAAGTATTTATTCATCTCTAAAAGCGCTCCTACATCTAAGGCAGCAAGCAGAGCCTGGGAAGGGCTTTTCGTCACACTGACACGAGTCACAAGAGATCTGGGCAGTGTGCGAACAACTTCAAGAGCAGGGCAGGACCCTTCTTCCAAGCCCAGCCTGCGCTGGCACATGAAGGAGGAGGCACAGACATCTGGTGACCCAAGCAATTGCTCAAGGTGGTTCCCCAGAGAAGAGTCAGCAAGTGTACGGGCAGGAACTGGCAAACAGTTCCACCAGACCATTCATGGAAAAAGTGAAGAACGATTCAAGCTGGATCTGCTTTCTGTACCCATGGGCCTCCTGGCAGATGCAGAGGAAGAACCATAACTACCAAAAAGAGCATCACTTTGCTATGGATCCTGCAAATCACACATGTGACTCCTCTCTCTTTACCCTGTTATGGAGAGGCAACAATTTTCTGTGTTTCAACAACAAGTTGATTTCAAAATCTCCAATTACACAAATATACAAAAACGTATTTGCCAGCAGATTTGTGTTTGGAAAAATACAGCACTTTAATTACATAGACACCATAACTCCCTATTTTTACAGAAATGGGATTACTGCAATTTCTTCATTAGGGAATAGTTTCACTATTTAAGAAAATGTTATTTAAGAGGCGTGGTGTTATCTGTTTATACCACACTCTTAACACCTCAGCAAAACATAAGCAAACACTTGAATGCTTTCCTCCTAGCAACCAAGGTCTCTCACATCAGAAAAGCATCATACTTGTCTTTTTCTGTACCTTGTATTGAGCCAAATTTCTATTTTGCAACCCTTTGGCCATTCAATATCAATCAAATTCCTGGAATATAATTTTAGGTGAAAGTCTAAACCAGTGACTATGGTCACAGGGCCAGATTTTCAGACTTTTGTGTATCCCTTACTTCTGCTGATGGAAATATTGCAAAATTAATTTTAGGAACTAAGCTTCTTTACATTTACTAACCTGCTGCATGACTTAACTCTTCAAATTATCAGCAGCTTTTACAAAATGGTGAGTTTCTGAAATTCCCACTACACTGAGTATAAAACATAGATACTGAATATTGCCTTGGGATCTCTCTCTGTCTTTCAAGGCTGGATAACGGTGCTGTTTTTACTGAAGATATGGGGGTTTTCAGGTCTCTTAAAATCTTTGCAGGATATTAGGGACCCAAAAACCCCAAACAAACCAACAAATATGCTATCAGAATCCTCTCCTTGTCTACATCCTTCTTTCCTCACATAAGTTCTCCTTTTCTTTCTTTTCTTAGCTAAGGGAGACTTATGGTCTCCTCGCTAACTCTTCAAGAAAAACAGAGGAGCAAATGGAAAATCTGTCTTCCAAGGAAAAGATGAAAGATATAGCTAAGTGAGGGGATGTGTCCTTCTCAAGGCTGACAGCGTGGTCAAAGAGACAGCTCCCCCTGACTTTTCCCTGAAGAGTTCACAGACAACTGTCCAGAAGAGTGCCCGGTCTCCCCGGCAGTTCTGCTAACAGCAGGAATCACTGCAGCACTCTGGGCTGCTGCTGCCGTGTCATTCCAGTGCCTCTGGGGTCACCTGAGTGCATTAAATTAACACTGTTCCCAGGCAAAGCAAAATGTCTGGGAACAGGATGGTGCAGCATAATAATGGGATAGGAGGGGTAGATGCACACCTAAATATGAAACGATTGGAAGGAGTGGGGAGCGATGATGTCGTTCTGACCGATGTGACTTAGTGCCAAATGTGTGTTATCACACAGCTCTCCCAGCAGATTATGAGTCTCTTCACCACCACTTAACATTTTTATAGCTTATTTCAGTATTTTTGCATTTGTTCCACCCATAATAATTTATTTATGAGTTTAAGATTATTAAAAATTTGAAGCTTCATTACAAACTATCCTGGGGGAATCTCACCTGCCTCATCCCATTACATTATTATTACCAAGTGTCTAATTTATATTTAATCAGACATCAATTGAACATCAATAAAATAATAATGAATTAATAAGCTATAGCTTCCTAGAAATACTAGTAGCTCAAGTATGTAAAGCAAAGGCAGTGCACTGTCTGTGGGTCAGCTATCAAATCTCTCTGAGACTATTTGACAGAACCATTTAGTATTTAGAATATGATAATAAGCCATAAAAATAGTTAATTGCTATGGTCTTCAGCTAATCCTTGTGATAACTATGACCCATACCAACCTGAGCTGAGAAGCAACCCAGAGTTCCATGTAAGACAGTCATTTCCAAACACTGTAAATGCCTAAGGGACTCCATGTTTCCACAAAATAAAATGACAAAAGAATTTCGGCTCGGGTAAATGCTTAATTTTTCACTTGAACATGACCTCTTAAACTGAAATTATTTTTTTTTCTACACAGAAAAATCAAAATAAATATATTTTTTAAATTAACTTGAACATCTGCCTATGAACATTAAAATAGCATAGTTCAACACTGCTAGTCAGATATTCTGTTTTAACCCAAAAAACAAGCTTTGGCAAATACTTCTCTGCAGACAGAAGTCGCATTATTTCAGCCCGGGGAATTTCAGTAAAGACCCTACTCCTATTCCACCCTATGGCTCCACAGTGATTGTCATCCCTAATTAGTGATGAATATCACTAACTGGGGACTGCTTCCATGTGCACTTCCTAGGATTATGTTTTCACCTTCCTCTGCTAAGCCTCAAGAGCCAAGATTTTCATTCTGGATCTTTTTATTTCTTCTTCAATTTCCTACTATGTACTTTCCTTTATGGTTCCAATTTTATCAGGGATTGAAAAAGAGCCCTAGATGCAAAAGATAACAATGTTGTCAGTATTCTTCTCTGTCCCAGTCCACAAAGAATCACTTAACCCTGTTCTTCAAAATGATCCCACTGAAGTCAGTGGAACCACCTCAGCCCCTCACTCCGGCAGGATTTGCATGAGGGCTTTAAATACCCAGCTGAGGAACTGAAGCCAAAAGACAATATTCTCCTTCTATGACAGTCTGATGTTTTTTAATATTCACTGACTCTCCTTTCCTTTTCATCCACAGCACATTTGTCTCTTTTAACTGCTTGGGTCCACTCTGGCTATCTGTATTACACAAGCAAGGATTATAAGGCCAAGTGTCCTCAGGTATGCAGCATAGGCTCATTCCAAATTACAATCCCATTTGAAACCTCAATGCCACTTGGGATATTGAGAAGTCCATAAGAATTTCTGTTCAAATCCAACATAAAGAGATTTCAGTTCAACATTTAAAATTTTATTAAGGTCTCAAGGGGCCATCAGACATTCTGGTCTGATCTCTTATATGAAATTTTTTTACTCAGTTACTTCTATATCAATCCCCACAACTCTTCTTTGAGTAAAACATATCCTATTAAAATACTTGCAGTGTTAATCTGTAAACAGAAAATCCATCATCTCAGTGGCTTACACTAGCATTTATTACCCCACTTCTTCTCAATTGAACTTGTCAGGCTGTCACTCCCACTCACTGACTTGTCCTTCCCTCCATGCAGCCCATGTTTTGGTCCCAGGGGTGCTGGTACACCACAACCTGAGTGAGCTGGACTAATCAAAGGTGTGGGCAATTCCAGCACTCAGAAAAGTTCAAGCCATTGCATGCTTATGTTCCATCCTTGGCAGGTCTTTTTACCATGAAGGATTCATCAAAGCTCGGAATCAAGGATACGTTTTCTGTTCTTCCGGAGCAGACCCAAATACATTCCTTTTTGGGACACTCTCATGGGGAACTGATGACTAGTTTAACACAGAGAGCACCTTCCGACACCTCTGAGAAATGGTTCTAATTTTTGGGCAACCCACTTACTGGATTTCATGTTTTCTGCCATGTAATCACAGTCAAATTTTGAAAAAAAAATGTCACTCACCTCTCTTTTTAAAAATCTTCCACCCTGGACTAGTTTCACTGCTCTCATTGAATCAAACCACTCACGGACTTGGACAGATGCATGTATTTCTTACTCTTCATGAGTAAGAAAGAATAAAGGTCTTCCATTTCCGGATGTGCTTTGCAATGGATCCTGTGAAAATCAAGATAAATAATGTACACTAATTCACCTTTAGTGAGCACAAAAATAGTGCCCCAGAGTGATAGCTATGGGTTTGTCTCCAGTGAGAGCTGTATAACTCCTTCTGTAAACACGACAACGAGTAACGATCAGTCTCTCACTCCTTTCCTACTCTCTAGTGTGGCAGACCCTTAATTATGGCTATTACATTAATAATAGCTTCAGGGAAACCTACATGGCTGAAGTGGCGTTCTCCTGTGGACATCAATGCCAGTATTAAAACCCTGCCCGGGAAAACTCCCCAGAAACATCTGCTGATGTTCACCCCAACCAAGGAATGCTCTGTTCTAGACAGAAAGCACATACCTTCAGCTCACTGCCTCCTACACCTGGATGATCAGGCAGCCTGAAAAAATTGATACACCGTTGAAAAGGGAAAGATTTACACCTGAAAATACTGAGAGAAAACTCCACCTCTCAGTAAGCTCTGAAAAACTACTAGAGATTTTGGATATCTTACCCAGACCTCTAGATCCTGCAGAGTTTGCCCATTTTTAATAAGTCCCTGACTGACGGTGTTTGTGACACAACAATGCCAAAGCAATAGCACAAACTGTGATTGTGTAACAGAAAATTGAACTAGAAATCCCCACTAAGGTGCTGGATCACCAGCATCTATCACAGCACCAGAGCAGCAACATTTTAATTCTGCATGTGTAGCATTTATGGGCACCCTTCAGGTATAAACCTGCTTCTACAGTCAGCGAGGAAGGATCCCTACACAAGTCTCCAGCGAGGGGACAACAGGGCAGAATCAACATTCAGGTTTGCACCAAACAATGAATAATTCATAAACCCTCTACATGTAGATAACGTGTAATTCTTACATAGCAATTACTAGAAAATTAATGTAACTGCCTCTCAAGAGCATTACTAGAAAACACTGTTATCCTCTGCAGGTATGCCCATGCAAGCTAATGCTAAGTCTATGTAACAGGTGATGACACATCTTATGATAAATTATTTGGTTTAAATTTGTTTTGGAATATGTAACAACTTATTGATAGCCAACATCTTACAACATTGTCTATATGGAAAGTAATGCCTGACAAATTATCAATTTTTAATAAAGCTCTGTGCTTCTAAGTATTACTGTTGATGCTGCTCTTGATTTAGATTCAGCTAATTTTTGTCTATACTCAGCATTGTGGCTCATCCGTGTTTCACCATCTCCCGGAGGATTTGGAAATACAAATTCTGCCTTGATGAGCCTATTAAAAAATTAAGAAACGCATATGCAGCACTGCCCTTGTCTGTCCACGAAGCTAATACTGATTCAGGGTGCTAGAAAGGCACATATGTGTACTAAAAGCCCTGGCTCCAAGACGAACACTGTGTTACCTACAAGCAAGTTATACTGCCCTAAAACTGCACTGTCAAGGTGCACTACCCCCCTTGAGTAAGCCTGGATGTGCCATGCAGGAAAAAAATTTTCAGACAAGCCGCATCTGTAAAGGTAAGTTTCTTCAGAATTTTGCAGCCACTTGGTGATGCTGCAAAAGTAAGCAGATTTAAGCAGCTCCCTGCCGAAACTTGAGACTGTTCCATACCTGTATAACAATCACACGTCAATTGTCAAGAGCTGCTGTAAGCAATTATGATCTACAAAGACATAGTTCTTAGTAATAACCTTAGCAGTAACATTTCTTTGTGAATGTTTCCCCTTCCAAGTATATTTTAACCAACACCATATCTAGTACTCTGTAAGCCATGATCCTCAGCTGTGGGAGCTTAGCAGTTTTCCACTCATTTAGTCACCTCTGAGCATTGTTAAAGATCAGGTCTCATGTAATTCTGAGTTCAAAAAAGTCTTCAGAAAAAGGACATTTAAAGTATTTGTGATCCTTTTTGCAGCTTAAATCCTGTATAATATTTTTGATGAAGATTTGACTTCAAAAACCCACAGTTTAAACGAAGGTCTGATAAAACCCCTCTGAATTTGCCAAAGAAATTGATCTTCTGCTGTCCAATTCCATTCTTAATGAAATAGACAATTCAGAAACCTACAGGAACATGCTTTATTGATTCATTCACAAGTCACTAAAGCCTATGTTCCCTCCAATAAACCTAACCACATAGTGCTTCTCATGCACTGAATTGCAGGGAAAAAAGATGACCCCAGATCTGTTCTGCTGGGAGTCCAGTGAGACTAAACACGCCCAATAAATGTAAACACAGCACAGCACTAGGTTAATGACAAATGTGTGTAGGAGACAAAGAGACTTATATTTCCTCTTTATTATTCCTTCAGCTGAGCCTCTGCCTTCTAGTAATTTATTTATCCAGGGCAGTTGTGCCCAAATGCATACCTGTTTCTTCATGAAGGTCCTTGTTTTTCTCAGTTTTGTAGATGGATTAAACAAAGCAGGAGGAGGCCAACCTACATGTGTGAGGTCACACAGTGACCTGTAATCTGCACTGCAACAGATGCCCAAACTCATTGAAGTTCAACACCTAATTTGGCATAAACCTGGAGTGTAGCTGCACTGCACTGGATATTTTATAAATATGTCTTTCAATAATCTCCCTCACTTCTTATGAAAGCAATAAGAAGCAGTGAGAACAGCAGAGCCTATATTGGGTGAGCTTTCCTATTAAATTCCTCTAACGCATCTCAGCTGTGACCCATAGTAATTTGGGTAATCTAATAAGGCTGAATGCCCCGTAAGAATCTGGGATGATACACTGTCTACCTGCAAGACAGGAGTATAAGAGAGCAGCCACATACCAGGTATCAGCCAGCAGTCAGAACAAGGGTGAACTTAAAAAATAGATGTTAGAAAATACAGGAAAACACATTATCAAGAAAATATGCTTTGCACAGTCCTACTGGTACTTTCAAGTACCACCAATTCAACATTCATTTCCAATTCAAAACATTGCATCTACTTGTCCTGCTTAAGGGAATATGCTACACCCAGATTTAGTATCAGGTTTTATGGTAACTACAGTTAATCCAATTTTTCCAGTAGAAATACCCTGAAGTATGGCATTTTTTCAGGTTCACGCAGGTTTTGCCAGAAATCCAAACAGTCGTTTGCCTTCTACCTTATGACACAATAGATTTTAAGGAGCCCTTTTCTCTTATATCATTCTAATATTCTTCTCCCTTTACCAATGCTTTTGATAAGTGTGCACAGACCCAGTCGAGAATAACAATCTTTACTGCAAAACTTATCTGTCACCTGTATTAGAACTTAGTGGGTTTAGTACAATTCTAAGTGAAGAATAGTTTCAGAAACCAGCCTCTGCTGTTACTAGGATAAATAAGGTAACAAACAATTTAGTGGTGTATAGAGGAATTAAAATATTTTGTAATGCTCTTTAATATTTCCTCTAATTCTAAAATCAGCCAAAACTCCAGCATAAAAATCACTTTTCCTTTAGAATTGCCTCTCAGCAGGGTAGTGGGCACAAGTTATCACTTTGTGCCATACTGTATGTTCAAAGCCATCAGCATTCAATGTTCTAAGAAGTGACACCGAATCCCACAATCAGAAATAAAAATGAAAGTTTCAAAAAGATTTCAGAATTTAGATGAATATAAATAGCGGCTTTGAAGATGGAAAGCATTTTACAAATTTACATTTTGGTCTGTTTTGAACAGATAAACAGACAAAAATATGTTTTTAAAAGGAGCAATATGATTTTCAGTTTAACACTTTCCATAATTAGATTGTAAGAAATACTAGGAGCCACAGAAAGAATTATTTATATTCACTGTACAGAAAGCTTATGTTTTGCTTCTGCTTATTACCTGAGCTTCTGAAAAACATCTCATTTTATAACCTTAACAATTATTAATGGAAGCCACAAGCTTTTTGCAAATGTAGATTCCCACTATTACCTTTCCCAACTATAAGGATTCAAAGAAATCAGGGTGCTATCATTGTTTAGTCAAGAGATTCAGAAGTTTTATCAAAGGTTTTCTTTTCTTTTGAAAGACACAACTAATGTCACCAAAGAATTCATACTAATTTAGAATTAAAAATGTTACAAAAAGTGCTCTAAAGGGAAAATTAATTGGAAGGATTCGTACTCTAACACTGCCTGCTGTCACTTCACTCCTAATGACTGAACTGTTTTTATAGTTTTCTGTGTTCTCCCTTAGTGCTGTGTAATTTGATTTCCAAATCCCCTGAGAGCTCCATGACAAACCTCCAGGGTGTTTCCAGGATGTAACGGTCAGAGCTGAGGACAATGGGGATGGAGTGTGCAGAAGACAAGTCTCAGAATCTCTTGCTTCAAATCTGTCACTGACACAGAAACCAGGGTCAGTAAAGCACAAAGAGAAGTCTCTTAAAGGAAAATCAACCATGATGGGAACTTCCTAAGGAAAAATCAACTCTGGTGGGAACCTCTTAAAGACGTTCGAGTAACTGCCAGCAGAATCCAAGTGACATTCCTTAAAACAAAGGGAGAAGACCGTTTTCCCAGAGATCTGCTGCATGGAAATCAAATAAGTTTCCAAATTTCTTGAACAAAAATAATATACTGGGAAGCCCAAACTGTGACTTGCACACTTGTCTCATGCATATCACTTGGAATGTAGGGAAATCCTCCTATGTTTTATTCCTGGGCTCCTTTCCACCCCATCCTCCGAAGAAGACTTTCATCAGCCAGCTCCTTCCCCGCCCTCACACCAGCCTCCAGTTTTCTGACAAGATACTGCCCTTTTGGGCTAGACCCCGTATGACCTTCCCTGTGCTGGCTGGCTCCACAACTGTTAAATTAGTGCCAGCCAATCTCTATCTTAGGGTTCCCTAACAACCTTATTATCTTTTTTATTATTTAATTAACATAATCACTTCTTAAGAACAACTGGAATACGAGTTAGTGGAACAGATGCTGTAACTAGTAAAAAGTCTATAAAGAGAAAAATCAATATCCCACCAGAGGTATGTAGAGGATGTACCTTTCAACATCACAAATTCCCTTTTGGGGACCTGAAAGTATTCTCTGCTGCTTCTTCATGATGTGCCTCAGTTTTAATTCACTTGTTATTCTTTGTTTAATCAAGTTCATCTGTAGTATAAATGTGAGCACCATTATGCTAATTTCTGCACTTGACATGCAAATATATAAACATTTGTGTGCCAAATTATTAAGGTTCTGTCTATAATGTTATGCCCCTATTTACTATCTGTATTTTATGTCTCATGGATTTCTAAACATTTAAATTTATATCAGTGCTGTCACATATCTGCAAGCAGAGACAGTTTTATGAGCACTAAAAAAGCTGCAACACACAGCCACTAAATACTAATGACATAAATGGCATCCACTAATGGTGTCTATTTTTATTACAATGCAAAACTTCAATAGATTGCAATTACCATTGCTCTGAGGCTGAACCATACACACTGTATAACACCAACCTCCATCTCTATAGCATAAAATGGCAATATTTGTTGTTCAGCCCTGTACTGCAGATGTTGACTGAATGCTCAAGTCAGCAGTTGGAGCTAAAATTCACTCTATTTACAGAGCCTTACTGTTAACTAATACCCTAAATTGTCAGATATGCCAATGCTTTAGACATTTTTCAAAGCTTGCTGCACTAATAGCATGTAAGTGTAGCACATGTCTTGTTGTACCTGTCAGCAGCCCAGGAACTTTGCAAAGGTAAAGCATGTCAAAAAAGGGAATTATCTTCTTATGCTTCTGTGTTAGAAAAATCTTTAGTGAGCGATTTTTCTAAAATATTGCAACACAAAAGTGCATCCAACAGAGCTTACTGTCTTGTAACTGGGCTTTTATTTCACATTTTTAATGTTAAATTTTAAATTCTTCATTCATAATTACAACAGTGTCTCCTTTTACTTCAGTTATCAAAGAGACTAAAGCTTCCTCTTAGAACTTTGAGACAATGGAAATCTCAATGTTCATAAAATTGGGTGAAAACAAGTGCATTGCAAAATCTCTCCCACACGAGTCGAGGGGTGGAGGGGTTAATTTCATTTCATCAATGCATTTTGCTTGCCAGAAACTTTCACCAAAATAAAGGAGAGCTAAGATCATCTCTCAGACTTCCTCAAGCTGGTTCACCTCACAAAAAACAAGTGTAATTAGATTCCCTCCCATTGACTTCAAGAATAACCTCCAGAAAGCTGAAAGTTTTGTTTGAAACAGGAGACATGTTTCCTATTTCCATGCAGCTGGGAAGTCATTTACACAAGGAAAACACTGGAGACAAAGTAGGTGTCAGACTGGGTAGCATTTTACATGCATTTTCTGACACAAGGCAGACAACAGAAACGTGCACACAAAATATTTCCTTTCAAGGGCTGGCTGGTGACAACGGCAAAAACCAAGAGACATTAGTGCAATTATTGCAGAGTTACCAAATACTGCTTGTCCTTAGAAGTACAATCCGATTATCACTCATAATTTTTAAGCATGGGAAACCATTCCACCTGAAAGCAGTAGTTTCTTTAAATGTTCTCACTCAGCTTGCAAAATCTAAACATACACACAACTGACTAGAGAAGAGCACATGATGTGAAATACATTGAATAATAATACCTAAATCTTACACATGGGAATACTGACATAGCATTACTTATTTTTTTTTCTTCTTCCTTTTTCTGCCAAGACTCTTGAACATGGCAAGCACTCTCTAGTGCAATCTGAACCCACTTCAGTGTCCTAATATTTTGACTGAATAGGTTTTATAAAGGATCTCATTTAACTACCTCTGTTGTACAATTGCAACAATAAAATATTCCAACTGAAAATCAAATGGCAGTTTCAATTTCAGAACCCAGGATTTCTCAAAAGAACAAATTCATTACTTTAAACAGTTGTAGGAAAACACAGCTTTTCTAAATAAGTAAAATACACTATGAATTTTCTCAACTAGGATTCAAAATAATAATTTTAACATAATAGCTCATTTTTGAAATTCAGAATGTTCAGGGAGGGGGAGAGTAATTTTCAAATCTTTCTACACATCTTAAAACTTGAAACAAACTGGACTGACTGAGTTCACTAACAAAAAAATGAAACACTTGAGTACATCAAAAGCATTTTTCTTTAATTATTTCCCCGTTTTTCTTGAGGAAACTCTTGGGTAACTGCAACCAATTTTGAGGAGTGTTTTGGACCTTTTGAAATGCCATCTTTGACAACCTGCATTGTTCACTGTAATTCTTTCTCCTTGCTTAACAATTACATCGTAACAAAGGAAGAAGAGAGCTCTTTACAATATGACCTTGGACAAAATCTGAGGGTATCAACTTGAAAGAAAATGTTAACTTTGTCTCAGTTTGTATGTGTAATGCCTCCACTAGAAAACTAGCAGTAGGTCACGGGTTGGCTAATGCCGAACCAAGAAGTGCCTGACCCATTTTTTGTGTGTGTGATTTTCACTTTTTAGTGTGGTTGGTTTGTTTGTTTTGATTTGGTTTTCTTTGATTTTTTCCCCGACTTTGTCTTCCCAAGTTTGCCTTTATAACTCTCTATGCAACAAAGCCCAATGTCATTCCCCTAACAGACCACACCTGATGAGGTGCCTAATTAAGAAAGCAGCTGCCCTAAAAACTGTAATATCAAGGAGACAGAATGAGACACCTGCAGAGGCCGAGTCAGATGTCTCTACTTGAGAGCTCCCAAGCTCCTAATGCAGGTGTCTCAGGACAGCAGAGTTACATGGTCTGAAACCAGCCCATGACCCAAATAGGGAGTTCTGTTTCAGCCTAAAAAAGTGTACATTCCATGAGGGCACTGAGAGACAGCACAGGTAGGAGCAGAGCTGCTGCCCAGAATCAGAATTACCAAGGTCTCCATGGATGTTGCAGCCATTCCCAGGGCAGTCGGTCGGGTGGGTTTCCCAACTCACAGACTTGGCAGCTGTCTGTGGGCGCCTTTCCCACCCTGTTGCTCCAGTCTCTTCTACAGTAAAAAAGAACATAAGCTCTTGTGGAGCTTATCTCTACCTGGTTACACACAGTGAGAACATTCTCCTTCACTGAAACAACAGGAGGCTTTCCCTCCACTTCAGTGGACGGTCAAACCAAAGGACTCTTGGCCCTGTTCCCTGCTTGGAATATTTGGCTATAGTTTTGTTTCAAACTGTAAAGAGACTGTGTTAAAAAGCACTTTAGGAAGGATGGCTGTCTGTATCTGCATTCCTTCCAAAGGGAATTGGGGTAGAGTACTTACATCTAAGGCAATGGGGTTTTTAAGGTGTTTTTTCTGATTATAACAATACAATAAAGCAGCTATAATACCTGGAAGCTTTAGGCTTCTGCCTTGTAACCATGCAGATGAATAGCTTCAACCTTTGCAAGAAATTGCAGTATGAATGTCTGTTTTATTCCACAGCTGTGTCTGAGCAGACTATTAATAGAATACTGATAAATGCTACAATAGCTATTCTTTTTCCTCCCCTTTTGCTTTTATGCTATTGCCAATACCTATCCTTCCCCTGGTGCTGTCAGCTGATGCCTGTCTCATAACTCTTGGGGTAACAGCATTAGGCGAAAAAGAAATTAAGTTCAAATAAAACTGCCAGGTAGAATCAACATTATGAGATTACGGGCTGAAGTGTTTTCTGAAGCAGGCACATATATGCAGCGTTATACCACTAATGACCTACAAAGAACTCACATATTAAAATTTAATTACTATAATATTATTTAAGAGACAAGAAAAGATACTAAAGCTGAATATATTTCTTTTTCTAGGAGCTCTGCATTTTTTAATGGCAAGTATTAACTACATCTTCTCTATATGTTTCCTGGGGACTGTGTAGGCAGCATCACACACTGCACCATGTTCACATAAAACCAAAAGGTGTTATGAACTCTTAATGTAAAATGTGCATGTGGCTGGTAGGACATTTACCCAGGCCCTTGCCAATCTGTGCTGTTCTTGGGCACACGGCTGCATTTGTGCAGTTCTCTTCTTTGTGTTCACTCTTGTGAAATAAATCTAAAGACAGGGAGCGGCCACTGTTGGTCCTGTGAGTAAAAATAAATCCGTGAGATTATGGATAAGAACACACAATAGAAAGCCTACACAATAATAATGAGGAAACCAAAAATCTGGAATTCTTGCTAATACTTGCAAGCCATGCAGGTAAAATAAATGAGTATTTGATAATGATATCAACAGCCTTAAATTATCAGTATAGCATGCAAATGAGCGAAGTTGTTTACCATATAACAGCAGTGTTATCTGTGCCAGCATTTGTATCACGTATCCTAGAACCACAGTCAGATTCTTCATCTGGACTGCAGCAACTGCTACTGATGTCAGAAGCAACCAGCTCCTTAACTGGGTCTTTCAAGGAAGCCAAATAATGAAGTGCCATGGAGAACAAATATATTTTTTGCTCCCTGAAGCAATGTCTTCAGTGAGTTAGAGGAAACAGCTCTGTCCCAGAGAAGCCTCTCAGGCTGCAACTGATGTTTCATCTGCTTTGAAAATTTGTATTTTCCATAGTTCTCAGACAATTAAGATTGGAGAAAAAAACAACACATGTAAAAGAAACTAAGAGAATTAAAAATCTCTTTTTTTTCTCATAAATGCCTAAATAAAGTTGGGAAGAATGAGAAACACCTAGATGTTTGTCCAATCTGAACACAATCCAAGCCTGCAACAAAAGGCTCTAGCACATCCACAGTTTAAAGTAACAGTTCTCCTGAGTAGTAAATATTTATCTTTCAAGATCGTTGTAGCAAGTACTGTAGAATTATGCATGCAAACATTTCAGGAATAGCTAACATTTGCTCATGGCTGGAAAGCCATGTTGGTGAAGACAAACAATCTTATAAAAATGCTTTAATAAAATCAACAAGGAAACTACAAAGGTAGTATGTGTGGACTGAGATAGTCAAGGAAAACAAATTATGTGGTGTTTTCAGGGAAGTTGAGTCAGCTGTGACTCTGATAGTTGGGAACCTGGACAACAACAGATATCAGAGGAAATCATGAGTGTGTACTCACCAAAAGAAAACTGACTAGTGGGAATTTCAGTGCACAAAGGACTAGACTGTGAGTGTGGTAAAACACTATTATGAGACTGGAAAAAAATTAGCAATGCTAATGGCTGAATGTCAATGAATGCAAAAGGTGTAGGAAATTATAAGGATGCAGTAGTCATGGTGAAACAGATATCAAAAGAAGAAAGGAGGTCTAAGTACATCTGGGAAGGCAGGTAAAATGGACAGAGTGTACCTAAAACAGAGGCTGATGGGAAAGAGGAGCTGGCAAGATGCAGAAGAAACAAACAGAAATAAAGAGAAACAGATGATCTGTAAATATATCTTGTTGCTTATAAAAGGCAAGGATTTCTCTTCAACTGGGTTTTTTGTACTTATCTGTAGTTTTAGAGACTGTCAGTTTGGAGATTACATCTTATGCATATTAGTCTTCCAACATATTGAAGCTTTTTTGACCTTTCTTGAATAGTAAGTGATATTTTTATGTAAATTAGTCTTCTTCAATCTTTGTTGTGATATCAAATATCTTAAATATTGGGCATGCTTCCCAAAGCAGAACTATTTCAAAGAATGAGCAAACTGAGAGTAAATAAACATGGCTGGTAACTAATTATTACTCAAAGGGACACCCAGAAACTGTATTTTAAAAGCTTGAAAATCTGCAGTTTTCTCTCACAGAAGTCAGAGAGACAGCACTTTCCACATCCCATGGCCACCGCCATCAATATCTGTCCCAAGAAAAGTTGAAACTTTCAATTCTGCTAAGTCAGGCTGACAGATTTCACAAGACAAAATGGACATGGGAAGCTCTGAACTGAGGGCCCGTGGGCTAGGGCCTGGTTACTGCTCATACTCAGTCTTTCCAATCTGTGTTCATAACTAACAGGCATTTACCTGCTATAGCAAACCTTCACCTGGCATCTTCTTCACCTCTCCCTTTCGTATTTCCCAAATACCTGAGAGGTCTAACAATGGGAATGGATCAGAATAGACTTAAAGGTGTCTGCACAACGCAGGTTAAGAGCTACAAATCTCTCCACACAGCTCTGCACTACGCAGTAAGGAGCTGAATTAAATGCAGAAGTAAAGCAGAGCTGAACTTTCAGATGCATCCCCTCCTCTTGCTATGTCTTTTCTAGTAATAGAGATACTGATCAAAAACATAAAGCCTAACTAGCTGGTATAAACTAACTTTACATAAGCAGTTAGGACCTAAAAAAAGTTTGAACAGTACAAAACCTCCGGGTACTCTTTTGAGTACATTTTGAGTTTAAATTTAGATTTTTATTGCCCTTGGAATGCTGAAATAAACTTTCAGTCCCACTGGTGCAACTCCAGGAAGAGACTATATTAAATTTCTCTGTTCATGAAGGTGTGTGCCTTCCTTCTATTCATTACCAGGCATGCAAGTCACATAATAAAGCTGAGCTGGTTTTATTCTTATACAACATGTACCTTATTATGCTTAACAGAATTCTGCAAGGGCAGTTCCTATCAGCAAGTGGCATCACGTAAGAGCTGAGCATCCCATCAGGGGTCTCTGGAGTTGAATACATAGATCTGACACACCCAGGGCCTACCAGAGGATGGTCACATGGCTTGGTCTGTACTTCTCTAGCCTGAGATAGACACTTCCAATTTCCCTGTTTCTGCAGAACAACATTTAGAACTAACTCAAATCAATTTGATCAGCTTACCAAGATGGCATCGTGAAAACACACAGCAAAATTAAACTTCTGAGGTCTGAAAAGGCAAACCTAGAATTTGCTTATTTGATAAGGAAAGAAGTCTTAAATGCCCTAATATTAGTAACATGCACTAGCCTTACACACCTAATATTCCACCAGCAAAAGATAAAAGTGGGCCCAAGCAGAAGTAACAACTCTGACATGGGAACAACCTGACACATCAATAAAATTAAAAATCATTGTTTTGTCTGAGATTTCTTCCTCACTTCCCAAATCAAATCTGTCCCGGAGTCAAAACAATTCAGCTAACTGGGAACAGGGACACAGCAACCTTTCTCTTACAGGTTACAAGGAAAGATTCACCCATTTCCTCACTTGTTTAGCTGTGTAACTGGAAGAAGCATTCCTTGTTTCCAGTGTACCAGTCCATAATGCTGCAAGGCCCCAAGGCAGAACATTTAATATAACAATTGTAATATGGAGTGAAGCAGAGACTGCTATGCATGAGAAGAGAGGCAAACCATCATTTGCCTCAACAGAAAAATAAATAAATACATAAATAAATAAATAAAGCTGCTATCTGAGCCGGAAGTTAGGCAGATTCCAATAACCTGATAATTGTCTTTGGGGCAAAATGATGATAACCATGCTAATGACAAAGAAACTAAATGTGGGGTGTCTCTTGATGCAACTTATTATTTCACTGATGTTCTCCCATCAAAATCTCATTCAGTTCTGCTTTTCTTTCTAGCAAAGATCATAAGTCTTCAAGGCACTGGGACCATGCCACAAGTTGTAGGTCCACATTGGTGGCAGAAAAAGTTCCATTTGTGGGAAATTGAACAGAGGTTATACAAATCTTTATCCTGGTAATAGCAGCTGTAGCTGGTATGAATCCAGTGTTAAATGAGAGTACAGCATGAAACATTTTATCATTATAGTTCTCCATTGAATTGTTTACTTTTCAAGGTGGTAGAGAAGGAAATACTTATGGTTTTAATCATGTTCATTACCACAGAAGAGAATTTGTGATCTAACCTCTAAGAGTAAGATTAAAGAAGAATCTGTCATTTTGATGGCTCATTTTTGAGATTTATATTTTGTGGTAGCTTTGTGGGTTTTTTGGTTATTTAAAGACAGAAAAGAAGCTTGAGGAGAAAGCTGAGAGATTGTTTGTGTATTTTTAAACAGTATCTGAGCAATACAATCAAACTGTATTGTCAGTGCTTCTCTGATCCCCTTTACTCAGAGGAAAGTTTGTGGTTATTTCTTCTTTCTGCACACAACATTAAAAAAAATTGCTTAACCTTCCCTTCCTCTTCAGCTCCTAACCTATTCACTGAAACTGGCCTAGAGGGGCTTCTCTTGCTGGTTTGGGGGAGCTTCTTCCACCTTTTGGCTTTATTTTAGATCTTTTCAATGCTGTCTTTTTCCAAAATAGCCTGCTATTTGGGGTTCTGGTCCTTCCTCCTCTTCTAAAGTATTTTGAAGTTTAATTTTATATCTTTTACAGGGCTTTTGATTTTTTTTTGGTAACTCTTACTGCTTCCTTTTCTTTTTGCTTTTATAGATATTGACAGTGTTATTAATTATATTATACTATGTTTTTAATAGAAATAAAGCTCTCTAGAATTGAAACTTGCTGCCATTTTCTTCCAGTTTCTGTGAGGGGTTGAGACTCCCTATGAATTTATTTTAAAATCTCCTTTAATCCTCCTGCTGGACTGATGTTTCCTTTCAGAAATGGAGGACACTGTTCCAGCCACAAGAAATGACATAGCATGAAGGAAATGAGGGAAAAAAAGTCCTTAGTCATGAAAGCAAAGAAGAAATACAAGTGAAACACACTTGAGAGAGGATTCAAATCCACAAACTGGAAGGGACAGAAAAGTAGGAGGGAGCTCTAATTGAAAGGAAATAGAGGACTGACTCTACAAAAGAACTAGGTAGATCAAGGAGGGAGAACTTGACCAAGGGAGAGTTGAACTAGCAGACACCTCTCACCTTTTAGCTCCACTCATTACCCTCCCTCTGTCTTCTGTTCCCAGGGAGAGCTGGGAGCCCTCCTGATGAACTTTTCCTGGCCTCAGTCAATGCTGAAGCTCAAAAGCAAAGTGTTTGGGACAGGATCTGCTCTCAGAGGGTCACACAAGCACTGCCAGGGTGTAGTGATGGACCTGCCCCTCCTTCCAAGGGTGGGATGAATATCTGGGCTCCAAGGATCACAAGTCAGTTCTTGCTCCCACAGCACCAAGAAAAGGGAAGATCTGCATCTAAGGTCTGCAAATAAGCAGTTCCCTTCTTTCCTGCTGCTCTGGATGTCTGATTGCTGGGGAGGCAAAGCCCACTGCTAAGAGCTGCACACAGGGCAGTGCCTGTCAGCCATGAGAACACCTGAAACAGCCACCGAAACCACGCCGCTGCATGGGATCACCGACCGCACCCTGCGCCTCGCCGGCTGCAGCTGGGCTGGCTCCCTTCTGGCCCATTACAGGAGCAATTTGGGGTTTCCTCAGTTCCTTAAGCTTCTTTCTACCCCTAAACGCTATTTTGGAAAATCCGTGTTTATGGTAACTAAAGCACTCTGCACTCATCAAAAGGAGTGTTACAGTTAAATCAGAGCCCACAGTTACAGATGCACTGCTGAATTTACCATTCTTGACCACTCTGGAATGTGAGGCACCAGCACTTAAAACAAGAGCCAACTCAAAAAGCTGAAAAGGGCATCATTTTCTTCAATTATTCCCATGGAATGCACAACTGGATTTTAAAAACCTGTGATCTTTTAAGATTCATCCTTCCGAACAGGATGTTAAAAAAGTAAATCCCTCTGAGCATCACAGCTATACTTTAAAGACAAGTCCAGCAATAAAAAAAGATTTCATATGGATAACTGATACATTTTCTACTAGGTGGAGAGAAAAAAAAAAAAAGAGATACCCCAAGCTATGACAAGTTTGCCGTGTAGGTGATATATGGTAGTAATTGACGTCCTAACAGTAGGAGACTATAAAGATACCTTGAAATTATTTTCTTTTCTATTTCTTCCCTGCTTTTCCTCCTCCATTTCTTCAGTAAGGCAGCTCTACCAGCAAGACAATTTAATCTTCCAGGGATAAAGGAAGGCTTCCTTGTCTAAGAAAAATAAAAACTTCTACTGGTCAAGGACAGAAAGCCCAAGAGAAGGAATTATCTCCTGACAGTGAGCTATGTTTTTTTATCTCTAGAAACGGAAGCAGTAGTATTCTGGAAGAAATAGCATTGATTTAGCTGGAATGTAAGGAAGACATCTGCTTGATGTATGAAGCCTTCTGGACAAGGGTAGGACAATAGCTTGTAGTCCCTGAACAAAACACCTCCTACTGTGTTTTCACTATCATTTAGTGAGAAGAATTTTATTCCATGGTAACATTTAACTCTGAACCATGAGAAACTTCATGCTCGGTAGTGAGCCTGGATAGACACTTATTTAATGAGCTACCAATAGGATAATTCTCCTGGGCTCCTTTGCCATGCATAACTGGGACAGGAAAGAGTCATTGTCCCATCCAGTGTGGATAATAAAGTAAACCACACCAGGTACAATTTACCTCCTTGGCAAAACAGACACAGAAGCCAAACCTCAACTCTTGTATAACTTTGCAATTAGAGCAACTCTTTCCATCATTTTTGCTACTGCACTTCACAATGTAGCAGTGTGTTCAATAATATTTAGAAAAGCAACTTATTAGCCAAAGAAACAAACTTGCTCACTTGGGCTTATATGTAAACACAGAACAAGCCTCCACATCTGTCTTCTTTGTGAACACACTTTTGCCATCCACCTTAAAAGTAGCTGACTATTGCTCGTGACTCCTTCTAAAGGAATGCTCCACTTTTCTAAAGGCCACTTTTATCTGCTGGCTTAAATATAAAACAACTCTTGTACTTCTATTACCTAGCTGAAGGCATACAGAGTTGGCAAGCTTATGCTTAAGTGCTTTCACTTAAAAAACACAGAGCACCTTGTTGCTTTCAACTCCATGGCCACAATTTTGACATCAAGCACATTCTTAAGTGATTTGCAAAATGGTAGGCTTCTCAACAGAGTAACTAGAGATATCGGTATCTGTCTCCATCCTTTCCTGAGGAACCCGTCAGAGATGTGGGGAGCCAATACTTCAGCCAGAATTAACGTATTACTGGTTTCCAGCAGAGATCCTAATACTGTATATCAACAGGGTTCTTCTAAACAAGAAAAAAAAAATTAAGTTAGAAAAGGAAAAACAGCACGAACAAGCTATAAAGATAGTGGAGAAAACTGGAAAGGGCTACTAAAGGCAAGAATTATTTTAAGTTAATCTCAGAGATGACAGGAAGTCGATACACAAAGAGGCAGGCACAAACTGAGTTAGCACAGCCAAGAGCCTCTCCTCCTGACTGGCAAGGCTGAAGTATTGGGCCTTTTGAGAAGAAAAATTACTAAACTAGTTAAAACTGAAAAGCTGCACAACTCATGGAGGAAATTCAGCAAATGAGCAACCGCAACAGAAGGAATATACAAAAAATGTCTCAAGATGTAAAGGATGGTATTTCTACAGCACATTACTGATGTTGTGGACATAAACTGCTGTGGCAAAAGGTTTAAAAGTCTGGTCACGTGTGGCCAGGGCTTACCTTGCCTGCCCAGAAGTGCTTGGTGCTTCCTACCGTGTAACAGTCCCTTTGCTTCAAGCTTGCAAAAATGTTTCCGTGCTGTACAGCTGTAGAAGGGAGTGTCTCACAATCCTCCTCTGCCCCTGAGAACAGACTCAGGGTTAGTGCAACCCGGCCACAGTGTAACAGGAAGGAAATTTCCGTAAACTGGAGGTAAAGGGCTGAGGTAAAGCATCTGAGTCAGACAGGAGGAGCTCACTCAGCTGCACGGTGTACAACAGCCTTTGTGCAGAAGCACTCATTACACACCAGTGTAGGCACAGTAAGACAGAAACACAGTGTGATGTGATGCGCTGTCACCATTAAGGTAGGATGTGACAGATACATTTGGAAAATATAAAATATATTCACACAGCTTCAAATTGAGAGAACACACATGAAGCCAGCCTGAATGAACAGCCCTGCCTTCTTTGGAACATGCTGACACTGATAGCATTGATCAGACCAGCTCCTAATTACATCAATTTATAAACAACAACCCAATGTTGTATTTGCAACATCTTCAGCTTTGCTCAAAGCACAGTAAGGGAACATTAAAAACATCAAACTAAAATTACCATTCTGCAGCTGATTTCTGATTATACAGGACTCATCTTCCCAGCTGCTGAAGCATAACCAAAGGGATTTGGCTGCATTTCCATGTTCTGAGCAGAGAGCAGTCATGACCAAACCTGTAGCTACTGACTACCTGGCCCAGAGAACTGCAGCTTCAGTTTGCCTGGAGTCAGGAGCCAACACAACACCTTACACTATGACCATCTCAGCCACAAAGATACGAAACTGTCAGAAAAAAAATTGTGTTTGTCCTTAATATTGTGTTCTCCACAGCTTTTGTGAGCACTCCACTTGTCTTGTCTTAAAACAACTCCAGAACAGTTCAGCTATTTCCTTTCCCACACACAACAAGTATTCAAACCTTCAGTACCATATGAAAGACTGCTAGTAAACAGAGGAGAGGTGGTTTCTTCCTAAAACCATCTACAGTTTCAAGAGAAAATAGTAACATATTATTTAAACAAATACTTGATGTGTTAAGTTTCAATGCTTTTTAATGGATTTTTTTTTTTCATCTTTAAATTATATAAATATTTTAAATAGGAAAATTTGTCATGGGACTAAAACAGTTGATGCATCTAAAACCCTTCACTGATAGAAATTTACATGACAATCACCAGATAACACTGGATGACTTTGACCCTTTGACATTCCAGTTATTTAAAAAAAAATAACAACAAAAACCAACCTGTCCTAGGCATGTTTGGACAACATTTTTTTAGGCAACAGCATCCTTTCACCATGTGTTTACAACTGAAACTATTAAATGTCTCAACAGTTATCCAGAAGACTTACATGATCTTGAAAACATGGCCGAAAGAATTCAGTTGTGTTGTGTAAGGCTCCATGAAAAAATTAAAATGAAATGTGAGAAGAAGCTATATAAATGTGTTTCTTCAAAAGTTCTGGTCATCCAAATAATCCTTGTCTCATGCAAGTATATCTACTGCTTGCAACAATTCAGGAAATGGGACTGGGATGTATTTCTGTAACAGCAGTTTCCTGAATCCTGCCATAATATCCCATGGGCAGAATAAGTTGCAAGAATCTGCACTGCAACACAGCTATGCAAATTTATGTCAGCAGAAAAAACTCATTTAATGACCCACTGGAATTTAAAACCATATCTTCAAAACTGAGCCCTGGCACCTCTACTTTAAAAAAGAAAGATCCTCCTCTTCCTGGAATAGAGAAAAGCTGTTTTTTCTCTTAATGTATTTGTTTCAAAGTCCTTTCTTGTCAATAAGTCTTTTCACTATGTATATTAGGAAAATAAATATGACTTTCACAGGTCAAAATGCTATGTTAAACCTGTGCTTCAAGACAGTGATGTCTTAGTTCTATACAGGAAAAAAAATTAATTCCAAGTTTGGTCAGAGCTGTGCAATTTTTCATGTAGGCAATATGCTAAATGCAAAGCTGGTGGGTTTACGTATATTAATGGTGGTTATTTCCTAGCAGAGCTCTCAATTAGCTTAATCAAGCCACAGTAGGGGCCTGGGAATATTGCAGGAAACCCAGTGAAGGTCTCTGCTCAATGCAGCACTGCAAGAGGTTGGCCACATGACAAAGTGTACAGCTACAGGAATTAGAATTTCTGTCGTGGATATAATAACTGCTGAGCCTCATCTCACTCTTCTGGATAGAGCTGGTCCTGCCATTTCTAAGAAGGAGTTTCAAAACTAGAGGCTGCAATCCTCTGGGTTGTGTGAACAATTGAGCCTTTGGAAAGGCTCTTTGAAGACTAAAATAGTGAGATTAATCACTCAGAAGACAGCAAAGGAACAATAAAACCAGATTAAAAAGAGAGACATCAGAAGCTTCTCTTTCCCCCCACCTCAACAGACAGAATTGTAAGGAAATTCAGCTCTATCACCACCTGGGAAACACAAAACCAAGTAAATAAATTACAAAAACATTCAAAAGAGAATTATGAATCCATGCCAATCAATGATTTTAAAATGCGATTCAATGTATGCTGAAAAATTTGGGGAGAATCAAAGCAGGAAGGATAACTGACCCATTAAATTTCAAGTCCTGTGGACCAGATTTTAACAATTATGAAATCAGGAATAGTACCACATGCATGGCAAAGAACAAAATACTTCTCCATTCTTTCAGTGGAAATAGTATTTATCAAGTCAATATATTGGGCAGTGTGACCAGTATCCTGAAGAGTTATAAAAGAAATTTTGATGGAAAGAACTGTAGAGTGAGCAACATCATGTGTTCATATTTTTTTTTTTTTTAAGTCTCAGTGTTTTTATTTTGTAACAGAAAGAAATATTGACCTGCTTTGGTGACAGCAACACCAAAACCAGCCGTCATGCAATTAGTGGCATGAGGGGTTTATTAACAGAAAAGGTTCAGGACTATGTTAATTTACACTAAAATAGTTATGTTTTTAAAAGGGTTGTTACTACAGCAAAAATTGGAAAACACTGTCAGTATAGAAGCAGCTCAAGGAGGATGGCCCTGACTTGAATGACCCTGAAGCCCAAAACATTGAAAGCACATTAAAATTTATTAGCATGAAGTCCAACAATGCAGTGAGAATTTCCACTACAAGCTGGAGGACTATTAACTGCAAACAAAGCAGGAGTCCTCCTGTGAACCTTTAGTCCTTGAACCAGCGTTGTGTAGACAAAAAAACAAACCCTGGAAATATAACTACGGTTGAAGCACTGATACTTCTTCAAACATAGCGTATGCAACATAAATTACTAATGTGAATGACAATTATTCACATCTTTTGTCTTCATTTTGCTCAAACTCTTCCAACATCTCTTTCTTGGGTCTTCTTCTGATGGCTTAGCAGAATTTCAGTCAATTAGAAGGTCACCAACACCAAGAGTGCTAGGAGCACCATGCTGCACAAAGACTCATTACTAAGTCTGAACCCTTCTTTTTAGTGATCTAGGCACAAGAGGCACGAGACCCTTGGGTGTATTTTTCAAATCTACACGCTCATGCAATGTTAGAACCATTCTCCAATAGTTCTACAATTCCCTCCTGAAGAAAAATTTCCCAAACAGGGACTTTCAGTACCCCAGATATGTCCTGAGTTCAGAACAACTGTTTCATTTTAGGAATCCCAAACTGTAAGAACCTGAGTGCTGCTGGTGGAATGGGACATGGCTCATTACCACATCTCCCCAGCTGTATAAAGCTGCAGAAAGACAATGGCTTTATCTTCCTCTCTTGTCCAACGAAAGGCTCAAAATTGTCAAGGGGGAGGGAGAACGCTCTGCACCCAGATGTGCACAGCTGCTTACACTGGGATCAACACTGCTTTTGACTCTGGACCACCAGAGTAGAGGAACCCCACTGCCCTGTATCCCAGGAATACATCGTAGGAAGGAAGGAGGTACTGGTGGAGGATGGGGGAAGTGCACCCAGTGCAGGCATCACTGGATTTTCAGCACGCTGGGTTTTCAGGAGTGCCCCAAGACAAAGAGGCTGATTACTGCCAGCCTTGCCCGAGCCCTCTCCTCCCATGCAAGGCACACAGCTTGTTTCACTCTCCAAAACAACACAAGGCCTCCTTTCTTTTAGGGCAAGCAAAAAGAGAGGCCTTTTGGCAACTCTTAGCTGGCAGAACACACATCTCACTTCACCCACTGACCCTTTCTGAGGGTGAAATGAAAATAGTTCTACAAGTGTGTGTGTGTGTCCCACCCAGGATTTCTGCACTACGGGGGTTTCCTCAGAACCTGAGCCTTCCTGCTCTCCCTCTGCACACCCCACTGGAAATGCCTCCAGCAAAACACTGATCTCTTCCCTCCTAGACCACCTTTCCTTTTAAGTGGAAAGGACACTCTCAGAGGTCACCCTCAGGAACACAGAGACCAGATGGAGTACACAAGCTGCCTCCGACTTCCTCACGCCCAGTCCTCACAGTACTCTCAACAGTCCCCTCCCAGCCTCTAAAATCCCCCCCTGTGGCCAGCCCTCTCCGCTCCCCGTACCTGTTGCAGCCCTTCGCACGGCACCAGCCGGGGCTCTTCAGCACTCTCCGGTCTCCGTCTCCAGCTCGCAGGAAGGATGCGGGCAGGGCGCTCGCTGCCGGCGGCGGCACTGCCGCTGCCAGAGCTGGGCGAAGCCGCCCCCCTGACCCCGGGCAGGGCGCAGCTCTCCCCGCTCGGCAGCGGCGTTGCCTCGGAGCCGCGCAGCCGCCGGCGGGGCTGCAGGGAGCCGGCTGCCCGGCCATGCACAAAGCCCTGCCTCCGCTGGCTCCTCGGGAACGGCCGCTTCCAAACGAACTTATTGGGCTTCCAGATGTACCTGGGGGGCGGACGAGGGGAAATTATGTTTTGCAATGTCGAGTATGCATTAACTATTCCCTGAGTTAACTGCATTTGACTTGCTCTTCTGTTGGACCAAACTCCCCGTCTCCTGCTGGAGTCATTAATCTGTACCTTCTCATCGTTTGCGCAGAGGAGAGTTGGTTTGTTTCTCCCTTTCCACCCCTTTCGCCCCCACACGCAGTCCCTAAAAACCCAACAATTAAAAATGTGGATTTTCTCTTTAATTCCCCTACATTGGGTAATTATATTCACATTAGAAATCAATCAACATTGGTCATTACCATTAGTGATATGCTCATAAAGCAAACACTAGACATGCTAATGAACTGAATGAAACATAATTTCTTGTTGTGTAAACTCATGCTCAATGCTAATCAGCAATAAATTCAATCAGACATTACATACATCAACTGAAAACACATTAAAGCAGGGTACAGAGCAGCGGCTGCTCATTTCTGGGGGCAGCGCGGCCCCGTACCCACAGCAGCCCAGCAGTTCCACGGCCGCGGGGGCCGCGGACGAGGCCGCCGGAGCCCTGAGGGAACACGGCCTCCCTAAGAGGGACCCCTCGGTGGCGGGGCCATTTGTAGCTGCTCACCGGCTGTGGCGGGGCTGCCGGGCAAAGCCGGTCCCTTTCCTGTCTCCGGCTCCGCGCAGCCCGGACAGCAGTGCCCGCAACCAGAGCCCAGGACCTGTCCGGCTCCGCCGCTTAAAATGGCACCCAGGTCCAGTTCCTTCGGCTTGGTCACCCCCTCGGAGCACGTTCTCCTCCCAGGACCCGCCTGCGGCTCTCGGGGCCCGGCGTTGCCCGGGCAGGAAAGCGGCCTTGCCTCGCCCGCCCAGGTGCGGGCGGTTTCCAGGACGAGAAGGGGCTCCGAGCAGGTGCAACCAAACGCTCATTTAACATTTCCCTACCATAAACATGGGGCCAAAGCACCGGCCGCAAGTAGAGATGGCGATGGCTGTAAGCGTGGGTGCAGCCGGCTGGTCTGGGGATGCCCCGCGCCCTGTCCGCCCCGTCGAGGCAGCGCCGGCCCGGGAGGCTGGGCAGGGACGGCTCCCCCCGGCCGCCCTCCCACCCGATCGGGGGGCACCTTCACGGCCTTCCTCTCCCTGCCCGCCGGGGGCGCAGGGATGGCAGAAAGGGACTGTTTTCAAACACAACGCTTCTGCTGAAGTAAATCACCGGGCAGCAGCCCCGCCGCCGCTGGGACGCACCGCCCGTGCTTCCGGGCACAGAGGCCGGGGGAGCCCCGGGCCAAGCTGGGGCGGGGAGGCAGCGGGACCCGCCCGCCCCTCCGGGGAGCCGGGGCGGGGTCCTGGGCCAGGGCCCCCGCCTAGGACACCGGCCAGGGCTCCCCGGCCGGGCGAGGCGGCTGAGCGCCACAGGGGCTTCGGTGCGGCGGCGGCTTTACCTCCTCAGCCCGGACTCCGTAACTCCCGCCCCACCCCGGGGCCTCCGGGCGGTCCCGAGGTGCGGGGCTCTCTGACGGGAGCATCGCTGAGCGGGGTGGGGGGCTCGCTGCGCGGGCGCGGAGCAGACCAGGCTATTTCAAGCAGCCACGGCGGCGTTTTGTAACAGCCGCAGAGCAGCGATTTGCTGCGGTCGGAGTAATGTAATTTCCAGCTGCACAATATTAATGAGACGCTCAGAACCAGGGGAAAACTTTCAGCGGAAGGTGGCGGGTTTATTT
Organism: Falcunculus frontatus; assembly: GCA_013398115.1. NCBI lineage: Eukaryota > Metazoa > Chordata > Aves > Passeriformes > Falcunculus > Falcunculus frontatus. Next base: position 597,044 of record VZRV01010995.1, on the reverse strand, counting down.
GTTTCGCGTTAGGGGAGAGGAGGGAAAAGGGAAAAACAAAAGACAAGCGTCAGCATCATGAGCCCCCGCACCTGCGGCGATCGCCGGGATCCCCCGCGGCGGGCCCAGCCGGGAGCTGCTGCCTGGCTCCGGCGCGATGAGGCGGGGAGGGCACAGGGCCGCCGTCCTTTCTCTTGCAACCCAGTAATTTTTGTTCCCCCCCTTTCTTTTCCCCCCTGCTGCCCACTCCCCGCGGTCACAGGAGGCAAGGGCGGCTCCGCTCGCCCTGACCATACCCTTCGAAGGGGGCGCGGGGCTGGCAGCCGGGCGGGAGGGAGGCGGCGCAGTGTGAGCGGCTTCAGGGGACGGTAATGAAGAGTCTCACGTTAAGAGAGGAGCGTGCGGCCGGAGAATGCGACGTATGGGTTGTCTTGAGCAGTTTGTAACTCCAGGTGAACACAGCCCGGCTGCCTTCCGTCATTATTCCTTCTTCATAAGTCTCAGTTGTTCCCTCGCACGGCTCCTGGCCAGCGGTCGCAGGTGCCCAGGCTCCCGGAGGCTGCTCGCGGGGCTTGAGGAGGGTCGGCCCGCGCCTTCCCTGCTCCTGCGGGACGCGAAGCACGGCCTGGGCCTGGTGGCAACTGCGGGGCCAGAAGGCGTTTTGGCCCCTGCGCCACAGGGTGACAGAAGAGTAGGAGTTGACAGCAGGCTGGTGTATTCCACTGGGAGTCCAAGGGCTGCGGCCATCCCCGGCTCCGGCCGACCCCGCTCCCCGCCGCCGCCCCTCGCAGAGCGCGTCCCCGCCCGCCCCGCCGGTCTGTTTCCAGGGCAGAACCTGTGAATAAAGCGAGAAGTGTTGCTTATTGTGCTCATATTAATCCCCCCCTTCTCGGAGCTAATTAAATTCCGTCCCGGGAGCCGGGGATTCGCGCTGCTCCGTTGGTGCCGCAGCCGGGGCAGCCCCGCGCCGGCCGCCGCCGCGCCACGCACACAGCCCGGGGGTCGTTTTACCGATTTATTTCACATTAAAGTTTAGATACAATCAAATCCTCGGTACGCACCTTTTAATAAAAGTAGTAATCTCTTTGAGTACTGCAAAATTATAGCATTTATATCTTCAAAAGACGGTAAACAAATAATACCAGCGAATCAATAGTACCAGCATCGAGTGCACATGGTCAGGTGGTTTTAGGCGGCTGTATAAAATGCGATCTGGTTTAGAGAATATAATACAGATAAATGCTATACATAAGTGGATATTAGAGACGGCGGTAAACTTCCTCCCATCGACGGGTCCGCTTGGGCTGCCGGCACCGCCCGCGGGGCTTGTGGGACCCGTGCGGGGGAGCTGTGGGCAGGGGGGGCCAGGGGCTGCACCCCTGAGCCGGTCCCACTGCAGCGGCCCTGGGACCCCGCCGAGCCTCCTCCCCCCGCCTACCTGCATTGAGAAACCTTATTTCTGGTTAAGAAAAATAAAAGTCCCATTTAAACTTTATTGAATTAAAGCAAAAATTAATTTTCGATATTCACACATATATTACAGAGTAATAGTAAAAGTTCAATATACTTCCTGGCATTTAGTTGGGCCACGTTGTACAAGAGCAAAACAAGCATCAAAACATTTAGCAGCCTTAAATTTCACAATCACTCAATTACATAGAAATATTGAAATACTCTAGTCAGCCTTGGCTGTGGATAGTTCTTCACGTAGAAATTTTTCCTTTTGCCAGCCAGTACACAGCAAGAATTGCATTTTCCCTTCCATCATGGCATCCATGTATTCAAAAAATACTTTGCTTTTTTTTTCTTTTTTTAAAAGTTAAACTCAGAGAAAGAGTCAAGATTAACATGTTTTAAAAACAAAACTACAAAATATGCTGTAAAGGACAATGGAAATATCTAAAGTCTACTTGTGTGAGGCAGAAGCCATGGGGGAACAATGGCAGATTACACCAATGACACAGAGATGGGAACTAATTTTGTGGGAGGAGAGAGAAGAATATAAATGGGGGTTTGATCAATTATAGTGTCTCCCGCCTGTTGGCTGCAGCACAACAAAAATAAGTAGTAATTCTTCAAAGCAGATGTACACAAACCTAAGCAGGATTAAGCTTCTTTAATATTTGAATGTAAAAAGTCTGCTGTCCATGACTCTTCAAACTCAGCTCTGACTTGGGAATTTGTAAGAGATCTCTCCCTTTTCTTGGATGAGAAGTGTTTTAAAGCGGGAACACTAGAAATCCAGAGAATGTTGAATACTTCCAGCCTCCCATCAAGTTTCCTCTCTCCAGTTTTAGATAAGCTCTGTCTCCTTTCTCCATCTGAATCAGGACTCCATTGCTAGCAGCTTCTCGGGTCACATCTTGGTCCCCTGCAAAGGCAGAAATCACTGGCCACCCATTTAGCATCAAACTCACCTAAAGAGCAAGATAAAACAAAGCCCTCTGTCAATTAAAGTCAGACAATGACACTGCTGGGGCTCACATAGCAGGCAAAACGCTTAGTTAAGAAAAGGCCTCTTTTGACAGCTGAAACTCCAGCCCCACAAAAAAGAAATACCAATCTAAACCCAGCTAAGGTATGTATTCCAAAGGAAGAAGTCTTTCACCACTGTTTTAGACTGACAACCACATCAAAACACCCGGTGCATATAAAGCAGGACATTGATCCTATTTTTGAGAATTTCAATAGGGTGCCTGTGTTTTCAGGCTATGAAAAGAGGTCTGCTTGTACTTATTGAAAGATGGCTTTATGCGAAACCTCAGAGACAGCGAGGAGCAGAGCCACAGCCGCCGGAGTCAGGGCCTTTGAAGTGTATTCAAGGGGTAGTTTTCCTTTGTTAGGCAGCAAAGACAATATGCCACAACACAGTCAATAAGCTCTGCTAAGCTCGCGTTAATGATCCTGGGACTGCGTACCCCACGTTAATAATACACTACCTGCCCAATCTAAAGGTGTTAAACCACTTTCACCAGAACAGTGCTATATAGCTATCATTCACCTTTGCAAAGCTCATCTTTCTACAGTCAGATTTCCTGTCTTGGTTGTTACCTGGCTTCAGGCCGGTAATTTATTAACCCTACCTAGAGGAGCATATGCATTGAACCCCATAAAAAAGGCAGGTACGTATAGGACAGCTGCACAGACATGCACAGATTCATTATTGTTTCCATGCCATAGGCACTTCCCTGAACCCCAAATCCCTATGAAACCTCCTGCCACAGGAGAGTGGGTGAGAAGCCCGCCAGGGGCCGCGGTTCCTACGGGCCCTGTGCACGGACGTTCTGGCCAGCGTTCCGCCGCACTGGGCAGTCCGAGTGCCCGGACAAGCTGGGAGGGGGCGGCAGACGGCCACCCACCTCCCATCCCGGGACGGCTCATGCTGACAGGGGTCAAGCGGAGGCCTGGTGGGGCTCCGCGGTCCCTTGGGCACCATCCCCTCGAGCGGAGAATCGCCGCTCCCACGGCGGCTCAGGGACACATCCCGCCCACCGCCCGCACGGCCCCGTCCCCGCCGGGCCGCCTTGCTGTCCGCTCCCTCCCGCGGTGCCCGCGGAGCCAGGCGACGGCGCTCGGGGCTGACCTGGATGGTTTGCCTGTTGTACACTTTCACCACGTGAAAATTGAAACTGTAAATCCCTTTCCTGGGCGCGATGAAAGTGCTCCGCTCCGAGTCGAAGTTGCTGCCGATATTCACTAGTACCTGGAAGGGAAGGGCACCGTCAGCACCAACGCGGGGCCACTGACGCCCAGCCTCGCCGCCCCGCGGCCGCCCCGGCCCCCAGCGCCCCCCCTCCCGCGGGCAGAGCCCCGCGGGGCG